>OZ038454.1:22162557-22315946 GCA_964036195.1 Sphaerolaimus hirsutus | reverse complement strand
ATGTTTCTGAATGTGTTGCAGGATGAGGAAGAGCGCGCGGCAATGGAGGCCGGCCTACCAATTCCGCCGGAAAGCCCCGGGAAGATTGCGGAAAAGAAGCGCTTGAGGGAGGAGCACAACAGGACGTGCGAGTACAGAACTGCCCCTGTGAATGAAGTAAGTTTACTTCCTTACTTTCATCCTTTTTGCACTTTGTTTTCGTTAAATGTAAATTTTAAGTATGCGGAAGTTTCAATATAAGAATGTTCAGTTTGGTAAATTCTTCAATAGATGTACTCTTACGTATTTCAGTATGGCGATCCGATCGTGCCAGATAAGCGCACTGACCGGCAACCGAAAAGCAGTGGCGTGCAGAAGGTGAGGGGCACAATCACCGCCGAAGTTAGTTCAGTACGATTGTTTTTTGGTGAAATATGGAGACGTATACTAATCAAAAAAGTAGGGAAATGGGCTCATATTTATATTTTTGTTATACCAAAAATCGGTCATGTAAAATGACCTTTTCCCATAATTCCGTTTCTAAGTTTTGGCAAACTCTGCGTATATGTATGAAATCAAAAAGTGTCTGACAGGGTTCCATATATAGTTTTGTTCAACCAAAATGTTTCATGTGAGATCCATTTTTCACATGTTTCTCTTTTGAAAATTTTTCACCTTCTGCATATTCCGTTGGAATCGAAAGTGTCTAAGTGGCTTCCATATTTATATTTGTGTATAACCAAAATCTTTCATGTGAAATAAAATTTCACCATGTTTCTGTTTTGAAAATTTTGCACATTCTGCAGGTATGTTTGGAATCAAAAAATGTCTAAGTGGGTTCCATATTAAAATTTTTGTTATACCAAAATCCTTCTGTAAAATCACTTTTTCCCATATTTCTCTTTTTAAAATTGTTCACCTCATGCATCAGAAGTTGGGATCAAAAATGTCTCAGTGTGTGCCATATATATATTTTTCAGCCATCAAAATTCTCACTGTTTCACTGGCTGACAATTTTAATTGGTTCTTAGAAAGGTGTAGATTGATGGAATCGAAAATGTCTCTGTCTGTTCCATATATATATTTTTCAGCCATCAAATTTCTCACTGTTTCACTGGCTGACAATTTTAATTGGTTCTTAGAAAGGTGTATATTCTTGGAATCAAAAATGTCTCAGTGTGTGCCATATATATATTTTTCAGCGATCAAAATGCCCACTTTTTCACTGTCTTAAAATTTTAATTGTTTCTTACAAAGTGAGAATTACATTGGCTGAATCGAAACTGGCTTCAACTGCTCTGATTTTATAATTTTGTATTTACAAAATTATACATGGCTAAGTTCCTTTTGCAAAACATTTTATCGAAATGTTTCTCCTATTTCGCAGACCCTGCAAGAAATCCGGGACAAGTTGTTCGTGCCCACGTGCACTACCCCGTTGCTGGCCATATACAAAGACGGTACTCTTTTCTAACTGTCAGTTTAACATGGAAACGAAACATTCATTGTAACGTGCTCTTTTCTGCAGATGTTTTGGACGAGGGCCAGGGCTGGGTTCACTCGGGTCCCGGTGACGACGGTTGGATTCGGCACACGACGAGGACACCGGGCCCGTTTTGCCCCTTTCCAATTTACCACCGCACAGATTCGCTTCCGCGTCGCCTGATGGATATCGTTAGCCCAACACTGTTTACCATTTTACTGTTAACTTTTTTCGAATAACTTTCTGAATGGCAGGTAGGCCGTTCGACAGTGTAAGTTTAACTGTAAGTGGCACTTACCATTTAAAGTTTTTTGTAGCTTCTAGGACTATTAACTGTGCACTTTCCCGGTGTTGGTGAAAGGAAGGTGGATTCTGATTTCAACTAATTATTAAGCATGTACATCGCTGAAGTACATGCACCATCTATACCTTTTTTCCCTCATTTTCGGTGTCATTCTTTGGTGTTAGTTAGCTTCCCTGTAATCCAGCTTCTGTTGTACTAATGGTCATGCACACACTACTTTACCGCAACATTTTTGTAAACTGATACCTCAACTTATAACGCATTTGCGTTTCATACAGTGATGTCTCTGGCAACCGCAGTCAATGAATAAACCATTTCAGTGAACTGAAATGCGTTCAAAGCTGCTTTATCAGTTTACCTACATGTGGCAGTAAACTAGCGTGTGCATGCGCTACTTTACAGCTTTTTCTAATGCAAAATTCTTTCAACATTTCTCATTTTTTCAGGGTGCAAGCGAGCGTGTTCCGTGGTGGGCGGATAAGCAGAACCCACCCGAGAATGCCGAGCCCGACATGCCCGCCGAGCCCGCCAAGCCCGCCGAGCCTGTCCGGACCGCACCGCCGGGCAAACCCGCTGACACAGCCACGCCCACAGCGTCCGACGTGAAGCGAAATTTGAATTTTGACAATAGTAAAGTGAGTTTGCAGTTCTGTTGCGCTTTCCGAGACATTTATTACAAGAACGGTTCACTTTTAAGCAGTACTTTCTGAACATCACAGTTCTCTGTATAAAAGGGGGGAATCAGTTGGTTCAGTGTTTCACATGTAGCGATTGACAGGATGGGTACGCTGCAGGTCACGCGGAACGAGCTCTGTCACCATGCGCTCATAAGCCTTCTCTTTCTTTTCGAGCAACTTAGTGTGTTCCAACAGAACCTCCGTAGCTTTACTGGCCATATGCATCTTGCCCGTAAACTGGTTCACTGTGTTCACCAGTTTCTGCACTTGCGTGTTCACGTGTACGATGTTGTTCTCGGTGGTTTTCGTGAAGTTGATGAGCTCATCCATCTGCATTTTGAAAGAAATGGGAAAGAACCGTATTTCTTGAAGAATAACACGTGATCAACTTTGACAAATTTTTGTCAACATGGTCAGTTTTTACTGCACTGTAAACTAACAGCTTGAAATGGTGTCATTCTGGGGCCTGCATCCTCCTCACTCCTGTCAATACTCATGCCTTCCGCTGTGGACACTGAAGTTCCGCTTTGCACTTGTGTTGTTTGATTGGGTGTAGACGCACCGGGTACCGGAAAACGAAAACTGTGCTTGTGTACACACTGTTACATTTTCTCATACACAAACCTTATCACATAAGAACTGTTTGCTGCACCTGCAATCACAAAAAGCATTTAGCAGTGTGAAAAGTGAAACCCGCTAATGTCATGTTTCAGGGAAAATGATCATGGCATGCATTTTTAGTGTTTGGTGGCAGTCTCAAGCAGAATGTTGTTGCGTAAATCCTTGTCCAAAACGATCATACGTCACTATTTGGAGCACATTCTTTATTAGAATGTGCTGTTTAAATTTTAATTGGTTCTTGATAGGCAGGTAGCTTTAGAGAAACGATACTGAAATGTGTACACAAGCACCTGTTTGGGGGCGGTGGTGGAAAGGGGTAGGCTGAGGTGTTCGTTGTGGCGGGAAACTGGAACATGCCATGTGAGAAAGTGTGACTGAAATCGGATTGCGACTGTTGCGCAGCGTAAGGCCCGCTGGATTGCTGCCCTTGCTGCGACATGACGCTCTTGTTCCCAACTGCCACTGAATTAAGTTGTTCAGTTAGGCTAGGCATACTGCTTTTATTCTGTTGTATGACACGTTAGACGTGTGCGCACTTCCGACTTAAATTTTTTTCAGACTGCCCGCCCGCCATCGGAGTATGATCTGACGCTGACTGAGAAGGTGACGTTTGACTTTTGGACATTAAAATTTTGGACATTTAAATTTTGTACATTTTTTGCTTGAACCCACATCATTCATGTTTCAAGCACGCACTGTACACATGAATGTCATGCTAAAAATACCTGTGTGCAGTTGACAGGTTGAGTTACCTTCATTATTTGAAACACGCGGTTTTTAACAACCGTGTGTCATTCTCACGTTGAAATGTTTCGGACATTTTATGCTTCAACCCAAATCTTTCATGTTTCAAGCACACACTGTAGAAACCTTGCACGATTTCTTCCATACAGCAAAACACTATAAATCTGGAAATATTCGTGTATTTACATGAAAATATTACAGCGAAAATTTATTTGAAACGCACTGTAGTTAAACAGTGTGTCATTGGCAGTAGGATTCAAAGGGGATTGAGTTTTCCGGATCGGGATCGGGATTGGGATCGGGATGGGCATGGGAATCGGCATACGGATGGGGATCGGGATCGGGATGGGGATCGGGATGGGGATCGGGATGGGGATTGGGATAGGGACTTGAACCCAAATCTTTCATGTTTCAAGCACACACTGTAGACACCTTGCACGATTTCTTCCATACAGCAAAACAAATTGTGCAAATATTCGTGTATTTACATGAAAATATTACAGCGAAAATTTATTTAAAACGCACTGTACTTAAACAGTGTGTCATTGTCAGTAGAATTCAAGGGGGATTGAGTTTTCGGGATCGGGATCGGGATCGGGATGGGCATGGGAATCGGGATGGGAATCACGTTCCTCACAGTAAACGTGATTTGCTTGAACCCGCTTCTTTCATGTTTCAAGCACACATTTATATACACACATTCCACTATTTCTACAGTACAAATGGAGATTCTTGCGATTCGTGTGTAGGCCCACACGTGCAAGCTTTCCCAATATTTTGAACACACTGTGTTAAAAACAGTGTGTTATTTTCAAAACGGTTCAAAGGGAATTTACTTATCGGGATGGGGATCGGGATGGGGATCGGGATGGGGATGGGGATCGGGATCGGCATACGAATGGGGATCGGGATCGGGATCGGGATCAGCATACGAATGGGGATCGGGATACGGACTTGAACCCACATCTATCATGTTTCAAGCAGTAACTATATACACACGTTGCACTATTTCTACCGTTTCAAAACTCTCTAGCGAACCAAGCGTTGCTATGGGTTGCCAGAACATCAATGCATCCTCTATTTGGAACACACTGTGTTTAAAAACAGTGTGTCATTGTCAGTACGGTTCAAAGTGGATTGACTTTTCGTGATCGGGATGGGGATTGGGATCGGGATGGGGATTGGGATCGGGATGGGGATTGGGATCGGGATGGGGATCGGGATCGGCATACGAATGGGGATCGGGATAGGGACTTGAACCCGCATCTTTCATCTTTCAAGCAGTAACTATATAGACACATTCCACGATTTGTACCGTTCTAAAATCCACCAGCGAGTCTTGCTGTATACATGAATTTGAAACACACTGTGTTTTAAAACACTGTGTAATTGTCACTGCAAAACACTACTTTGAAATATCTCTCAGGCAAAGCTCGAGTACGAGCGACACGTGGCGCTGAAGAGCAAGGCGTCCAAAAGCAAAAGGAGCCTGCACGAAGAACGCGTGAAAAAAGAAAATGGGCGCGCCAAGGTGAAGTGGGACGACTGGGAGGTTAATTTAACTTGGGTACACACGCTGAACTGCAAACTGTGTGCTGGAAACGTCATAAATCAGCTTTGAATGCATGTCAGTTCACCAAAATAATGTATATGTCAAATGCAATTACTGGGGCATAACTCATTCAAGTAAACTGCAATCCGTTCCAAACACATTTATGAATGCCTACAAGCACAAAGTTTGCAGTTTACCATGTGCATGCGCAGATGTAGTAAACTTCTTTTTAAGTTCTCTTTACATGAAACAGTAAACTTAGCGTTGTAAACTGCAGGACGATGATGACGACTTCATCACGCCGCGGTACAGTCAGACCGCCAAGTCGCCACCGAGCGCAGTGGACGTGGAAATGGAAAGGCGGAGGAAGGAAAATGCCAAGAGACTGGAGGAGCAAACGAGGGCGCTGGCTGCACAGGTCGCTAAAGTGGTACGTTTAAATGACCATTTTTGACATTTTCAAAAGAAGAGTTTGCATTTACAGTAGCACTTTCTTGTATACAGCAAGTGCCAGTCATCCGCCGCAACAACAGCAGCGTGCGCCGCTCTCGCGTGAATGCCACAAAGCAACTGAAACAGCTTCAGGATGGCCAAGTGGACGAGGACGATCCACAGAAGGACAAGGACTGGGTGGAGGACTTCACCCAGGAGGATGATGAACAAGAGGTAGCTTACGATTCGGACCCCTTCGGTTTGGATAGTTCCGGATCGTGCATAATTGTGACTTTCCCATACATTTTCAGTTACGTGACAATCTCACATACCTCCCGTAACTCAGGAAATGAATCCGTTGGGGCCGCGCGGCCGCGGGCCCAACGACGGGTCGCAAACGCCATCCGATGACGATGAGCGGTCGCTGGCGGTGGCCCAGTCAAAGACTGAAAAGCGCCCGAGCAAGCTGAAAGTGGCCGGGAAAAAACCGAAAAAACCGGTGACAGTCACACACCGTCTGCAAGTAAATGTAAACTGTTGCTTGCCTTGCAATTCGTACAATATCATGATAAAACGGTTTGCCGGAAGGCTACCTGTATTTAACAGGATATTTACAAACGTGCATGGCTGGAAACAGTATACTGGACAGTTAAGACGGTGTGTGAGTGACCTCAGATTACCGGCGATGTGAGCCGCGTCAGCGTCGGAGGCCGGCCGAGCGTGCTGATTCCGGCCGAGAAATCGGAAGAATTCTGGGAGAAGTTCCACGAGCTGTTCCAGAAATACCCGCTGTTTGTTTCTGTTTGTATTTTTTTATCACACAAGTAAATGGACGTTGTGAACACGTACATTACTCACAGGTGCTGGAGCATGAAGGAGTGCACCAAGTACGACCTGCATCACCCGGAAAGGCAAACGAACGTTAGTTGCAGTTTACCGCTTACTTTCATTTGAGAGTTAAAGATTCCTTTCTGTAACCATTCTTTCATTTCTTTTTTCAGCGGTCCGATCACCCGGCGGTGAACAGGTCGTGGAACAACTTCACGAGGGAGAGCTACTTCGAGCCCCCGTACGACAACTACCCCGACAACAAGATGTGGTTGACCCGCGAGGTGGCGAACGAGTCCGCCAAAACAAACCAGAACGCTCTGGTGGCCCGCCGCGGCATGTTGCAGTCGATGTGGGACACGAAAAAGCGGCAGTTCAAGGTTAACCATGTTTTAGACTTCTCAGTTTACAGTTGACGAGTACTGCTGTGTCAAATTTCTGTATGCCGTTTTACGGCAAGTGCGGGAAATGTATCTGTTTCCCTTTTCTGGCAAGTGCAAAACATTTCGCAGTATTTGTTTTTGTGCAAGTGCAAATAGCTTTCAGTTTCCGTTTTACAGCAAGTGAAAACAATCTTTTACTTTCAGTTTCAAGTAAGCAACTTTGTTTTACACCGTACACGTAACACTGTTTCACTGTCCTTTCAGAGAGCGTTGACCCAAGCGCGCATACTTTACGGCGGCCGTCTGAGCGGCGTGTCAAACGAGGACCTCGGGGCGCACTACTACAAGAGGATCATGGAGCTCAATTTCGCGACTCTGAAGCACATGGACTACTATGCAGACGAGTCCGGTGAGTTTACCCTTTCCGGGCCATGTAGATGTAAACTTCGCATTTGCATTATGCAAAAATGGTACAACTACTCAGTGTTTCCCGACATCGTGGAACGCCTGCGCAGTCAGGGCCGCACCGCTGAACAAAAAGCCGCCATTCCGAAAGTGGAGCCAGGAGAACTGCCCCAGGTTGATTCAGATAAGCCTTGCGTCAGTGAATTATCACAGTTTGGGGAACAGTACTAACCTTTTCAACACGTTTATTCAGATCAGCCGGCGCGAGCTGGGGCACTACGCGTGGAAAATCGAGTTGGACAAGGTGCGAACCGACTTGAAGGCGGACATCGTTTTTACCCTGGTGCACCAAATGCGGCAATCGGAGGCCCATGTGCTGACCGTGGCAAAATGGATGGATAAAGAAATACAGAGAATTGATAATTAGGCTCATATTCGCACATTTACTTATTTGCACTAATTTACAATTTATGCACTATATTAATTTACCACGCAAATTGTATTTCCTGCACTATATTATTTACCCATGGAGAATATTCAATTAGGAAAGTGTTCTATAAGTTATTGATAGGTTTATGTGGAATGTTTAGGTTAAAAGGTCAAATATGTTATTATTAGGTGTATTAATATAAAATTAGGCTCATTCAACTCGCCGTAATTTTCTGATCATGATTATACATACATTTGCATAGTTTACTTGCAGTTTACAAAAGTCAAATCTTGTAAATATTTACGTGCTGCGTAATTATCTAGGCCAGCGTCCTAATAGAGAAATGGTGCCCTGCGTGCAACTAGCATTTACTTTACAAAGCCCTTCGCATAGGTATAATTGTCATAACCCTGTTCACAACTATTTATATTTACTTAATAATTATAATACCTTGCTCAATCGAATATATTATAAACTCTGCTCAATTACAATACCCATTTACCTCAAATAAGTCCCAATTTGCTAGATTATTCAACATACGTTTCCAGGAGGTGATTATTATTATCATGTTGAATATACCTTATTCTATTTACGTCATTAGGAACATTTACACTACTATTTACAGTTTTCAAACCCTATTTTATTAGTTCCAATGTGCGTCAATGTTTTCTGACAAATTGAAGCAAATTAGTAAATCGGCCGAGTTTGCCGACTTCGCGCCTCTCAAGATTAATAGTTTTCTATTAGCCCAATTTGTACCTGGTATTTCTTTACCATAATTATTTGAATGTATGCACGCGCGGTATAAGGCAACTGTTTCGGCTAGATGTGTTTATTTGTTGCATTTATGTCTTATTTGTGCATTTGTATTAGGAAATTACTGTAGCTGTTTTTCTATACGTGATTTCCGTGTCTTAGCTACTTAGAGAGTTTTTTTTTACTGGAGTCTGCGGACCCACCCCAAGTGAACAAAATAAGCTAGCGATAGAAACTTCGACTAGGAAGCTCGCTAGGCTTTGCGCTTTTGTAACACGCTGTATCTGATCAAAATAAAGTACCTGAAACAATCTTGAAACCCCTTTACAACACGCAACCACAAAATAAACTCAACTTGGCTGTCGACAAGTGGACGTTCGGCTACAACGGGAAATCAACCACTCTAAAGGCCGTTTCTCACTACGGTCTTGAAGCAGCCGGATTCGGTGGTAGAAGACGCTGACTTCGGTGGCTTCATCACATGGCGCAGCGAGCAGGGTGATTGCATGACATTGTGCTATCACCAAGCCGGAACGGACATTGTGCGGCAGTTGGCAGAACTTCAAAAGTCCTGCTGAACATCAATTGGCCTTGGCTGAGCGTTGGCGGTTGATTTGCAGACAGCACTGTGCCAAAGTCACGGCACTCCTGTCTACACCTTGGGAGCGGTTCTACGCTCACGCGCGGAGGACACTGGAGTTCTGACAAGCCTGTCAGGATTTCAGGCAGCTTTCACCAGTGTTCTGGCAAGGTGCTAGACGCTGGGCGGCACCGGCATTTGACAAGGAGTCATTGTCGGACGGTGGTCAAACTTTCGCTGGACGCTCCTGGACATCTGGACTCCAGTGACCGCTCGCACGTCCTTCCTATGCCAAGGGAGGGTGACCTGACGGAGACAGGATCGCCACAGAGCCACGCTAGTCAAAGGGCTGTTTTTTGGGCATTCGCGGAGGTCCCTCGCTCCACTGGGTAAGAGTGGACTCATACCTCGGAAGTGCAAAAGTAGGGGTATCAGTGTACAAAGGGCTGTAGCTGACAGAGGGCTGTAGCTGACTGAGAGTGGATTTGAAAACCAAGTATTAGGATACTTGGTAGCGTGTAGGGGCTTTGCGGAGCTCCCATCAAATATACACGCTGTGCCTGCTCGGTACCATCAGATTAGACAGCACAAAAGTGCCAGAAATTCTGCATTGCACAAGCGCAATTGCAGAGCAGTGTACAGAAACACTGCCCAGAATCAGAAAGTGCACCAGAGTGCACAGAAACGTGTCACAGGTGACACGGCAAGCGCAGCACTGCGCACAGCGGCACAGGAGCCGCTCAGGAAAGCAAGTGGCCGGCGTGGTCACAAGGCACACAGGCGTGCCAGAAAGAGCGCCAGAGCGCTCAGAAAGAGTGTGTACGGACCCTCTTTGGGCGCACACTGCTGGGCAAATAAATTGTTTATTGTCCAGGTGGATTTGACCGGTGTGTTGAAGTCAACGCGTGTAAACAATCACATCAGGGGCTTTAGGAACACACCTGGTGCCAGTGCAGTAAAGGTCAACGCGTGAGAACACGTCAGGGGCCTGTAGGACTGCATTGGTATTGTGCGTGGCACAACAAATCCGTGGTGCACAGAGCACTACAGAAAGACGCAGAAAAGCGTCACAGGCGTCACAGGAGACGCACTATAAGGAGAAACAGTGAAGGAAAAATCATCAGCAAAAATGGTTTCACCAACGGGTCACATCAGAAAGACCCTGGGGCCGGCAAAGCACAGGGTGGAAAGTAGATTGGCAAGAGAATTTGCCAAATATGACCTGGAACTATTTGCGGAAGCATCAAAGGATGATAAGAGAACAGAGATGAGAAGAGTGATTGCATCTGTCAAACAGGAGGGTGCAAAATTGGAAAGTGCAATGAATGCAGTGAAAACTCAATTTGACGCATGGAGGGATATCGTTAAGGACATTGACGAACCCGACCAGATGGAACAAGAACAGAAGATATACCAAGACTCATATGAGGAATATGCAAATATGTCAGACTTGGTGACACAGAAAGTAGTAGCCATGAATGTGTACATCGAAGAGTTGCAAGACATGATCCAGCAACAGAGCGGAAATACCATGTATGAAGTCAATACAGCATTCATACAGCAGATGGCTGCCCAGATGGCTCTGACAGCTCAGGGAGCTGCTCCGGGGGCCAGTTCAACCAATGCAACCACAGCAAAGAGCGTCAAATTACAGAAACTGGAAGTAGAACAGTTTACTGGGGAAATTGTCAAATTTCGATCATGGTGGCAAATGTTCGAATCCCACATCCATAATCGGACAGATTTGGAGGACATTTCCAAGTTTTCATACTTGAGGAGCTTGCTGAAAGGCTCAGCATTTGGCATGATCAGTGGATTGAGTGTGACCGCAGAAAATTATGCACCCGCAATTGCAATGCTCAAAAAGAGATATGACCAGCCAGTTGTGGTCAGAAACACGCTGATGAGTAATATCATGAAGTTGCGACAGGCCCGGAATACCTGTCAGGATATGAGAATTTTGTTTGATGCAATTGAGAGGCTGCTCCAGCAGTTGGAGTCACTGGGTGAATCAGTGGAACATCCAATGCTGTTGAGCCAGCTGCAACAGAAAGTGCCACCCAAGGTTCTCAGAGAAATCCAGAAGGAACAGGGAACTGAGGAAGCCTTGACGGTGGAGATATTCAGAAAGCTGTTTGGCAAGCAGCTAGCGCTCAGTGAGGCTGTACAGCACGCACAGCAAACTGAGGCACCAGTTCAGCAATCGCGCCAGGAATTCGGGAATAATCCTCGCGCACAGCAATTCAATAATCGATTCCAAAGCAATGGGAATCGATTCAGAGGGCCAGAGAACCCAAGGACCAGCACAGGGAGCATGTCTGTGATCCAGAATGGACAGAGTGTACCACAGGCTGGATTTATGAATCCTGGGAGACCGTGTGTGTTCTGCAATGACACACAGCAATTACACTTTAATGATAAGTGTCCAAAGTTCAAAACTGCCAGAGAAAGGAGAGTGATTTTGTCAAAGGCAGAGCGATGCCTGAGATGCCTGCAGAAAGGGCATTACATGAATCAATGTCAATTTACAAGAAGTTGCTTCTATTGCAAGTCCAATAGGCACCACACTGCGGTGTGCCCAGAGAAATTTGGTGACAATGGCAATGGAAACGCTGGACGGCAAATTCCAGCATTCAGAGCGAATGGTCAACAGAATGGCCAGCAAGCAGCAAACAATGGCAGAAAGTCTGTGCCGACAGCCGGTCGACCAGCACAGAGCCAACAGAGAAAGGCCACAGTGAATTGTGTCACTGTGGAAGAAGCTGGACCAGAAATGGTAGAGACAGAAACCATATCCAGCACAGTGGTTACAGAACCAAATACAAAGCAACAGAATACGTCAGTGAACCTGTCAGTAAACAGGAACATGTCAATGTTGATGACAGCCAGAACCGTGATTGAGGCTTCAGAAGTGGATACAGAGATGGAGCCTGAACAGCCACCACTACAGATTCAAGCGTTCCTGGACACAGGATCCCAGGGAACGTACATGTCAGAGAAAGTGGCCAAGAAACTCAATTTGAAGAGTACAGGTGAACACCACATCCAGGTGTACACATTCGGAAATGAAAAGCCGCACTATAAAGTAGTACAGCAAGTGGAATTCAGAATGCGGCTCAGAAATGGCCAGAAAGTTGATATGGTGGCTGATGTGGTCCCGACGTTGACCACAGAACAAGTCAAAGTGCCTGTGTCAGAACAGGACGAAAGGTACCTGCAGAAGTACTTCCCGGATGAGAGTTACTTTGCAGACAGAATTCCCAAGGAAAAAGGGACAGAGTGCAAGTTCAAGCCAGACATTATAGTGGGTTTGAATTATTTCTGGGACTTGATGTCCAGAAACACCAGTACCACCAGACTTCCGTCAGGATTGTATGTCATTCCATCAGAATTGGGATTGCTGATGGGAGGTGGGCAGCTGACGAGCAACAGAAATCAATGGACCACGGATGGCGCATATCCGGTGGTGGTCAACACAATTGTGCATCAAATTCAGAGAGAAAAGTGGTACGAGGAAGCACCGTTGTCAATTGCTCCTGTACCAAATGTCAAAGACATGGACAGACTGGATACCATTGGCATAATGGACCAGCCAGACCTCGTCGAGGACGATGAGGCCATCAAGCAATTCAATGAGAGTGTACAGAGAAACCCAGATGGACGGTACTCTGTAAAGTTCAGGTACAAACCAAATTTGCATGAACTCCCAGATAACAAAGCAATGGCGTTCAAGAGGTTCAGGTACCTCACCAACAGGCTCAAGAGAGACCCAGAATTACTAGAGAAAATTCAGGCAATCATGAAAGCGCAAGAGGAGCAAGGAGTGATTGAAAAAGTTCAAGAGGATATTATGGATGGCAGAAAGTTCCATATTTTGCCTCATCAACCAGTGATAACGCCAGAGAAAACTACCACAAAGGTCAGAGAGGTATATGATGCCTCAGCGAAACCGCCAGGCATGCCAAGCTTGAATGAGTGCATGTATCGCGGTCCAGTGATACTACCACAGCTGGTAGGGATGCTGATGCGATTCCGGTTGCATGGAATCGCCCTGGTTGCAGACATAGAGAAAGCATTTCTGCAGATTAGTCTGCAGGACAGTGACAGAGACGTGACAAGATTTCTGTGGTACAAGGATCCCACGAAACCATCCATGGAGGACAACATTCAGATTTACAGATTTGCCAGAGTACCATTTGGTATAATCTGCAGTCCAGCGCTGCTGGCGCTGACAGTCAGATACCACCTGAATCAAGCTGGCACAGAAAATGCAAAATTGATCGATGAAAATCTGTATGTGGATAATTTGATCCTCAGTGTGGATACAGAGCAGAAAGCAATCGAATTGTACCAGGAATCCAAAGTGCTGTTCACAGAGGCATAGATGAATCTGAGAGAATGGAACAGCAACAATAAGAGTTTTACTTGGCAATTGGCAGAGTCAGATGTGGCCAAGGAAATTGTCACAACAGTCCTAGGAATGAAATGGGACACAGAAAGCGACCAGATGTGGCTGAAAACACCAAAGACAGTTCAGCAATCACAACTATCAGAAACTGACCAGAAAATCAAACTTCCCACGAAAAGGACAGTTGCAAAGGTGACTGCGGGATGTTTTGATCCAATGGGACTCGTCAGTCCTGTCCTACTGCCAGCAAAGAGATTTTTGCAAACGTTATGGCATTCAGGACCAAGTGCCAAAGAATGGGATACTCCCCTGTCTGAGGAACAGACAGCAATTTGGCAGCAATTGGAGACAGAATTGCTCAAAGTTGGACAGATCAAGTTCAACAGAAACTTGAATTATCAGAGTGGTGCAGATGCACAACTGCACATTTTCGTTGATGCCTCAGCAATGGCATACAGCGCAGCGGCATACATATGCCAGAAAACAGAAAATGACAGCGGCACATCAAGCCTGCTGTACTCCAGATTGAGACTAGCTCCAAAGAAACCAGAAGTGACAATTCCACGGCTGGAATTGTTAGCGATGTTGATCGGCAGCAGAATGTCAAAGTTTATTCACAAAGAGCTCAAGGACGTCAAATTCAGTCAAACAGTTGTATGGTCAGATTCAACCTGTTGTCTGAAGTGGCTGACAACAGCGAAGCCACTGGCATGTTTTGTCAAAAACAGATTGGATGAAATCAGGAAAATTCAGAGTGAGACAGAGAACATGCACATCAGACACATCACAGGACTGGAGAACCCAGCTGACATGGCCACAAGAGGCATGAATATGTCAGAGTTGGAAGGCAGTAACCTGTGGTGGAAGGGGCCAGAATGGCTAATGACTGGAGAGTGGCCAGAGCCAAAAGTGGAGCCAGTCACGCCAGAAGTAATGGCAGAAATCAAGAAAGAAGAACTCAAGTTCCCAAAAGCCAGTCCAATTTACCTGGGCGCCACACAGCAAGTGGTCAGTGACCCAGATGCCAGCAATATGCAAGCTGACAAAAGCAAGCAAAGCAACCCATTGGGAATTGAGATTCAGAGATTCTCGTCACTGACAAAGTTACTGGATTCAACAGTATACGTGATGAGATTTGTGCGACAGATGCACAAAAAGCGCAGCAAAAATGACAGTCGGAGTGGACTGTCAGAAATCATGAAAAGTATCTGTGGTACAATAAAACCACAGGGAATTATCAGCATTGAAGAGAGAGAGATTGCGTTGAAATATTGGATCAAAGTGACGCAACAGAATCATTACAAAGGAGTGGCAGAGATTCTGGCAACAGGCCACAGCAAAGGCAGCCAGGATGGCAAGAAAGCAGCTGCAGACCAGCAGTTGATCAAATGGCTCAATGTGCAAATGCATCAGGATGGAATCCTGAAGTGCCACGGCAGAATGGAGCATACAGACCCACAGGAGGTCACAGTGCCACTCATACTGTTGCCAGCAACGGCTACAGTGACTCAGCTGATCGTCAGAGACCAGCATGAGAAGTTGATGCACGCAGGAGTGCAACATACATTGGCAGCGATCAGACAAAAGTACTGGATTACACAGGGCAGACGGGTGATCTACAATGTGACGAGAACCTGCCCAACCTGTAAGAAATTGGGAGCGAAGCCGTACCAGCTTCCACCAATGCCAGATTTGCCAGAAACCAGAGTTCAGAGAGCCAGACCGTTCCAGTACACGGGTTTGGATTATTTGGGACCAGTTTGGTACAAAGTGGACAAAGATCACAGGAAAATGTGGATCTGTTTGTTCACATGTATGGTGACACGTGCAGTTCACCTGGAAAGTGTGCTGGACATGACAGCGCAGGAATTCCTGAACGCAGTCAGGAGATTCATCGCCAGGCGTGGAAAGCCTGAAGCAGTTATCTCAGACAATGCGACGCAATTCAAATTGACAGAGAAAGTGCTCAACACAAGCACTGACAAGGCCATCAATACTGGAAAGGAATGGTCAGAAATGGTCAAAAATGGAGCCGTACAGACTTACTGCTCACAGCAACAAATCCAGTGGAACATGACTACTCCTATGGCACCATGGCAGGGAGGAGTCTATGAGAGAATGGTGGGCATCACCAAGAAACATTTCAAGGCAGCTGTGGGGCACAGAATGTTAACCCTGCAAGAATTGTTGACACTTCTGCCAGAAGTCGAAGCAGTGATCAACAGCAGACCAATCTCTTACATCTATGGTGATGTAAAGAGCCTCAGAGTGCTGACGCCAAAAGACTTCCTGACAGGGGAAGGTCAGATTGGAGCACCACAGTTTGACGCAGACAAATATGGAGAATTTGTGCCCAGAATGGATAACGCAGCGAAACTGCAGAAATATTGGGAGACAACCCAGCAAACTTTGGATAAGTTCTGGGATTTGTGGCATCAAGAGTATATCCCGAGCTTGAGGGAAAGGACTCAGGTGACACACAAACATGGCAGATTGACAGCGACTCAAGAACCCAAAGTGAATGAAGTTGTGCTGATTTATGAAGAGAACATGCCCAGAGGTGCATGGAGGATGGGTCGCATCGAGCAGTTAGAGCCCAGCAAAGATGGACAGATTCGCTCAGCAAAAGTCAGAACTGCCAAAAGAAATGTGGTCAGCAGACCACTCAATCAATTGTATCCGCTGGAAATCAATTCAAAGACAATGGATATCCCAGAGACAGCAGTGACAGTCAAAGTGGATCTACTGGACCCAGCAATTGTCCAGAAACATGTCAGAAATCAGAGCTCGAACAGAGACTCTGTACAAAACCCTGCTCAGAGGAACTCAGCATCGGATAGAGTCCTGAGAAGTGCAACAGGGAAAGCCACAGCAACCACCAGCAGTCTGGTGATTGGAATGCTGTGCATGGTGTTGATGTTGACAGGCATGTCAGAGTCAGCAACGCTGAGAGAAGCCGGCAAAGCTTACAGCGAAGTATTTTCCAGAACATACATTCTAGAAACCTCGACAGTAAGGCCACCATCATTGGCAGCGCATCATGGATTGCCGCCTTTGCCTTCAGAATGGCCACCAAAATCTGTCAGAGAAATGCAGACTTATGAGAGATTCAAGGATGCAATTAAGGATCATCCTGTGGAACAGGTGATCAATTCACAAAGCCAGAAGTATCAGATTTGCACCAGTGGAAGGCATGGACATGCGCTTACAGTTCCTGAAGAAGTGCAGTGCCATATCCCACCAAGGAATTTTGTCAAGGCAATGAAAGTTACACTTTACGCACAGAGACAGACTCCACAAAAAGAGAAAGCATACAGATGCTACATTAGAATCAAAGAGATCATCACACACACCAGTTTCTGGGGAGCGAAAGGCATTACAGGCAACTTTGAGAAATACCAGCAAGTTGGCGTGGTAGCCTGTAACTATGCAAGAATTCACAAGATGTTCAGAGGAACACCTTTGGTGGAAATGGAACCCAGAGTGTGGACAACCAATCAAACCTTGAATGTGGAATATTCATGGTGTTGTCATGACAAAGAAAACGTCGTCAGTAACTTCTACATGGAAGAAGGAACCGTGGCTTCACTCGATGGAAAGACTGTAATCAGCGACTTGCAAGATTTCAGCCAGTGCAGAGCCATGATGGGACATTGCAGAGACCACAATTATGGAATCACAGTGTGGGATACAGAGAACTTCAAGCATCAATGTGCATATGAGAGAATTGGCAGATTCAAGTCAGAGATATCTGGCCAGACAATTATTGTATCAAAATTGCAAGCAGCATACTCCCACAGCAACAAGACAAAGAGGCCAATTGGCTCAGAATGTGTTCCGGGAGACACATACTACACCGATCAAGGAGGTGTATTCATCCAGTTTGACAGAAGAGAAGATGTGCCTGTGGAATGGGCAATGCCAGGAAAGATAGTGGAGGCAAGAGAGTCGACAATCAGTGGAACATTGTATGCCAGATTGGACGACAGAAACTCCAAGTTTCAGTTCCTGCAACATGTGGTCAGAGAGATGACTCAGGCACAATTTGCGATTGTATGGCATCAGTTATGTCAACTTCGCAAGAACCAGCTGGACATGTTGACTCAGCTTTTCCGCATCGATCCAACACTGGGAATTCGAGCCATGCTGGGAAGACAGGATGTTCATGCAGAATGGGCTGGAGAAGCAATTATGTTTTGGGAATGCAAGGAAGTGCAGCCATACATAATTTATCAGACAGGAAAAGTGGGAGAGACATGTTACAAGTACACACCAATGAGATTGGACAAAGACGGGCCCTTGTGGTTCAAGAGCCCAGGCAGCAGAGACTTGGTGGAGAAATCACCAGAAGAGGACTGCAGCCACACCACACCGCACCTGTACAGAAATGAGCATGGACAGTGGAAGTCCGCACATGGAATGGTGCATGTTACAGAGACGCCGATTGAAATGACATGGAAAGGACAATGGCAGGCCTTCACGTTTGATGCGCCTCACCTGTTCACCAACATTGTCAACAGAGCGACTAATTTCATGGATGTCAGAGGCCAGATTCAGAGACTGCAGAATTTGGAGCATGTGCAGAACCAGTTGATCGATTACACAGCAGATATGTCATTGGATCCCAGAGTGATCAGAAATTCAATAGAAGGCATTGGAGCTGGAATTGGACAAACAGCAGCAGGAATCGGCAAAGCATATGGTCACTACATATCTGGAGTATCAAAGGGGTACACCAACTTTATGGGAGGAATGCTGAAAGGACCCTTTCAAGTGATCATCAACACAATCGCAATGCTGCTGGGAATCACAATCCTGATAGCTGGAATCGTAGCTGCAGGATACCTGTGGTACAATTGGAGAATTGCCACGGGGAAGCCAGTGATCCCACCATGCGTATACACATGCATATGGAAATGCATAGTGTGTCCATTCAAATGTATATGGCTATGCTTCAGAGCCATCAGATATACTATCAAGAAATCAACTCAGAAAGAGACCAATTATCCACAAAGAAAAGTGCGCAAGACAGAGTTGAGACCAGCAATCAAGAGGAGAGCCAGATCCAACTCAACACAGTCCGTCAGATTTGCCAGGAGAGCAGAAACAGAGGACAGAATGGCAAAGTCACTATCAGCATACGTTCAACCAGATGAAAGTTCAGCTGATGAAGGACAAGTCAGAGCCAGGAACAGAGACAGTGTTCACATGCCCGATATCCGCAAATTCACCTCACGCGAACGCGCAGGAAGCGACACGGGCAACTACCTGCTTCATCATCAGGCTAGGTCGGCATTGGCATCACCAGCAACTGGACCTGTGACTTCACGCACACCCACGACTTCGCGCACGACCACGTTCACCACCGAGGCGACTGTGGAAACGCCACTCATCACGTTGGCGCCCACCACCACCAGCATGTGACGCTGCTGCAACAACGGGGTGCAGCAACTCTTCCGCCCGGAGTGTGCTGACCGTGGCAAAATGGATGGATAAAGAAATACAGAGAATTGATAATTAGGCTCATATTCGCACATTTACTTATTTGCACTAATTTACAATTTATGCACTATATTAATTTACCACGCAAATTGTATTTCCTGCACTATATTATTTACCCATGGAGAATATTCGATTAGGAAAGTGTTCTATAAGTTATTGATAGGTTTATGTGGAATGTTTAGGTTAAAAGGTCAAATATGTTATTATTAGGTGTATTAATATAAAATTAGGCTCATTCAACTCGCCGTAATTTTCTGATCATGATTATACATACATTTGCATAGTTTACTTGCAGTTTACAAAAGTCAAATCTTGTAAATATTTACGTGCTGCGTAATTATCTAGGCCAGCGTCCTAATAGAGAAATGGTGCCCTGCGTGCAACTAGCATTTACTTTACAAAGCCCTTCGCATAGGTATAATTGTCATAACCCTGTTCACAACTATTTATATTTACTTAATAATTATAATACCTTGCTCAATCGAATATATTATAAACTCTGCTCAATTACAATACCCATTTACCTCAAATAAGTCCCAATTTGCTAGATTATTCAACATACGTTTCCAGGAGGTGATTATTATTATCATGTTGAATATACCTTATTCTATTTACGTCATTAGGAACATTTACACTACTATTTACAGTTTTCAAACCCTATTTTATTAGTTCCAATGTGCGTCAATGTTTTCTGACAAATTGAAGCAAATTAGTAAATCGGCCGAGTTTGCCGACTTCGCGCCTCTCAAGATTAATAGTTTTCTATTAGCCCAATTTGTACCTGGTATTTCTTTACCATAATTATTTGAATGTATGCACGCGCGGTATAAGGCAACTGTTTCGGCTAGATGTGTTTATTTGTTGCATTTATGTCTTATTTGTGCATTTGTATTAGGAAATTACTGTAGCTGTTTTTCTATACGTGATTTCCGTGTCTTAGCTACTTAGAGAGTTTTTTTTTACTGGAGTCTGCGGACCCACCCCAAGTGAACAAAATAAGCTAGCGATAGAAACTTCGACTAGGAAGCTCGCTAGGCTTTGCGCTTTTGTAACACGCTGTATCTGATCGAAATAAAGTACCTGAAACAATCTTGAAACCCCTTTACAACACGCAACCACGAAATAAACTCAACTTGGCTGTCAACAAGTGGACGTTCGGCTACAACGGGAAATCAACCACTCTAAAGGCCGTTTCTCACTACGGTCTTGAAGCAGCCGGATTCGGTGGTAGAAGACGCTGACTTCGGTGGCTTCATCACAGCCCAGGCTATGCAACTGGCGGAAGAAATGATCCAGTTCTCCACCATGCCCATGATTGTGTTCAAAGACGGAAAGGCCAGTAGATGTTGGTTTACTGAAATGTATCATTTAATGTTGTTTTTATGTTTGTACGTTTGTAGCAGTGGTTGTGCACTTTACAGCGACCGATTGGCGCCGGGCAATGCAAGTTTACTGGCACAACGTGTGCCAGGGAAACTTCTACATCATGCTCGGCAAATTGGTAAAAACCACGTTCACGCCGGAGAAATTTGAGCCGCAAAGTATGGCGGTGCAACTCGTGGATTACCGAGTGAAACAGGCTGCGAGTGCCATTCCCCCCGCGCCAGGGACGGTGAAAACGGTCGATAGCCCACCGCCGGAGGACTTTCACGAGGCGCCCGACATGGCGCAGGACAACGCGCCCATCATGGCGCAGGACAATGCGCCCATCATGGCGCAGGACAACGCGCCCATCATGGCGCAGGACAACAACCAGGTGCGAGTTGCATGAATGTAACAGGAAAATTGTAAGGAGTGAAGAAAAATGTACTTTGTGTTAACGTTAAAGTGTAATAGTAAATTGTTTTTGTTAAGTGTTACGTTTTGACCATTTTAGTTTTATTTCCCGTTTTTAATATACACTTTTTTAAATTGCCGTAACCACCGCCAGACATGCCGCGAGCACGAGCCGATAAACGAACCCCCAGTTTCACAGCGTGCTGAAACAGTGCGCGCCCCTTATCGACAAGATGGACGTTGCAGCGATCCGTGCAATGCGCCAAAGTATGGAAAGCATGCTGTCGCAGTGCACCCAATCGGTAAACTATTCTTTATTGTCATGTATTCAGTCAATTCTACCATATCTTTCAAATGTGCTAATTTGCAGAGCACAAGCGTGAATGCGGACAGCGTGAAGCGCAGCAAACTGCCCTGCATTTGCTCCTTCATCAAGAACATACGGTTCATCGGCGTGGTGCAGCAGGAAATCGGCGTCATCAACACGCTGCTGAAGGCCGATCTGAACAAGTTCTGTGACATGATCGAGGACTTCATCATGAACCAGGTTATTTGATTGATAAACATTTTGAGAATGGAGTGTGTGTGTTTTTGGGACTGTTGCCTTGAACGTATCTCAACGTCACCACTTAAAAGTAGGAAAAAGTAATTTACTTGAAACGTTTCGTAAATGATGTTAACTTTTCGTAGGAATCCGGCCATACTGGAACGACCAGTTTGCCGATCGTTGCGGCTCCGCCTGCCAATCCGTCTGGCAGTGCGCTGCTCGAACGCCGCCGCCGCAGGACCAGCGGGCTCATTGTGTCGCCCCTCGCCGCGCCGCAAAAGAACGCGGAAATGGACTACAACGTCACGCCGGTGCAGGTGAGTATAACGGTGGTGTTTCATGATGTACGTAAACAGCATGTAACTAACAACCCTGTACTAACTACTAATGTTACTTACATCAGAAAACAAAGCCGGGCAACTTTGCGTTTCCGCAGCAGGAGGCGAAAGTTGCCGAACCGGACCAAGATGACAGTCTGGTACAATACCTGGCTGAAATTGTGAGGATTGCACTCTTTCTTTTGTGTCAACAAACTACTTAAGATGCATCTTTTGGTAAATTGAAAATGTGTAATTTAAAAGATTTACTTCTTGTTACTTTTGATGAAATCCAATTTACACATTCTTATACATATTTCGGTAAATCAGTGTGCACAGTGGTACTTATTTGTAGTAGTGCATTTCTTTATGATTATGATAAAGTGACATATCGTACTTACAGCCGACGCAACAACTGGACCAACTTGCCGGGTCTATGAAAAAAGCCAAGAAATCCGTGCCGACGGAAAAGGGCAAATTGCCCACCGTGCAGAAATTGCCCACTCCGCAACAGAACGTGCAAGCACCGAGTTTGCCGTACACGTCACCGGTGAATGTGAACACAGCGACGACCATCGCCACACACTTGATGCAAAGGCAGGCTTCCGAGGTTGCCCTGGCTGCCAAGCTTCAGGCGACCCGCTTTGAAGTGCAGCACTTGCAGCAAGCCCTGCAAAACGTTAACGTTAGTAAGACATTTCATTACTTCTTCATGTGCAATACCATATACAAATTAAAATTTCTCATGTATATTTGCAGTCGTGCCACCAGGTGGATGCCACTGAAGACGGCATCACGTACTCGTTTGTGGCATCGCAGGCGCCGCAGCGGCAGCATCAACAGCTGCAGTATGCCGAGGTGACTGACAGTTTCTGTTTTTTTTTCGTACTTATAATTCAGTGTTAAGAAGCAAGTAAATTCTATCCGCTTTTTTACAGCCCGCTGAAATGGACTGCGAGAACGACGATGGCGTCGTGCTGTTGCAAAGTGCCCAGAAACGCACTGGCCAGCCTGTACCGGACACAGAATGTGCTGCGAAGCGGTACCGCCTGACAGTAAGTTTCTGTCTGCAGTGCTTCTGTTGTACAACTTTGTTGCCATTATA
Source organism: Sphaerolaimus hirsutus (assembly GCA_964036195.1). Taxonomy (NCBI): domain Eukaryota; kingdom Metazoa; phylum Nematoda; class Chromadorea; order Monhysterida; family Sphaerolaimidae; genus Sphaerolaimus; species Sphaerolaimus hirsutus. The sequence goes on along the minus strand of OZ038454.1, from coordinate 22,293,117 downwards.
AAATGATAATATAAACTCATAATCAGACTGCTGCCAGTTCCCCGGCCAGCGCGCGCAAAAGTGCAAAGAAGAGCGAGCAAGCGGCTGCCGGGACCAAAACGGTTAGGATAGAAAATTGCTTCGATATTTTGCTTCGTACTGTAATCTATGTTTACAGTATGAAAATGTGCAGACAAGCGAACCGCCGCCGAACAGTGAACAGCGCCGTACCGTGCCACAGCCGATCCGCCAATCGCGCGCCGGTACGACGCCACGCAATTGCCCTTTGGATGAGGAGGGCTACGCAAAACGACTGGCGGTACGTCTTGGGTTCAATTGTGGTTTTCGGTGTTGTACATGTTTCTATGTGCAGTGTCTACTAGACTTTAGTATTTCTACAGTAATTGATATGTACAGTTCCCCAGTGTGCATATATATATATCTGGGAAACAGTTGGAAACTTTTCTATAAGTTTACCATTACAGATGTTCATAGATGTAAACTGTTTACTTCTTTTTAACAAATAGAACGGTATACTGAAATTGCACACATTCTCAGGCGATCAATGAAGACTACTATGAGGAACTGGAGGATTTTGATGATTGAAATGTTGTTTTTTTGGTAATGTGAAAGGGGCGTGTGCCTCTGTGCATGTTTACCCCATGTGCATGTCAGCGGTCTTCTACATGTTGACTTTCCACGAGGCTCCAGGGGATTGGGTAGACTCCTCTGGAGCAATTGATAGTTCTTAAAAATAAAACACATGGACTAGTCGTTTCAAAGGTGAAAATATATAAAAAGTTATGGAAATTGTCGAATTTGAGTTAAAATTATGGTCCACATGCACACTGGGTTTACATGCACAGAAGGCTTCAGTCATGTGAAAGTGCTGAAAGTAGTGAATACGTTTTAATGCAGTTTCTTATCATTTTACGTTTTCATACAGTTCCTTTTTTGTAACATTTCCATCATTCGCAAATTATCACATTTCAAAGTGAAAACGTTATGTACTTTTTAAGTTTCTTCCGTATACAATTGTCAAATTTCGCATACTGAGATAGGTAAACAAGTTTTAAATTTTGCTCAAAAGTGTAACTCTTGTCAACAGCAATATAGTCTTGTTTGTGTTTTTTCTTAGTTTTTGTTACAGCAAGAAGGAGAATGATTTCTTTTTACAGTTTTAGATTTAAATTGAAAATTGGCGAGTACAAAGTTTGGATTTTTTTTTGTCGCACTTCCTTTCTTTTTGTCGAAGCAAGAAGGAGAATGATTTCTTTTTTTACAGTTTTAGATATACATTGAAAATTCGCGAGTACAAAGTTTGGATTTTATTTTGTCGCACTTGCATTTCTTTTTGTCGAACTTACATACAAATCACGTGTCCATGTAATTTTTAATTTTTCTATCCGTAACAACATGATGAAATCACGCAATAAATCTGTTAGGTAGATTTCAATTTGTAAATTGAAGTAAAAAGTAACAAAAACGAATTATTAACAGTCACGATAAAAAACGAAATATCAACAGTCACAATAAAGAACAAATGTTAGCAGACACACACAAACGTAATTGTCACGTCTAAATTGTCTACGTTTCGCAACAAAGATACGTTAGGGAATTTGAAAAGTCAAAAAAATTAGTTTACTGCTCACCTGATAAGTCTCGGGGAATAAATCCTTCCTTATTTTTGGCTGTACGACGCGTCGCGCGACGAATGCGACGCGTCGCATAATCGTCACTTCCAGTTTACCCAGCTGTGTCACATTCGTGTGTAATCGTGCGACGCGTCGCACTTTTGTGACTTGCCGAAACCACTAACCCCAGAAAGTGAAACACCAACGTAAACTAAAGTACACACGTCGATCAAAAATGTAAACCGACGCGCGACGCGTCGCGTTTCAGTTTACATTTTTGATCGACGTGCGGTGTTGGTAAACTAGCGTGTACAGCCACAATATCTCCCCCAAGTGTCAGCCTCTGGGGCGCTCTAGAACTGGATATAGGGTGTCACAAGTAAAATCAAAAATAGGGTGCCGGACGTGACCGGGAAGGTGTTTGTATGGGGTATTGGGATTGTGAAGTAAGGTTGGCACCGAATACTAAAAGAATGACGTCGCCAGTTTGAAAAAAGTCACCTTTTTGAATAGCACCCCCTGTTGAAATACAGCCACCTGCTCAAATTGACCCTCACCCCCAATTAACCCCCCAACCCAATCACCCACCTGCGGGCCGCAACTGCAATTCAAGCCCACGACGGTGGCGCCGGCGTCGCGCAGTCTGGCGCACGCGTCGGGGAACGTGTAGCCGTCCAAGGTGCGCGGCGTGTCCGTCGTGAAGTCGTGCTGCGCCAAAATCATATTTTCTTATCTAAAAAATTTGAAAGTGAATACCATATTTCCTTGAAATACACCCTGGGGGTAAAATTTTAAGTTAATTTTTCATTTAAAAAATGAAAAATGTCTGAAAAATATTGGTGAAAAAAATAGAACAGCAGCCTCCAATAGAACGGCACCTTTAATAGAACGGCAGGTAAAAAACTTGACGAAAAAAATAGAATGGCGCTCTTCTATTAGAGGAAATATGGTAAATGCACAGTGCCCATTGGGGGGGTGGGGGTATTTCGAGGAAATACTGTATTCAAAATACCGTATTTACTCGAATAATTCCCCCGGGGAATTATTTTTTTGTCAAACATTTTTGAGGGGGGAAATATTCAAGGGGGGGAATTATTCAAGTGGGGGAATTATTATTTCCTCAAAATTTTCAAGTATGTTGCTGTCACACAACATACACATGTAAATACAAACCCTAACCCCAAAATAACCCCTCAGGTAGTAATGGACCTAATGCGTCAAGTGCGCGAACACCTGGGCCCCGAAGCGTGGCTGGCCGCCCTACCAGTGCCCTACAGGACGACCTGGGAGGAGCCCCAAATGCAGAACTTGACCGTGCCAGGCACGGGCAAGAGGGCCTTCCCCTACAGTTTGGACATGTACCTGTGCCCGTTGGATGACGTGAGGGAGTTTGGCAGGCAGTGTTTGGAGCTCAATATACAGTATACTGGTGGGTTTTTGGGGTGGGTGGGGTGGGTGGAGTCATCTACAGTATATTGTTGAATAAATCCCCCTTGCTTAATGTTCATGTTGCGTAGGAAAATGAGGTTAAAATAGCCATCGTAATTTTAGACAACTCTCACGATATTGTATGGGATAGACAGGGCCATTATATCGGGATCAGTATACCTAGGCTGAAAAGAGAGTGTAATGCCGCCTCACTTTCGTGGCGTTTTTGACTGGAGGCACTATTCAAAACATTCTAAACATTCTACAATGCTCTGTAAACGTCATACATATTGACATAAAAGCGGCGTGGTTATATTTCTCACCGATGCCGCAAACAAAAGCGCCTGGCGCTACTCTTGACGCCAAAGTGCTGATGTATTTTTACAACACTAGTAAACGAAAATATAAAAAATCTTATATTTTTTACATTTTCTGATATTTTTTAAAATATTAATCTCATGTTTTCAACTCCATCCGCGGTTCAAACTTCCCACCATTCTTCCAAAACTCTCAAAAATCTCTCAAACCCCCCCCCCAAAAAAAAAAAAACAACAACAAAAAAACACCCATCCCCGCAGGCCTATGCTGCGGCAACACGGGCAAGTACACCAGAACGCTGTCGGAAACGCTGGGCAAGCCGTGCCAGTCGAGTCGCTACACGGCCAACATGAACCTGCACTACATATTCGGCACCAGCGACAAGCTGCACAAGTGCAACACCGACACGCTCAAGTTTGTTTGTGGTATTTATGTTTATACCTACCGTATTTGATTGAATAATCTCCCCCCTGTAAAAATAATGCCTCCCCTTCAATAATTCCCTCTTTAGGCGTATGTTTTATTATGATTTTGGCGTAAAATTTTGGCTAGTTTCCAGCATCCCCCAAGCCCTAGTCTATCGAAATCGAACAGCTTGAAAAATCACGCAGTGAAAAAACCCAGTTTCTACAGTTTTTCGAATACTTTACCTCAGAAACGCCATAAAATATCAATTGTGAAGTATGGAATGAAACCCCAACTAGGGGTTGAAATCTTGCAAACCCAACACACACTGATATTAATCTAAGATAACTTTTTAAAATCTAAATACCCTAAATCCTCGAATAAGACCCCAGGGGAGTTATTTTTTCGTCAGACGTTTTGGAGGGGGGAGTTATTCAAGGGGGGGGAGTTATTCGAGGGGGGGAGTTATTGTTTCCTCAGAAAACTTGTTGCATGGGTGCAGTCTGTAAACTCATGTAATTCAGGTATTTAACTGTCCAAGAACAATAAAAAGATGTGTATACACTGCATACACATTATTTATCTGCTGTCGCTGCTGTAGGCTAATATCATTTTGTGTTTTTGTATAGTATTGTTTTCATCCAGAGGGGAAAGTTATTCAAGAGGGGGGAGTTATTCGAGGGGGGGAGTTATTTTTTCCTCACCTCGCCAACAGGGGGGAGTTATTCAAGGGGGGGGAGTTATTCGAGGGGGGGTCTTATTCGAGGATTTGCGGTAACCCTCCAAATCCACAGAAAAACGATCGATGCCAAGCTGAAAGTGGAGGACGTGCACACGAGCAACGTGGCCGTCGTGCCGAACATCGAAATGGGCAGCGCCAAGTGAAACGTGTGCCATGTGTTTGATGTGAATGTTTGCGATGTTGCTGAAAGTTTTTGGAATAAGGAGAGGGACAATGATTCATCCTGTAAAGTGTCTTGTTAAGTGACAAATTCTATAGAAAGTTTCACACTTTAACGGTTATTAGACAACAGGGAAAAAATTGTACTGACACAAAAAAGCGGAGCATTTGAATTTTTTCAGTACATCTTCCAGGGGGCACTCCCAGACCCTGTAAAAAGCCTGTAAAATTTCAAATGTCATGCAAAGTGTCAAAATTCATGGAGTTGCCGAGTTCATGTCAAAACCGAGTTGCCATTTTGCAGGGCATTTTCCATGACTTTTGACACTTTGCATGACATTTGACATTTTACAGGGTCTGGGATTGGCACCAGGAAATTTTTTATTTCGCGCAAAATCGTTCACTGACACTGCACTTAACAAGGTGTGTGGTTGGACTAAGATTAGTGTCGTACTGCGCCATGGCTTTGGCGACAAGCGCCAAGAGCGCCATGGTACTTTTATAGCACTACGCATTATTTATTGTTTGTGACATGTACATATTTACAGTTTACTAAACTTTTCCCACTTTAAATATGTAAAGGTTAAGTTGAATGGCTTCCATTCAAATCAGCGTGCGAAATAAGTCTTCAAAAGACTGAATGTCGAGTTTAAATCCTATTTATTTACAGTACGTATTTCTGATTTTACTTTACTGTGTTGAATAATTTGATAATCATCGAATATATGTTGACATGATTTCGCAATGTCTATTTATTACCCAAGTTTTTGATATTTGCTCAGGTTGAGTGGTGAACATACTTGTACAATATGAAAAATTAAGTTTCAGAAAAATACACACCATTGACTTGATTTTTTACTAGAATCATGCAATCTTTCAACTCACATAATGGACACAAAAAATATACCTGATTCCAAAAATAAAAACATATGAACAATGAATATACCTATACCGTATTTCCTCGAATTATCCCCCTAAAAAACAAGTCTGAGCAAGCTGAGGAAAAAAATCTACGTCGAAATACCCCCGTTTTGAATGATGTACATCATGTATGCAATGTACATTATGTATTATTGCTGCCAAATTGAATAGCAGCTACACATACCTATACTTGTTTGTGCAGATTAGGGTGTCAACTTTCCATTTTCCGTTTTCCGTTTCCGCTTTCCGCAGGCAAATTTTTTTCCATTTTCCGTTTCCGTTTCCCGGCTGCTAAATTTTTTCCGTTTCCGTTTTTCCAGCCCATTTTCTGTTTTCCGGCTAAATTTTCAGTTTTTCCATCTTTTTTCCATTTTCCAGCTCAATTGTCAGTTTGGCCAACTTTTTAACACTTTCCAGCTCAATTTTCTGTTTTCTGTTTCAGCCAAACTGGTAAACATGCATGCAAGTTCTCAATTATGTGATTTTTTTCTATTTCTAGCAAGATTTCTGCAAATTTTTTTATTTCCGGATAATTTTCAGCAATTTTTTTTCTCCGTTTCTGGCAAAATTTCAGCAAATTTTTCCGTTTCCTGCATAATTTCAGTAACTTTTTCTGTTTCCGTTTCCGTTTTCTGGCCTTTCATTTTTCCGTTTTCCGTTTTCCGGCAACTGCAAATTTTTATTCATTTCCGTTTCCGTTTTCCGGCAAGTGCAAAATTTTTTCCGTTTCCATTTCCGTTTTCCGCCAAAAAGTTTTTGTTGACACCCTAGTGCAGATATACCACATATCTTTGAATAAGTCCCCCTCGGAAAACTCCCCGATATAAGTATACCCTGTTAGCTGGCTGGGGAACATTAACTCCCCCCGAATAACTCCCCAGTCAAGAATTGCTGACGAAAAAGGAACTGAGAACTCCCCTGAGTACTTATTTGGGGATGTAAGATATACCTAAAAATTTCCAAATATAAGTTACCTATCCTGTTTTGTCAGATTTATTAGAAGTTTTGGGTATGTATATATTCTAAATGCCTATACCTCACTATGAACCTACACGAAAATTTCTGACGAAATAATAAAAAACCATCGAACTACCAGAGTTGTTCAAATACTGGTATTTTTGGAAAGTGTAAGTGTAAGTGTAAATACACTTTCCAAATTTTAAGTATGGATACCAAAAGTGTAAGGTATTTTTAAAATACCCAGGAAAGTGTAAGTGTAAAAAAATTTTTAGAAAGAGCTCTCACTGTTGAGCATTAGAAAACACCACTGTTTTCACCTTTAGATCAATTTATCTATCATTTTCATTCATTATTTCACATTTTACTGCAAATTATGAAACATTTCAGACTGTAACAAATTTAGTGGTATGAAATTGCCTAATAATGGCACTTTTTCAGTGTTGATATTTTACTGATTAAGCAATGTGATACACACTGTTTCAATGCAAGAATGTACATGCAGCAAATATCAATGCAAAAGCAGTCGACTTTGTGTCCAGCTGGTGAATTTCTATTGATCTTGTCCTTTTTACAAAAGTATGATGAAACTGTAGAATACCATGAGTACTGTTCATATGTCAGTGATAGTGCTAGTTTGCACATTTTCCATATTTTCTACATTCAAGGCATAACTGCATATGTGCACTGTGCACTTATTTTTTGTACATGAACCTGTTGTATGAATCTTTCTGAACCTTGAACCTTTCTCAAAAGCATAAAACAGGGCCATCTGAAATAAAATAAATACACTTTCTGTACCCTGGTATTTTGCCCAGGAAAGTGTAAAAAAAGTGTACGGGTATTTTATGAAAGTGTAAGTGTAAGTGTAAATATAAATACCCATTAACCCGGGTATTTCGGGTGAGTGTAAATACACTTCCGCAACTCTGCGAACTACCCCCTCAAAATTTGCACTATGAACAAATATGCCCCCGGGGGGGGGGGGGTATCTCGAGGAAATACGGTATCATAAATCATATTTTCAAAAATCATCCACTTTTTGGAACGCCAACTGCAACATATCGCCACACACAACAAATGCATAAATTCCACTTCCAAGCCCATTTTCATCCACAAACACAGCCACACTAAACATCAGGTTCTATGACATTACTACAAGCATTACCCCCCACATCAGTAGTATGATAGTTATAGGTGCCCTCCACTTGTCTGCAATATACTGGACACGCTGTGGGTGTATCGTCGGTCACTTTGGTGTATATCTTGATTGACAAACCTGTGATTATTGGCTGTTTGTATAGATTTTATAATGCATTCTTCTGAAGGAAACACCCTATCATGACGTCATCGTTAATCAAATAAAATTTGTTACAAAAAAAAGAAAACATGTTTCAGGAAAAGATATTCGTCGTTTCAATGCAACTGCATAGGTATTTAAAAAAAATTTTGTGAATGTGTGCATAAGTATCCTGCACGCACATTATCGGCTAAGATATTAAAAAAATACGAGTAATTTTGGACGCATACATCGGATGTGAACTTTTTTTCTCGGAACTGTGACCGGGACCGCATTGGGACCACGCCAGTCCCGCAAATTTCCCGAAAAGTTCACCGGAACCGTCGCCGTCCCGTTTGGACCCTATTTTCAAGCGCCTCATAGGATATTGTCATCGAACAATCTATCCATAAAAAAATTGCTTAAGTTGTTGTGTTTTCTTCATTGTGAGAAAACTTCAATAAAAAATAAAAAATATGTGCCACTTTGCAATCCATTAATTATCCCTCACCTCCACAGAAAGCATGATTGATAATTCCTCCATTCTCGGTTGGATTGGTATTGTTTACAGCTTGGATGTACCCTACGTCATGCTCGCCACCCTGAAAATGTTGTATTTTACAATAAATAAATACCGTATTTTCTCGAAATACCCCCCTCGTTTGACCCCCCCCCCTCCCTCTCGAGACGACTATGAAACAATCACCACCCCCCTCGAAATACCCCCCCCCAGATTGAGTGTAAAGAGAACGTACATGACAAATACTGCAGTTTGTGTTCTGCGTAGTGCAGAACACCCGTTAAAACAATGTTGGAATCACGTGAGAACAGTGTTTATACCATCTACGTACTAATATTAGTATACAGGAGTTGATACATGTCAGTTATTGATGCATTTTTCTACCCCAGCGCACATCACAAACCACGATTTTGTACTAGGATTTCAAAAAAATTCATGTGAAGTAATAACCCCCCTCGAAATACCCCCCCCCCTCGTTTAACCCCCCCCCCCCCTCTCGGGAGCACTATGAAACAATCACCCCCCGGGGGGTATTTCGAGGAAATACGGTAAATAAATACTAGAAACTGGTGTCAATTCTGAACTGGAAAAGTGACAAGAAAAGTGACAAGTGAAGTTTTCGTAGTAAGTGAAGTAGGATGAATGGATAAGTATTTTCATTTTCAAGTATTGATGACAAGACTTTTCATTTCAAAAGTTAGAAATTTCAAGCAGTTTGGCAAATTTAGTACACTCATAAATCAATTGAACGCATTAGAGTTCACCAGGTGCCGGTTCCACAAGTGGCAAAGTTAAAAGGTAAGAGCAAACTCAAAAGTAAAGTTGAAGGTAAAGTAAAATGGAAAATAGCAAATTTAAAAAAAAAATTAAAAGTTAAACACAAAGTACTTGTGGAACTGGCCCCAGAATGAGATGACTGTCAATTACTGTTTATTGAGATCAAAAATATCTAACTGATTTCAGCAAACTCAAATGCTTCAAAACTAGTTTTGAGTTCTGGTCTGAAACTGGTTTGAAAACACACCTGCGCACTGCCACCCCCGATACAATTCCCCCCAGTTTTACTCATAATACCGGTCCACTTTGGAGGTTTCGCAGCGCAGTCACAATTTATTTGGCACAGACCATCCGGGTTGTACGGATTTCCCACGTTTAAAACGTCCGCACATTTTGCACTGGGTGCGGGCGAGCATTGAGTCGATGTTTCTGCGATTTTTGTGTGAGGCGACTCGTTTCGGGGGTTGGATCATATCACACCTATATATAGTGATGGAAAAGCGCCATGATGACTAGCGCCAAAGGAAAAAGCTGGCGCTTTTGGCGCTTGGCGCTATTTTTGTCTGGCGCCAGGGACTCAACGGCTGGCGCAGGTGCTTGGCACTAGCGCCAAACCAAAAAGCGCCATAGCGCTTCTGGCGCCAATTTTCCCTGGCGCCATTGGCGATTGGTGCTAAGATTCGGAAAAGCGTCATGGCGCTTGGCGCCAAAGTCCTGGCGCTTTTCCATGACTACCTATATACTATCGTAAATATTGGATATTCAGCATTTTTATGGCTCAGTGCTAACGTTTCATATTGTATTTGAAGCCACGCACTTTTTTTGCGCGCTTGCTTGGATTGTTCCACGGATTGTTAACTGATTTTGAACACACTCAGGGTAAAGGTATTTACAAAAAGCCCCTCAATATACCCCCACATTGTCCCCCCAGCTGTTTGACGAGAAAATAATATTCAGGCAATTATTCTGCTGTTTTTGTCATTTTTTATACCTAGGTTCATTTTACCATCCACCATTTCTCACCAGAAGTCGTCTGCAATCCCTGATTTCCAACCAAAATTACAGGTTGAAAATGAAGCGGCTGCATGTTGTCTATTTGCACGATTTGAGCCATTCCAGGATCAGTGTTGCCTTTGTCTGTAAATGGGCGTTTACGCTTGGCGAAAAAATGCCCATAGCTTAAACACAGCATGGTGAATCGTGGTGAAGTGGCTTCACGCCGACACTTCCCGACGCTTCACAAAACATGCTGGCGCCTCCACACACATCACAAAAATCTGCGTGAAGACATTTCACGCAAAAATTGGAGGTACATAATATTAATACGGTATCCACTATTCACTGAATTTTCACTTTTTGGGCATTTTTAAATTATTGCTCTCGGTTGATTTTTTGTATACTGAATATCAGGGGCCAGTTGCGCAAAATGAGAAGTGAGAAGTGAATTGGCAAAAGCGAAGTCAAAAAAATAAAATAAAATGTAATTTCTCTTCGCTTTTGCCATTTCACTTGCCAATTCACTTGCCATTTCACTTCTCACTTTGCGGAACTGGCAGGAAGAAAATATCTGGATATTTTGGCAGAAGTTCACTTCTATCTCACTGAAAGTTTGGACACCAACATGGAGATTTTCAGAGAGAATTAGGACAGAGATAGTATAAGACAGGACACAGATGTATACAGAGGAAAAATATACCTATAGCAATCGTTCTGAAAAATAGTGTAAAATATAAAGATCATTAAAATCTTTGTTTTCTGATATTTTTCAGATATTCCAGTCATTTTTCAATGCTATTCAAGGACCCATTTTTGCTGTAACACGAGTACAGTACGAGTATTTAGATCAGTACCGAGTATACTTCATCACAAATTTCAGAGTCATGCATTTGACTTTATCCAAAATTCTAATAATTCTGATATAATGAATTTTACCGTTGAGTTCAAGCCTTTGTTTCAAAGCAAATTTTTGTTATGCTGTAAGTTGGGCTTAAATACCTAATGTGAAATTATTGAATGTGCTTATTATACATATTAAGGAAGCGATATACACCAAGGGTTTATGATCCATTTATGCCATTTATGTGTACAGAAATGGGTGTCCAGTCAGTGCTAGTATAGAGATTTGATTTTTAAGCAGATTTTAATATATTTGATATTTTTATCAAAGGAGTCAGATTTTTTTCTAAAAAACAAACAAACAAAAGGTTTGATAGTGATTCACCCGGTATTATTTTGCAATTTTGTGCATACGACTGCAATTGCACACAATTTACAAGATACACAATTTTGGGCCATTGAAAATATCGTCACGGTAATACGAATTTTCAATTTTGAAAAGGCAATTTAAAAAAAATTATTTTTTCAACACCAGTCAAGCCACCACCACACCATTGAAACACAAATAGCTCTTACATACAAATGTCAAATACGAAGATAACTGCAGTTAAGTGCCGATCGAGAGTGTCCATAATTTCCCGAGTAAAATCACTTTGTTAACTGATTTTTTTCCGGGAACTGATTCCTTCTTGAAGTGTGCATTTCGAGGACTTTTAGCTAACCAATTTTCCCATAGCCATAAAATTTACCTGGGTTTATATCGGGCCGTTCAGTTTTCGTGCATCCATGCGTAACGTGATTTGTTGAAATTAACGAACTTATGAGCATCAGTGAGCTTATTATTTGGCTTTTTTTACTGTTCATGCCTGAAATTTTTAAACTTTTTTTCAAAAATTGTGTTTTCAAGTTTCACACATCGATCTGATAAGAATTCCATTCAATTATCACCCGCTTTTAAAATGGCAACATACGCGTCATCCATGTTCACACATTTCATGTTTCCAAAAACATTCTTATAAGGAAAGCATGAAATCACTCGGTAATCGGACTGAATGGTTTACAAGAATGTTACCGTATCTTCATCAATATAGTTACATTCGGCTGAAAAAATTGTGAACTAAATTCGCCCGTGAAAACAATGCAATGTGATGAGAAATAATTTTTTTGTGTTTTTTTGTTTTTATCAGATGGAACGCTGTAGATTTAATTGTAACGTGAACTGTATAGCTTCATTTGAATGGCTCATGAAAAACCGCTCACACATTTATTCTACTCGTGAAACCAAAAGAACCAATAGTGAGAAAATGTACTGCGCTGAATAGCTGTGTCAATTTGTAGATAGGTGTATTTCTATCTTGTTTTTTTTTCATGTGTCCAAAAAATTTACAGACACTTTTGTCAAGGGTTTTTTTTTGCATATTTCTGTTTCCATGGAAATGTCACCAAAATTATGGCTTCATTGTCAGATTGGGTTATCTAGTGGGGAAAAATGCATTTCTGGTTCATTTGAGAAGAATTGCAATGTGCGACCTCAAAATACGTAATACAAGAGTATATCTTATGCAAACGGATACGATAATAAATTTGAGGGCATTTGAATTTTGCAGAATTTTTTTTGCAAAGCTCATTTTAAATTGATGATTTGTTTTTCATTGAATTAACAGCCCACAATATTGCAGCGAATATCGACTTAGTAGGTCGTCGCTATGGGAGAATGCTATCACTTCCATTCAAATAACAATATTTATTATTATTTTACCACATTATGTTCAATTTTTATTGATATTAACGCAGATACGCATAGACAAAGTTATCGTCGCTTAACAGCTTACTTATTTCATCTCGCTGTCGAAACTCGTTAACTTATTACCGTATTTCTCCGTGTAAAGGACCCCCCGCAGAGTTGTTAAAAGTACTGAAATTTTTTCAAAGTAAACGTAAACGTAAAGTATTTTATTTTTATTCAACCCTGAGTATAGAAAACGTAGAGTATTTTTTAAATACTTTTACACTGCGTAAAACGTGCGTAAAATACTTTTTTTCAAACAAAACGTTAAACTGAGTATTTTTCCTCACAGAAAACGTAAAAATGAATATTTTTCTCATATAAAATGTGAAAGTGAGTATTTTTTCTCACAGAAAACGTAAAAATCATAAATGTTGTCAATTTTTACTCTAGAATAAATAAAATGTGTGTTTTTTTGCTCCTGATAACTATTTCTTAGGAAAATGTCTTATTTTTGTCACTTTCTGTCTGTTAAAATGTCACTTTCTATGTCCCGCTTAAATACGCTTTCGGTACTCGCGTACTTTCAGAAAGTACGCAAGTAAGTGCGTACCGGATTTTTTTCGGGAGGAAACGTAAACGTATTTACGCAGTACTCGAGTATGTGTATTTATCAAGTAAAAATAATTACGTTTTAACAACTATGCCCCCCGTGCACAACACCCGGGGTGTTACACAGTTGCATAGCACCCCCGGGGTGCTATGCTAGGTTTCAAAAAGATCACCCGATTTAAATTGCTTAAATATTGTGCTGGCACGCGCCACTCATTGTAATTCCGCGGCACGCATTATACCATTGAATTGCTGCATGCTTGGAACCAAAAAAAACCTAAATAAACACTTTCCCGGTCACGTCCGGCACCCATTTTTTGATTTTACTTCTTACATCCTATCCCCAGTTCTAGGGCGCCCCAGAGGCTGAAACTTGGGGGAGATATTGGCGCAACCCCCCTCTATCTCGCATGAATTGGGGGGTCACGGCGATCCCTCTCAGGGTGGGTCGCCCTGAGTGTAAACTTTTATTTGGCTTTTTTGGTGTCCCACAGCAGATCCGGCACCCGCTGATTTCTGAGCTGTGGGAGGGGTATAAATCTAAAATTTTGGGGTTGTGTTACCAACACCACTCCCCTACTATACACTATTCAATAATGTGAGATTAATGTGAAAGATTTCCGAAAAATTTGCTTATTCTCTAAAAAACACCACTCCCCAATAGATGGATGACAAAAATTCAGTTTTTGTAACTTTTTTATTAGACACTTGAAGAGATGGTTTACAATACTTTGAAGGGAAGGGTTTGATGTTTAAAGTAATGTGAAGAACCATACCTCTAAAATGCCTACATTGCAAAATTTATTTAGGGCAAACTTTATGACATCATAATGACATCATTGCAGGAACAAAAATTTACAAAATTTACACTTTAAAATTCCCCCCAAGTAAATTTTGCAATGCATGCATTTTAGAGGTATGGTTCTTTACATAACTTTAAACATCAAACCGTTCCCTCTAAAGTATTGTAAACCAGCTCTTCAAGTGTCTAATAAAAAAGTTCCAAAGAGTGAAATTTTTGTCATCCATCTACTGGGGAGTGGTGTTTTTTAGAGAATAATCGAATTTTTTAGAAATTTTTCACATTTATCTCACATTATTGAATAGTGTATAGTAGGGTAGTGGTGTTGGTAACACATCCCCAAAATTTTAGGTTTATACACCTCCCACAGCTCAGAAATCAGCGGGTGCTGGACTTGATGTGGGACACCATAAAAGCCAAAAAAAATTGCACTTAGGGCGACCCACCCTGAGAGGGGTCGCCACGACCACCCAAATTCATGCATAGTAGAGAGGGGTTGCGTTGCACCAATACCTCCCCGAAGTTTCAGCTTCAGGCGCGCCCTAGAACTGGAGATAGAGTGAGTAAGTAAGATCAAAAATAGGGTGCCGGACGTGACCGGGAAGGTGTTTATGTAGGGACGTGTATCATATTTAAATAGAAAACGAAGGCACACATTTATAGTTTAGTTTAGTTTCCATGTATAACACCCCTAACCTAACACCCGGGTGTTATACAAGTTTAAAAAAAGAGTTGCTGGAAAGGGTCTCAATTTTGTATAGGACCCGGGTCCTTTACACGGAGAAATACGGTAGTTGGATATGAAAAATGTATAAATATGATAAGCAAAGCAGACCGTGGGCCAGTTCCGCAAATTGAGAAGTGAGAAGTAAAATAGCAAATGCGAAGTGAAATGAGAAGTGAGAAGTTAATTGATAAGGAAATTGGCAAAAGCGAAGGGAAATTACTTTTTTTACTTCTTTTACTTTTTTCCACTAAAAATAAAACGGCGGTATCGCGTACAACACTGGAATGTTTCGTTCTTAAAGGTTTTCCATCGTATTTTGGAAGTATTTTGATTTTTTTAACGGTGGCGTGATGATGGAGTGCCGCCTTCCGAAAAATGCATGGAGCGCGGTTCGCGGAGTACCTACCGTATTACTACGAATTACCCCCCCCCCTTTCAAAATGGGCTGGGGAAATAAAAAGCCCCCTCGAAATACTCCCCCCAGGAAAGATGTACATGATGTATTGATTACTGCTAATTTGCATTGCAGCTACAGCTACACAGACTAGTTTGTGTAGCTATCTACGTTTTTATGTCCAAATATATCCTGTTTGGACACATTTATTACCTGTTTTGTGTACGCAAATGCCTACTATTCACTACGATCCTTATGAAAATTTTTGACGAAATAATAAAACCCCCCTGGAATAAACAGCCCTCAAATTTTTCTGGCGAAATAATAAACCCCAAATGGGGGTATTTCGAGGTAATACGGTATTTATTGCAAATTTTTCCACCATTGGCCACGTGTGCACTGCGCTGCAATCACCGTAATCTATAGCCTTAATTCCACTCCATTGCAAAAAAGTTGATTTGCATCATTTGGGCTTCATTGCACAAAGCCAGCTAAAAGCTCGACCGAGCGTGAAATAAAGCTTCCCGGGCGGGGAAAATGGATATAATTTTATTTACAATTATTATACCTAGGTTGTCAATTGAATTCATCAAACGCTCTAAATTTTTTTTCTTCAAAAACAACAAGGAAGGAAAAATAAGTTAATTGCATCTACAGTAATTACCGTATTTCCTCGAAATACCCCCAGGATTATTTATTCAGAGTGCAAATTTTCAGCTGGGTTAATCGAGGGAAAGAGGCATATAATTTGAGGTTTATAATTTCTAATTTCAATTATAATTATTCAATTTCAGTTTATAATTTTAAGAGGTTTATAATTTCGCCAGAACTTTTTTGAACTCCCAGTCAGGGGTCTCCTAGATTTTGACCCTCCGCGGGGTTGGGTAGATAGCTGAGCGGCCTCCGGGATAGATAGATAGCTGTAATAAATTGGGGGGGGGGGGGGGTTGGGGGGTTGGGGGGTTGCGGGGGTTCGATATATAGGCTTTCTCAGGGTGTAGAAGGAAGAAAAGGGAGAAAAATCGCTAAAAATGGGTATACAAGAGCATCTAGTACTAAAAAAGCTGAAGATGGGTAAATAGAACAAGAACTAGTGATTTTGGAGGTGAAAGTCTAATAAAGGTAAATATATAAAATAGTTATTTTGAGCGAAAATTGTGGTATAGTTTCTCAAAAATCGCTCCACATAGGTAGATAGCTGGGCGGTTTGGGGGGGTGATAAATACCCGCGGGTATTTCGAGGAAAAGGGGTACCCACCTATTCATACGTAGATGGTATAGGCCCTGTCGTAACGTAACTCAGTCATTATTTTTAACGTGTGTTCTGCATAAAAACAGTTACACAGATCACAAACTGCAGTTTTTGTTATTATTTACATTCTCTTTACACTCATTTTGGCTGGAGGTATTTCGAGGGGGTTTATTTTTTCATAGTGCTGATTTTGAGGGGGTATCTCGTGGGTGGGGGGTATTTCGAGGAAATACGGTAACTAATAGAGTTTACAAGTAACTATAAGTCATTTTTCTCTGTAAACTGTAGTTGACAGCCAACTCATTCCAGTACAAAAAAAAGCGTCGAAAACTCATTTAGCCGAGTTTTCGTTAGTAAAGTAAGCAATAATATCGATGTTTGGGGCATTGTGCCTTGGGACCACGCAATAGTTTTCTATGAAATTTCAAGAATTTTGTGAATTTATAAATCGGCTTTGAACGCATCACAGTTTACCGGAATAAATCATTTCTATATTTATCTGTCGACAAGTACCGTATGTCTCCTAGTATAACCCCCCCCCCGATCATAGTACCCGGGGCACTATACATTGCAAAAAGTTCCATGCATAATGCCCAGGCAGTATGCAATGCACAAACATTTTTTGGCAAACAAAAGGGATTACAAGTCCCTCACGCGATTTTTTTCTTGCTGGCGCCTGCTGTATAAAGATGAAAAAAAATAAAAGTGATGCGTTGCATTGCGGCAGAGTTGTTAAAAGTACTGAACTTTTTCAAAGGTAAACGTAAACGTAAATTATTTTTATTTTACTCACACATGCGTACAGAAAACGGCAAGTATTTTATTTTTATTTTTACACTGCGTTAAAGGTGACAAAATACGTTAAGGTTTCTGTCTGACAAAATGACATTTTCTGTCCCCTTACAATACGTTTTCTGTACTCGCGTACTTTCAAAAAGTACGCGAGTATGTGAGTACCGGTATTTTTTTCGGGAGGAAAGGTAAACGTATTTACGCAGTATGCGAGTACACGTATTTATCGAGTAAACGTAAATACGTTTTAACAACTATGCATTGCGGCTCGCTTTGCACGTTCTGGTGCACGCGTCTGTTCGATTGTCTCGGTTTTGATACTTAAGTACAATAAAAACGAATTTAATAATTAAGTCATGCATCATTAGGTAAATTGCATAGTGCCCGGGCACTATGCACAGCACTTGTAAAGTGTTTGAAAAATGCCCCCAAATTTGTAAAGTGCCCCGGGAACTATACTAGGAGAAATACGGTAGTGAGTATGAGGGTAACATCAAATGCGTTCAAAGCTGTAAAAGTTTTGAAAGAAAACTAGTGTGCCTCGTGTCCGTGTGTCAAACGAACACGGTAACAAAATTATCTCTGCCCGTCTGACGCACAGCAATTTAAAGCTACCGTATTTCCTCGAAATACCCCCATCTCGAAATACCCCCCTCAAAATGGACACGATGAAATAATTACCCACCACCTCGAAATACCCCCCTAATTGTATGTAAAGGGAACGTACATGACTAAAGCTGCGGTTTGTGATCCAGGCAATGCAGAACAGACGTTAAAAAGAACCACTGTGTTACGTTAAAACCTTTTTTACCATCTACACACTTATGTAAGTGTATAGACTCTATTACATGGTGTTTATTGGTGTATTTTTCGACGTCTGCGTACGTTACAAACGACAAATTTGTACCGGGATTTCAAAAAATTTCTTGCGAAATAATAAGCCCCCCCTCGAACTACCCCCCCCCCTCGTTTCACCCTTCCTGAAAATTCTCACTCTGAAACTATCACCCCCGGGGGGTATGTCGAGGAAATACGGTATGCGTTAATATTTATATTTTAAAGCTTTAAAACAGCAAATTTAAGTTTTCAGCGACACCCATCGGCCATCGCACTCCTGGAGCTTTTCCATCACCATTTGCAATGCAAAAACGGTGCAAAATGTGTTATTTTATCTTCAAAATGGCAGCGTTCAATTAAGTTTTATCTGAAGCCATACAGTTCCATACGAACGCAGTAATCCCCAGAGGAACTAGCTCCCGAGTTGACAAATTCGTTCCGTCTACTCTGCTTTAGTGGTGGAAAATTTGCGAATAAATTGGTTTTCTCGTAAGCGGAATTAGGATAGTATTAGTTTCTTCAATGGCGGAATGTTGCAATTAGCGTAGAATTTCTCTCTCGCTCGATCGTGAAATCTCGATTATTTCACCATTTATTGACAGTTTTCGGTGTCAATGTGCGCTGGACTTGGCTAAGATTACTGAAGAAAACTTCAAAGTTGAGAGGATATTTTGACAAACTGTCAAACAAAACTATTAAAATCAGGAAAAAAAACACAATACGAAATTCATGAATCGAAATACAATCGATTTTAGTATAACATTTTACATCCCAGGCTAAGTAAATAAATATGCCATTTCACTATATAAAAAACAATAAAATGAAACCTTTACCATCGCTACGTTCTTATCATTTGTCCCCCAGCTAAGCTAGCTAAATATAAATAAACTGGTGGCAAATATAAATGGGAAATCAGGTACCTCATTTTTCATAACTATATCACATAGAAACGTGTAGCCCAATATGGCTGCCATTTGATGTGGGGCTGCCCACAACATTTGCCTACATATATGCCAAGTGGCACCCCCTGGCACCCCCTTGTTCTGCTGCTACAGATTGATGAATGTTTTTTCCAATTTTTTCCCTGGCAAATATAAATGGGAATTTTCAAAAAAACACAAAATACAGCTGCAGTAAAGTGCACAGCCAATTTTTTTTGTGCTGCCAACACAAGCGATGAATACACTTGAGGCGTCCAATTCTAAAAGTTGACAAGTCCAAAATATGAAAATTTCGAGTTAGGCCCGAAAACGTCATATGGGGCTACTTCCGCACATTTTTCATCTTTTTCCATAAATTTTGTGACCTCATATGCCCACATGGCAAAGTGCCAAATTTGACATTTTTGGGAAAAATGCAAAAAATTTAGGCAAGAAGTCGACAAGTCCATTAGTTTTGGGCTAAAAGTCGACAAGTCCACATTCCGCCGCCGTTTTGTATGGGAAAAAACGCAAGAAATGTGATAAGTCCATCATGGACACGGATTTCTAAAAGTCAACAAGTCCATAAATTTCCCATAAGGCAGGCGCAACCTGGGCGAGAACAAAAATGTTCTTGAATGCAAGAAGGTGACAAGTCCATTTCCCTCCCAAAAACAATTTTGTTCTGTCTGAGTAGAATTTTAAAGACACCCCATTTTTCACATATACGTTGAGAGCAGAGGCTGAAAATTTGACACTTTATTGTTAACATTTGGAACTTAATGTTGAGCATGAGAGAGCCCCATTGCATAGACAAAAAATGGTCAAATTTTTTGGCGGTGACAGTGAGTGACAGCTATTTTAGAGGCAGTGACACCTTTATACTATAACTTTACTACTGCAGACATTTTGAGCAATTTTTCCACAAGTTTCACTCAAAATGGCTTATTTTTGCCCCCATTTTGCCAATTTTCACATTCAAAATCACTATTTTCTGCTATATACATGCTTAAATACCTGTTTTTTGTTTTTTTTCCGCTTTCTACCTTCAATAAATTTATATGGCAGTGATTGTCGCCGTGATGACGCACCATTTTGTTGCGATGACACCCGGAATCTAGGCAGTGACAATCACTGCGTCACCGCCACATTTTTTGTCACTGCCCCATTGGACACGCACCAAGTACCTGGAATTGGAAATGAAACTTAAAATGCGATTTACTCAAAATCGCATTTTGTGGACTTGTTGACTTTTAGAATTAGACGCCTCACTTGTGTTGCTGCCTTTTCAAATAAAATAAAAATTACTTATGGCTTGCCCACAGCCATATTTTGACTGCTGGTAAGTTGGGAATATAATTTGGCCCCTGGTCCACTCACCCCCACAAAACTTGCCCCCAGCAAGCAGGCATGGACCCCAAAAACATGAACACAATGATTTTAAACTTTGTGATTATCAAAATTGTAGTTGTGATTGAAAAACTGTGATTTTAAATTTTCTGGGCATGACCTCTTCATTTGTTTATCCCAGTCACACTAGATACAGGGCACATTGCCCATTGGCCCTTATAGGTTTTTATAAAATAATTAGTGTCCACATTGGATTGGCACAAGTATTTTGTCATTTGTGTCAAAACATCGCAGGCGCTGGATACGCTGTCAGGGGAGTGCCCCCTCTACGCAGGGCCATTTTTTTCGTGAACTATAAAAATACTTGAATGCAAGGAGCAGCCATATGTTGCTCCTGAAACCAAACAAGCCCATTCTGGCCCCCATGTGCTCCATGAATAGCTTGGGATAGTGGATTGTCCACTTTTTCAAACCTATGTTTTTCTCAAAAAAATTTCATGTTTGATCAACAACACCGTCATTGTGTGGGGCTTCTGGGGGTTCTGACTGGGTAAAAAAGTTGCCCATAATTACAATCTACCAATGTCAAAAAAACTTTTTGGTCTCAAATGTCCAGAAAAAAATTTATCAAAAATTTTCATTTCATCAGGAACAAAAATTTGTATGGAATTCCCATTTATATTTGCCAGAAGAAAACATGAAGAAAAATTTTTCTGCATGAGGGTGGCCTGAGGGGGGCGTCCCCTAGGGTATATATAGTAAATACTTGGGGGCACCCTCACACAAGATGAAAGCCTAACAGCTTGCATATGGGATTTGTGAAATACAATTAAGTGATTTTCCCATTTATATTTTCCACCAGTTTATGCCAGCACACAAACCAATTTGTGGTCAATTCTAGAATGCATTCTAAAAAAGAGGATCCAAATTTCTCGGAGCCTGGTCACAAATTTTTTAAGGCACCCCACACCTAAAAATGAATATTCCTTCAATCTAAAAAATAATAATTTGGTTTGTCTGTGGACATTACCCTGCCCTGACTATGGGTGAATCTGGTGCCACTTCCAGATCCTGCAAAATGCCCTGTAAAATATCAAATGTCATGCAAAATAGGGTTCAAACGGGACCAGTTTTTCGGACCGGGACCGGGACCAGAAATTTTCTAATGTCGGGACCGGGACCGGGACCGGGACTGGGGGGTCGGGACCGGGTCCGGGACCGGGACTGGCTTTTTCAATTGTCGGGACCGGGACCGGGACTGGGGTGTCGGGACCGGGACCGGGACCGGGACCGCCCCAGTCCCGACTTTTTGCCGAACCATGTACCGGGACCGCGGTCCCGTTTGAACCCTAATGCAAAAGTGTCAAAAGCCGTGTAAAAATGTCAAATCTTCTTTTCTCTGTTGACTAGTCGATAAAACATTTCTCACTACATTTACATGACCTTTGACACATTGCATGATAGTTGACATTTTACAGGGTCTGGGAGTGACCGCTGGCCACGGTGCAGTTTCCTAGTGACATTATTCATAAAAGTAAGGTAAAGGTAATGCCGTTTTTACAATATACAGGCAAAAAATTGAAAATTTACAAATTTAAAAAATTACCTACAAATTTACATAATCAAGAACACATTCACCACCCAGTCCCTCTAATTTGCCATGCATAATATTCGAAAACTGAATATTTTTCTATTATGTGGATATTGCATTTTTACACTAACAACAGAAGTATATGTGGCAGCAAATGGTGAGCAACTTTTTTTAAATTTTGCATGGCGATATTGAACTCTTCATGAACTCTCAAAATAAATTTGGAAAATCAAAGCATTTATCAGAACAGAATCTTAGTGACGAATACAGAGTACAATTGCTTGAATTCCATTGCTTTTCTGATATTTCTTTAGCCGCGGCTAGTCGTGTAAAAGCGCCCTTGATCGTGAGATGAACCACATTGATATACCGTATTTCCTCGAAATACCCCCCGGGGGGTGATTGTTTCATAGTGGTCCCGAGAGGGAGGGGGTTAAACGAGGGGGGGGGTATTTCGAGGGGGGGGGGTTATTATTTCACAAGAAACCAAGTACGAAATTGTCGTCTGAAACGTACGCAGACGTCGAAAAATGCAACAAAAACCGCCATTTATAAGGTTCTGTAGACTAATATTAGTATGTAGATGGTATGTACACTGTTCTAACGTGACATCGACATTGTTTTAACGTGTGTTCTCCACTACGCAGAACACAAACTGCAGTATTTGTCATGTACGTTCTCTTTACACTCAATCTGGGGGGGGTGGGTATTTCGAGGGGGGGTGATTGTTTCATAGTGGTCTCGAGAGGGGGGGGGGGGTCAAACGAGGGGGGGGGGGTATTTCGAGGGGGGTATTTCGAGGAAATACGGTAGCAGAAGAAACCCCCCAACATTTGACGTACTATGCAGAAAATGATTGAAAAACTGTCCAAAAAAAAACAAGAAATGGACTGAGAAAGTGTCAAAAAAGATCCAAAATGAGAGTATCACTATCACTATTATTAAATGATATAGTGCAATATACCGTATTTCCTCGAAATACCCCCTCAAAGTAAGCATTCTGAAAAAAAACCGCACCGTTAGTACATAGTGCAAGACTCTTTTCACTTCAACGTATAAATTACTACTATAATAAATCAAGTAAACTAATAAATAAAAATAAATACCGTATTTGCTTGAATAGTTCCCCCCTTGAATAATCCCCCCCTAGAATAATTCCCCCCCTGTAAGACGAGTGAGGAAATAATAATCCCCTCTCGAAAAATCCCCCCTTAAGAGATTATTGTGCCCAATTTGAACAAAAATGGCACGTTTTTATGTGAATGAAGCATATTTCATCAAATGAGTTGATAAAAACATGGTTGAAATTGTTGCCGAAATAAAATTCTCCCCTTAAAAAATAAAAAGCTAGGGACGTAGCCAGGATTTTTGAGCGGGGGAGGGGCGGATTGTATACGGAGCCTGGCGAACGGGGGGGGGGGGGGCGGCGCCCCCCCTCCCCCTAAAATTTTACCCCTGTAGTAGGGGAATGGCGCCATTCGTAGGCGCCATGCCATGGCGCCACTGGTGTTGGCATTGGCGCCAAAACAGCAGTATACGTCTGTATTTCAAAGGCATTTCAGTGGCTTTGAGGCCGCGGAAACTGGTCAGCCGAAAATGTATGTTGTGAAGGGAAAATGCGCGCTTGCGCGCAAAATTTTTCTGGCACATTTTTTAGTCCGGCCCGGGAAGGGGGGGGGGGGCGGCCGCCCCCCCCCCCCCCGCCCCCCTGGTAACGTCCTTGATTCAAGCAAATACGGTAAATAAACTCTAATTATTATAAACTAATAAATCAGTCACAACTTGCACCACGCTCACATTTCAAACACAAAGAAACAAAAAAATGTGCCAAAATGCCCCCACCCCATCAAAATGCAGATGAAACCAAATTCAATGAAGACAAGAAATTTAATCCGTACAAACGTGAAAGCGACAATTACCCAGACTACATGGACCCAGTAATAGAGCACAGATTTCTGATTGGCAAAAAAAATACCTCCCCATATGAACAGCACAAAATGATGGGAGTTATAGGGAAAAGAGTTTTTCTCCTTATGAACAGCACAAAATGATGGGAGTTATTGGGAAAAAGGCAGCTTCCCAATATGACATGTATAAAATGACTGGAAGCATTGGAAAACGCTTTAAAATGGTCAGTTTGAGTGGTGTAATGGCGGCCCGCACACTAGTTGACACACGTGTGTCAACTGGACTGTGTCAACTCAGATTTCGGCTTCACGTGTCGCAGGGCGATCTCCAAATGCACATGCACTAATATTGAAAATAAATATTATGGCATTGGTGCATTGGAGTGCACAAATAAGTGCATTGGAATATCTCTGTGCGACATGTGAAGCCGAAATCAGAGTTGACACAGATCAGTTGACACACATGTGTCAACTAGTGTGCGGGCCGCCAATGTTGAATAAGAAAATGCGATCCATGCACAAACTGACATTTTTTGCATGGCTCGATTTCCAGTGACATCTTTTTACCATAAAAATGCGTAAAACCAACAGAAAGTGGATGCTGCAGCCAAATATCACATGTGTATGATTTTGAATGCAAAAGGAATATGAATACTGTATATCCTCGAATAACTCCCCCCCCCTTGAATAACTCCCCTTCAAAACCTATGACGAAAAAATAACCCCCCTTGAATAACCCCCCTCCGTGTAAAAAATATGCTACAAAATTGACAAAAATGATGGATGAAAATACAAAAGAATGTTAACGTATGGCAGCGACAGCAGATACATAATGTGTTTGCAGTGTATACACACCTTTTAGTTGTTGTAGAAATTAACTTGAAATTGAATCAAATTGTTGTTAAATACCTGGATTATTTACATGAGTTGACAGAATGCATTCATACAATTTCCAAGTTTTCTGAGGAAAAAATAACTCCCCCTCAAAAACGCTGACGAAAAAATAACTCCCCTGCCCCTGGAGACTTATTCGACGATATACGGTATCATATTTATATCATACCATTTAGGCCTTGGTATTGATGTTTCTTACAGACAAATTAAACACGGTTTGGTTGAAACTGCTGAAAAAATCACGCCACGCCCCCCCCCCCACAAAAAGTTAGTCAAACATACCCCCCAAGGGCCAGTTCAATGAGAAAAGGTGAATACCGTATTTCCTCGAAATACCCCCCGGGGGGTGATTGTTTCATAGTGGTCCCGAGAGGGGGGGGGGGTTAAACGAGGGGGGGGTATTTCGAGGGGGAGGGGGTTATTATTTCACAAGAAAATTTTTGAAAACCAAGTACAAAATTGTCGTCTGAAACGTACGCAGACGTCGAAAAATGCAACAAAAACTGCCATTTATAAGGTTCTGTAGACTAATATTAGTATGTAGATGGTATGTACACTGTTCTAACGTGACACCGACATTGTTTTAACATGTGTTCTGCAGTACACAGAACACAAACTACAGTTATTGTCATGTACGTTCCCTTTACACTCAATTGGGGGGGGGTTTCGAGGGGGGGTGATTGTTTCATAGTGGTCCCGAGAGGGGGGGGGTAGAGGGGGGGGTCAAACGAGGGGGGGGGGTATTTCAAGGGGGGGGGGTATTTCGAGGGAAATACGGTATCCAAAAAAAAGTCCAACACAGTGAAAATATTTTGCATTCTTTAAAACTAGACTATCAAATAACTCTATAAAAATTTATCAAAATCTACCCTCAACTCAGTTGAATTTCGGCCGCCCGCTGCACACAAATTTGGACAAGCGCGAAAAATTGCCCAGCGATTGGTTCAATCCGACCAGTTTTTGGCACCCGTGGAATCGGCATAATCAGTGATTCATCATGAATAATTTGATTCGTACAGAATAGAAATGCTATACCGCATCAAATTTAGAGCTTTTTGACACGAATTTTTTTTGAAGCGATGTCCCTAAGAACACTAGATACAGTGTCGTTCAAAGTACCGAACTTTTTTCAAAGTTTACCTATACGTGAACGTAAAGTATTTATTTTTTACTTACCCCCTGAGTACAGAAACGTAAAGTAAATTTTTTTACTTTTACTCGTGAGTAAACCTGAGTAAACGTACTTTTTCCCGTGGAAAACGTAAATTTGAGTATTTTTTGAGAAATGGCATTCAAATTTTCGTCTAAAACCACTAATTTTTATAACTTTTTGGCTATTTTAATCGCTTTTTGGCTATATATGTGCTATATATCCATTTTCGACTATTTTGCACTATTTTTCGCACATTCTCTTCCTTTTTCCCCGTCTATCACCATAAAAGACCATCTGAAATACGTTTTCTGTACTCGAGTACTTTGAAAAAGTATACGCAAAAGCGAGTACAAGAACTTCTTCCAGAGGAAAAGTAAATGTGTTTACTCTGTGCGCGAGTATACATATTAATCGAGTAAAAGTAAATATACTCGGCGGACCGCAAAGTATGCGCCCAAAATTACTTGTCTTGGTCGATAACGCGACAGCGGGATACTTATGTATGCACTTTCACAAAAATGAAAAATATTTTCAAAATAAAAAGGCGGAGTCGCGTACAAGTGACGAACGTATTTTTCTGAGACGTTTTTTCTTTTTTTTGAAACAATTTTCATTTTATTAACGATGACGTCATGATGGAGTATACGTATTAACGCCGAGTATACGTATTAACCAAAGAGTTTCGTTCCATAAGTGCGTAAGCGCCAAAATCACAAAATCTAGTTAAGCGTCGATCCGACATCCACATAAATGTTAAGAGTCGATTTATATGTTTGAACATTTTAGAAAAAAAATAGTGTCATAGTCCATGTCGTCCCGGAGATACATTGGTACCGATTTTCAGAAAAAGCATGATTTTCACATCGAATGTGTGTATCTCCACCAAGAAAACGACATTTTCACATCGAAAGTGCATTTATCCATCTCGGGCCACCGGAATTGCCACTTCGAAAATGCAAATCTCAAAAAAAAGTTTCGTTCCAAAAGTGCGTCCGTGCTCCTGAAGAGCCAGTCAGAACTCCCATACAAAATGCGAGTTTCATTCCAAAAGTGCGTCGTGCATTTCCAAACATGTCCATGTCCAAACATGTCCTTGTCCAGAGCTATAATTTGGATACGTATGTACGTATAAGTCTAAAAATTGAGGTCGGGGTACTTTTCGAGACGGGCTTTTCAATGGTGCAGTTGTTTTTTCTAGGTAGCACCGTTCATAAGTTGTTTTAGTTTTAATCGCAGTATGTCCATTTTGTCCCTGAAAGAAATGGCCCGACAAATCTGGGCTTAACTCCACATAGATGTAAGGCCAAAAAAATCATTTATACAAAAAAATGTAGGCAATAGTCTCAGGTATCTGAAAAGTGCGTAGCAAGCTCTGTCGCTCAAACATGGCGCTGTCGGGCCACCGCTAAACTTTAAAATGTGAATTTAAAAAAATTTAAATTGGTGGAGATATGCACCTATTATGGAACGAAACTCTTCAACTATGCTAGAATGTCAATTGGTTTCGGTGTCAGTTTAGTTTTTAGTTGACAGGTAGCGGCGGGGAAAGTTGTTCAAATACACATGCCACAACATTCAACAATATTTACATTTTGGAGCATGTACAATGTATATGTGCAAACCGCTAACTGACAAGTGAATATACCGGGTGGCCCACGTCAGGCGCACGGTTTTGATTGGCCCCCAACACATCAAATTTGAATGAAAACCGCTCGAATTTGGTATGGGGGTAAATAAATGTACCCCATTTGTTGTGTTAAGTGCACGGTTTCATATCGCAAGATTTCGTGTCAGAACGTGAAAGAGTTTCATATTTACGTTTTTGAATGTGTCCCATTGTAGATGGTCCTGTGGAGTAACGTTGTTTTGCATACGATGTGATAAATGTGGAAATTTAGTGATATTCATGTGTGTGCTTAACATACTAAATACATTTATCTACTGTCATGCCAAATTTGGGCTATTTTTATGAATAATTGGTGCTTTGGCAGGCGATTACCTGAATGCGCCACGCTCAAACACGTATTAAACTTTGCTTCACGTTCCGACATGAATTTTTGTAATGTGGAACCGTGCACTTAACACAACAAATGGGGTACAATTATCTACCCCCATACCAAATTTGAGCAGTTGTCATTCAAAATTGACGTGTTGAGCCAATTGAAACCGTGCGCCTGACGTGGGCCACCCTATACATCGAAACAAGGTGCCAATTGCAGACTCTGTAAAAAGTTCTGTAAAATACCAAATGTCATGCGAAGTATCAAAATCATGTAAAATGCCCTGCAAAATGGCAAACGTCATGCAAAATGTCAAAGGTCATGTAGATTTCGAAACCTTGCTAACCATTTTGCAGGACATTTTACATGACTTTTGACACTTTACATGACATGTGACATTTTGCAGGGCATTTTACAGGGTCTGGAACTGCCCCCAGTTGACACACGCTCTTAACCACCGTGCGTAGCACCAATATCAAAAATCGAGATATCAATTCAATACTGAGTTTTTCACATTGAATATCGATATCAAAAAGTTTTAAAAATACAAGGTCTCAAAAGGTATTTTATATCAGTGCAACCTAACAATGGCAATAAACAATAGCAGATGCAACTGCGGAAATTAATGATTTATGATATTTGAAAATTACAAAAAAAAACTAATTGTGAAGGCTGTACAGTCCTGTAATAAATCTTTTTGAATCTAAATTAGATTGAAAAATGTGGAAACAAGTCGACCAATACGCTTTTTGTCTGGTAAAGATTTGATTTTAAATGATAAAAATCGAGCAGTAATAATCTGAGTAAATTCAACATTTTTAACATCAAAAATCAAAAATCATTTTACTACTGAACCTTTGATTTTGTATACAATAATACCTATAATAATTTTAATATACCGTATTTCCTCGAAATACCCCCCCCCCTCGAAATACCCCCCCTCAAAATGGACACTATGAACTTATAAACCCCCCCCCCCTCGAAATACCCCCCCCCCCAAATTTAGTGTATGGAGAACGTAAATGACAAAGGCTGCGGTTTGTCATCCCGGCAATGCAAAACACACGTTAAAAACGATGACTCTGTTATGTGAGAACAGTGTTTGTACGTCTACACACTTATAAATGTCTTTAGAGTCTTATAAATGGCGATTTTTGTTGCCTTTTTCGACGTCTGCGTACGTTTCAGACGACATTTTAGTACTGGGATTTCAAAAAATTTCTGGCGAAATAATAAACCCCCCCCCCCCTCGAAATACCCCCCCTCGTTTAACCCCCCCTCAAAATTCTCACTCTGAAACAATAAACCCCCCGGGGGTATTTCGAGGAAATACGGTACAATGTACCTATAATACGCAAGCACACAAAAATGCAAAAGACCACCCCCCGACTATGGCAATTGTCGCAAATAGGATGGCCCCCGACTGTGATAGAATTAACTCGCGTTTTCAGTGCAGTCAAATAGATTTTAAGTACATAGCCTAATGTAAAATTGACAGCGAAAGCTTGGATTTACGGCGCGCAAATCATGGATGAAATTGACTACACGCAAATGGAACTCTCAAATTTCCAATTACGTGAGTGAACGATGGCAAAGTATTTCATCGTATCACCTCGAATAAGCCCCCAGGGGTAGGGTCCAAACGGGATCCCGATCCCGAATCCCGAAAAATTACGGGATTTAGTGATCCCGATCCCGATAACTCAATCCCGATCCCGATCCCGAAATATCACAATCGTAATCCCGATCACGATCCCGAAATTTTCAAAATCCCAATCCCGATCCCGAAAAGTCAATCCCGTTCGAACCCTACCCGAAGGGTAATTTTTAAGTCAGGAAAATTGAATAGGTGCAAAAGTGCAAAAACACTAAAACATACAAAGTACAAAGTACAAATAAAACCATTTTGAAAAAGACTTTATTGACATAATCGGATTGCAAACTCAATAAAGCTAATAAAATGGATACAGCTCGAGTCACGAATTACGACGGGAATGTTGATTTAGACAAACGGATAAAGTTTTTATGAGGTATTTATGTGAACATTATATTAAAATTACATATTTACGCAACACTACCACCGCGATCAAGGACGTACGCAGGGGGGGGGGCGGCGGCCGCCCCCCCCCCCACCCCGTTCCAGGGCCGGACATCAAAAGTTGCCAAACTTTTCTAAAGCGATTTTGTAGGCACATTGAAAAACTTTTGCGCGCAATCGCGCAAATCCCCACCCGTTATTAAATATCTATTTTTCCGGAGACTAACAGTGTTAACAGGAGTATCCATCACGGTCCTAGTGTTTACGTCTTACGATATATAGGCATAAATAGATACCTATATAGTAGACGTTGACGCCAACGCCAACGCCCATACTGCAATGGCGCTGGCGCCTACAAATGGTGCCAGCGCCATGGCTCCATTCCTTTACTATAGGGCCAAATTTTAGGGGGTTGGGCGCCCCCCCCTTTGCCGGGCTCAGTATACAATCCGCCCCCCCCCCCCTCAAAAATCCTGCGACGTCCTTCGTCAAAAATTTCAATTTTAATCAATCAATTTCGTGAAATTTGCCTTTTTTACAACACAACATGCCGTTTTTATTAAATTATGCAAAAAATTATCATATGCATAAAGGGGGGATTATTCGAGGGACAGGGAGGATTATTTTCCATCACTCGTCTAGCACATCGTTGTAAAAACGTATTTACATTTACTCTATAAATACGTATACTCAAGTACTGCGTAAATACATTTAGGTTTCATCCCAAAAATACCGGTACTTCTTACTCGTGAACTTTTTGAAAGTACGCGAGTACAAAAAACGTATTTCAGATGGGCTTTTATATTGGCTTTTTCAAGGCATAAAGGGAGAAAAAGCTAAAAATAGGTAGAAAAGTGGGTACAAACACATTAACTAGTGAATTTGAGGTTGACAAAGTTTGGGAATTTGTGATTCTGAGCAAAAATTGGAGCCACTTTTAAGTTTTCCGGGACCAAAAGTAATTTACTTACGTTTACTCATGAGTAAAAGTAAAAAAATTAACTTTGTTTTCTGTACTCAGCGGTGAGTAAAAAATAAATAAATACTTTATGTTTACGTTTACATTCAAAAAATTTCGGTACTTTTAACAACTCTGGTCTAACAGGGTGAATTATTCAAGAGAGGGTATTATTCAGCGGGAAATCATTCGAGAAAATACGGTTCTATGGTTTCACTTTATTAAACTGTATTAAGACAAGAAGCAAATACGGTGCGGCGTAAATCAGGCTACCTGCAGTAAACACACATAAAACGGAAACATGAAGATCGCGCACACATTAAGCCGGAATTACAGCTCAGCGGCGTTTGACGTGAAATGATTGATTACATTGATAAAATTGATTACATCAAAATAGACATAGGTACAGCGTTGAAATTTCAGAATTTGATAGTTCTAGTAATTGTGTGTAATGCCCTAAAAAAATTTAAGAAAATAATTTTAATTTAATAAGTTATTAATTTTACGTCAAAATTTACACATTCTACGTCAACATTTCACGTCAAACATTTTACGTCACCAAAAAGTTTTGACATTAAATTAATAACTACTTTAATAATGATTATTTGATAAAAATTTTTTGGGACATTACACACAATGACTAGAACTTTCTAATTCTGAAATTTCAATGCTGTACCTTTGTCTATTTTGATGTAATCAATTTTACGACGTCATCATTTCACGTCAAACGCCGCTGAGCTGTAATTCCGGCTTAATAGCCGTATTCAATTGTGTCCGTTTCAGCGCTTGATTTTTTTTTGGAAACACAAATCCGCCTATCTGTGTTCTCCACGTTTTGGAAACACAAATAAATGCCCGGTACCCCAGGGGCCAGATTTAATACTCCCTACAGATTTGTAGGGTAGGGCGTACGCCCGATAGATTTTTCAAAGTTCAGCCGCATCGACGCACATGCACCGAGAGCAAGGCGGTTCATAAAATACACGAAACTATCCCTTAAGGTCGCCGATATTGCAATATGACGGTTATCGCTTCGATTTTGGCTCGGAAATCACGATTTCGTCATTTCGTGGCCGTCTGCCAATTCGTTTTTTATTTTATTTTGTCGGGCAGGTTACTCGCAAAAGTCGCGCTTTTGTACGCTCATGCATGCATTTCTTTCTTGTCGCTGCCCTCATGGTTTCGGTTGCAGACAGTGAACACTAAAAAAGTGACCCCCTGACTACACAAACGCGTGACCTATGCGAGTAACCCGCCCGACAAAATAAAATAAAAAACGAATTGGCAGACGGCCAAGAAATGACGAAATCGTGATTTCCGGGCCAAAATCGAAGTGATATACGTCATATTGCAATATCGGCAACCTTAAGGGATTGTTTCATATATTTTACGAACCGCCTTGCTCTCGGTGCATGTGCGTCGATGCGGTTAAACTTTAAAAAATCTGTCGGGCGTATTAAATCCGTCTGCCCTACCCTACAAATCTGTAGGGAGTATTAAATCTGGCCCCAGGTTTTAGAAACAGAAATGTGTGTGTTGCCCACATGTTTCCCATGTTGTAATTCATGCCTCGCCCAAGGGCGACCTAAATGAGAGAAAGCGTTTCACAATGCATTTATAAATTAAGGATAAATATCAGCGTATCACTGCGTACATGCAGCCGTCATACTTGTAGCCATCAGTCAGAGTTGGACCTCTCCTGAATTGTGTCATTATGGACTTAAAAACAAGGGGTCTCCTAGAAAAGGGGGAAAAATTGGGGGGGGGGGGGGGTTGCGGTGCGGGGGTTCGATATATACCGTATATCCTTGAATAATACCCCCCCCCTTGAATAACACCCCCCTGTTGGCCAGGTGAGGAAAAAATAACGCCCCCCCTTGAATAACTCCCCCCTCTTGAATAAGTCCCCCCTCTGGGTAAAACGATCGATGAGCAACACATGAAAATGAAAACGAGACAAACAGAAAAATAAAGCTATGTCTGGGCTGATTCATCGAATGGGGTTTGGTGTGTGAAACGAAAAATACAAAAGAATGTTAGCCTATGATATTTTTTAGGTTTAGATGATTGAACACGAATTTTAGGATGGATACGTTGTTTTGTTAGTGTTGAACTGGTCATTTTCTGCATTAGATGTGTTGGTGGGATGCATACAAACAATGAATAAAGTGAAAGTTTTCCTGGAAGTTCTGAGGAAAAAATAACTCCCCCCCTTGAATAGTACCCCCTTGAATAACTCCCCCCTCCAAAACCTCTGACGAAATAATAACGCCCCTGGGGTCTTATTCAAGGATATACGGTAGGCTTTTCAGGGTGTAGAAGGAAGAAAAGGAAGAAAAATCGCTAAAAGTAGGTGTAAAATAGCTCAAAATAAGCTGATAGTACTCACAATAGCTGAAAATATATAAATAGAAACAAGAACTAGTTATTTTGGGGGTGAAAATCTTTAAAAAAGTGTGGAAAATAATGATTTTAAGCGAAAATTGGGGTAGTTTCTAAAAATCGCTCCAGATAGTTAGATAGCTGAGCGATTTTGAGGGGGGGGGTGTTTAGAGGGTAGTAGCCCAAAATTTTGACTCCGGGATAGCTAGATATAGCTGGGCGGTTTGCGGGAGGGGTAACCCCCCAACCCCCCCCCATTGGAGACCCCTGAATCTGCCCTGTCCCACATAAGACATTTACCGTATTTCTTCTAATAGAAGGGCATGTCTCCAATAGAAGGGCAGGTAAAAAAGTTGACGAAAAAATAGAATGGTGCCCTTCTGTAGAAGAAATACGGTACTATCATTTTGACTCCTAGAAGTATTCCTGGCAACTTTGAAATAATGATTTGCATATTTGAACTACTTAGCAGAGGCGTTTAACGCACTTGGGAGGCTCGTCAGAGGCATATATCGGTGAAAAACGTGAATGCTATGCAAGAATTGCTGAATTACTAAATATTTACCAAGACCTAGATAAAAAATGGGAACGAGCCAGGGTTCAAACGGTATTAACTCTTCGGGATCGGGATCGTTTTTTTGAGATTTCGGGATCGGGTTTGGGTCTTCGGGATCGGGACCACAAAATCCCGAAATTTTTCGGGATTCGGGATCGGAATCCCGTGTGAACCCTAGAACGAGCTTGAACAGTGGAAAAAGAATTGAGCGAATATTGGCGCAAAATCGCTGAAGCTTAAGGGGACGCACATATTTTGATGCGCATAATTAGTTAAATAAAGCAGCAGTAAGATAAAATGGCCGCGAAATTCCACATTCAAATGGGGCATATAGCTTAGGAAAAATAGCTGAGTGTCCGAGACACAAACACATAGGTAAATAGCTGGAGCGTAAATGCACCCCCTCAACCCCCCCCCCTCCGGAGACCCCCGCCGAAAAGAAACCGACCATATCACTTTCTGCACTCTCATCATCTATGTCACTGTCGAAAAGTTCACCCGTATAATAAAGTACGGCCCTGGGGATAATTCGATCGCGAAATAATTGTCCGATTGAAAAGTCGATTTCCAGCAGCTCTCGGATGGAATTATCCTGTGAATTTTAGACATCTGCTAGACCCCCGCCCAATGCTAGTGGGGAATAAAGGGTATACTTAAGTGTAGGGTTGGAAAAAAATCAATTTTTAAAAACGCCTCAATTGAAAAAGACAATTTCAAAAATAAATTATTTTTGAATTAAAATCAGAACTGCGGGGTTCAGCGCTGAGAGCGTGACAATAATGTGTACGCAGACGATTTTCATAAAAAAGTTTATAATTATCATTGGCACGCTTCCAACGTGAGACATAAATGTCCCAGAGCAGAGTATCAGATCCAACGAGAATACTGACCAACTCAGCCAAATTGCACTCATTTTTCACAACTGGTGGATCGAAAAAGTTGAAAAAACTGTCCGCTTTAACCATTTTGCTGACAGTCCGCACGGAATTATCCTTGGGGCGTTTTTGCTTTTTTCTCACTTCGCGCACGGTCACGTTTCTCCGCGGCTGCCAATGAATTGGGCAGCTGAAATCAATGGGAATGCATTTGGAAGAAAAATCCATATTTTATCATCACCTTACATTCATGTAAAATGTCAAATCTTCTTTTGTGTTTTTCTGGTCGTTCGTTCAAACATTTCTCGTAATATTTACATGCCTTTTGAGATATTGCATGAAATTTGGCATTTTACATGGTCTGGGAGTGACCGCTAGCCATGGAGCGATTTTCTAGTGACATTATTCATCAAAGTACGGTAACAGACAGGCTAAAATGACCATTTTAAAAAAATTTGTCACGTACGTTTGCCATTTCACACGGCATTTTACATGACTTTCGACACTTTGCATGACACTTGACACAGGGGTCTACTAGAGGGGTTGGGGGAGGGGAGGGGGGTTCGTGGGGTTTAATATATAGGCATAGAAGGAAGAAAAGGGAGAAAAATCGCTAAAAGTAGGTGAAACCCCACCCCAACCCCCCTTCCTACCCCCAAGTTGACATTTTACAGGGTCCGGGACTGCGCCGAGGTGGTCAGCGGGACTCACCCACGGCAAGCGACAATGCAGGGCCCGTCGAAATCGAACGGGTCGCCGGGATCGATCTCGCACGTCTGCACGTATTCCTTCGACAGGGTGGAGTCGGTGAAGTAGTCGTTCTCGGCGAAATGGAAGCGCACTATGAATTTCTGAAGGGGTAGGGAACTGTGGGAGTAGGGTTGGAAAAAATCGATTTTTTCAACGACCCCGATTTTTTTTAAATCGATTTTTTAAATAAAAATCGCTGGGGTCAAAATTAGTCCCATTTCTCTCAAAAATCGCCTCTGAGGTGAATAAAAGACATGTAAATTGATAGGCAGTGCACAGTTATTCTTTCTGTGGTAATATAAGTACTGTAGAGCTGTAAAAAAGCTTCAAAGTCAGTCATTTTGAAGTTTAAAAGTAATAAATGTGTTGTATATGCTGCGAGAAAAAAAGTTAATCGACCATTTGCAATTTTGTTCGCAGAAATTGCATGTTTTTGCTGAAAACACAATAAAAATCATTTTTGAAGTGAACATGGATGCATTTCCATTCATGTTTGGTATGAAAACACATAGCAAAACAACGTATACTTCCCCCAATGATTCACAGCCTACCTTACCAGCTTAAAAGCACACAGAAACAGGTGCTACACCACCGAATTGCTTGTAAAAGCCGTGCAAAAATGAAACGCATGCGCGCAAATCTTTTGCATTTTACCTAGTGCATGAATACCAAATTTTTCCCCAGCGATTTTGATTTTTCCCCAGCGATTTTTTTTATCGGTGCAGGGGCTGCGAGTTTTTTTAAAATCGCTTAAAAAATCGCTTGCCAACCCTATATGCGGGAGTGAACGGATGTATTTATTTAGTAGTATATAGATTTCCCGGGGAGATGCATTTATGAATGCGAAATTGGGGTAGGATGACCGGTATAATTATTGGAAAGTTTCGGTAAATATCTTCCGGTATTCAGCGGTACGGTTCGGTAAACTTTCCCACCTTAAAAACCGCGCCCATCAAACTAACACGGATAGCACTCGCAAATTCCGGAAGTGGACCAGTGACAAAAAATTAGTGGCAAGTAAATGTACTGACCCGGGGTGGCCGGTCTTTTTAAAACGGTTTTGTATTGTATTGTCACTTGTTTGACATGTATTTATTTACATGTTGCTTCATAACCATATTTAGGAGCTTTAAAAAATGGTTTTTTTACCAGGATCGTTAAAATACATTTTTTTCAATCCGTAGTGACAAGGTAAGTGATAAGCAAAGGTATGAGTAGTAAGTCAATTCACCAGAGACAATTGAATTAAGAATCAAAATACCTGTCACCTTACATAAAACCATTTGTAACTTCACTTCAATACTTCTTTCTTGTCACTTTTTTATAGTTGGAGTGGAGCGCAAAATGCAAAATCCTACAATAATTTAATGAATAAAATCTTGTGATAACTCACGTAATTCATTATTCCATAGTAAAACGAAATACTATGATGAAAAACCGTATAATTTTTGGTTCATTATTCAGATGGGTTATGGTAGGTTTTCACACGAAGTGTGATGTCCGCCGAGTATAGGTATATGAGGAATTGGCTTCAATAAACTATAACAAACCATTGGCTCATGAAATTCTTCACACTCTATGTTCTTGCACATCTTGAGTATCGGCTCGTCGCACGGCTGCATGTGATAAGTCAAGTGATCAGTGATGGATGATAAGAAAAGTGGCATTCAAGTGTTGAGAAAAGTGACAGCTTTGTAAGTGCTTTTAATACTACATCGATTTTATTGTAAATTGTACAACTTGTTATTTGCAACATTATTTTCATCTCCTTCAACTTGTGATTTCACAAATCCCCCCAAAAAGGGTAACTGAAATCCAACAAATTTCAAAACAAACATGAATCATATCAGCGGTCTGGGTACAAATCTTAAGCACTTGCAGCCAAAAATTCGGTACCCCAATGCAGCCATCGGGCGGAATTCCGGGTAAACTTTGACGCGGCGTGGTTTTAGTGTCAACTTTTACGTCATTTAATTCCTCCTGCGAGATTTGAGAACGTGAGGGGCCTGGGGCCAATTCTACAAGTGGACAAGTCACTTGCCAGAAGTGACAAGAAAAATTTAAGTAGCAAGTGTCAGGTACAACTATAAGTGACTAGTCTAGTGTAGAGATGGCCGGCAAGGGTCATTCCGCATCAAAAACCATTTCGCACATGTGCCCATCCTGCATATTATGTGACCCATCCCGCACATGTGCCCATCCCGCACACAGGTGATGCAACGTGTGGGATGGGCCATGATTAGGGTTGGAAAAAAAACGGTTTTTTTCTTCAAAAAAACGTTGTTTTTTTTAAAGCTCCCAGATATGACCTTGTGTCAACATATATAGGTATATCAGACAGTGACAATACTCTGTGATGTTATATATGACCATATAATGTCTGTTGAGCCATGGGATAGCATTATAAGTGGTGATTTGTGTCAAAAATATCCATTTTTTGTCGACATATCGTTTGTATATCGCCTTATAGTCGAATGTTCGTGACTTCCAAGTGAAGTTTGGCATGGTATAGTGATCAAACAACGTTATAAAAGGAGGTTGTTACTTTGGGAGTGATATGTTACACACTGTGGAGGTACATGGAAGCACATTACCTCAATATATATACTACAGCAACATATTACGGCTTATTAACCCATGGTAGCAGATAGAAATGGATACTTTGATACAAAAAATTCCACAAAACCAATGAAAACAACCACCAATGTCAATTTGTGTGTGAAATTGCGCGCTTGCGCGCGAAATTTTTGCAAAATACCTAGTGCTTAGTACAAAAAATTTCAGCCGATGTTTTTTTTATAAAAAAACATTTCAGACATCATGTTTTTTTTATAAAAAAAACGTTTTTTAAATAAAAAACGTTTTAAAAAAACATCGGCCAACCCTAGCCATGATGCGGAATGGGCACAAATGCATGATGGGTATATGTGTGATATGGGCTGGGGATTAGCTGGATTAGCGACCCGCAGAGTGTGGGGGCGGGGGGGGGGGGGCTTACATGCGGAATGGGCTCCAGATTTTCATGAACGGCGAGGTGTGGCAAATCTCAAAGCGCTCACAACAATAGAAGTAACATGCAACAATGTGTCGCCCTTTGTTCTGCCGCCAACTCACCACACTCATTATCATCCACCCCTCCCCCCTCCCCAACAGACTGTCGCGGCGTGTTGCCTGTCGGTGTTGCGCAGGAAAGAAAATGCACGAACTTGTGATGAAAATGAACTTCAAGTAAACTAGAGATGGAATCAGGTACCCGGTTTTCATTTCCATCGCTAGTTCACTTGAAGTCGATTTTCATCACAACAATCAATGTCAAGTGAACTAGCGATGGATAAGAAACCGGGTACCCGATTCCATTTTCCATCACTAGTTTACTTGAAGTCCATTTCCATCACAACAATTGACTTCAGGTGAACTAGCGATGGAAATGAAAACCGATTACCCGAGTCCATTTTCCATCGTTAGTTTACTGAAGTCCATTTTCATCACAACAATTTACTTCAAGTGAACTAGTGATGGAAATGAAAACCGATTACCCAATTCCATTTTCCATCGCTAGTTCACTTGAAGTCAATTGTTGTGATGAAAATGGACTTCAAGTAAACTAGTTACATCACATTAACATGAAGTAAAAAAGTACAAATTCATGTTTTCATGAGCAACACGGAACGCAGCATGCAGCTACAGTCTGTTCGTGGGGGAAGGGGATTATATTGTAATGAGCGTGGTGAGTTGGCGGCAAAACTCAGGGCGACACAGTGTTACATGCCACTTCTACTATTGTGTGCCCTTTAAGATTTGCCGCACCACGCCGTTCATGAAAATCTGCGGCCCATTCTGCATGTATGCCCCCCCACACTCTGCGGGTCACTAATCCCCAGCCCATACCACACATATACCCATCATGCATTTGTGCCCATTCCGCATCATGGCCCATCCCGCACATTGCATCACCTATGTGCGGGATGGGCACATGTGCGGGATGTTGACCCATAACCCATAACCATATCTGGGAGCTTTTAAAAAAACGTTTAAAAAACGAATCAATGTTTCAATTTTAATTTAAAAAAAGGTTTTTTTAAACAAAAGGGTCATAAAAACGATTTTGGCCATCCCTAGTCTAGTGACAAGTAAATTAAGAAAAAAAATTTGTCACCAAAATATTATTTGTCACTCGACTAGGTAGGGTTGGTCGGGGGTTTTTATTTTAAAAAACAACACGAAAGCACCGAAACCGTTTTTTTCCATCCCTACACTCGACCTACAGCTACAAGTTTTACCAAACTCACCACTTACCACTTTTCTTGTCAACTTGCGAAATTGTCACATGACTAGGGTTGGAAAAAAACGTTTTTTTAACGCCATGTTTTTTTAAAAAACGTTGTTTTTTTAATTAAAAACGTTTTTTTTAAAGCTCCATATGTTCCTGGGTCAAGATGTATAGGTATATCAGACAAGTGACAATACTCTGTGATGTTATACATGACCATATAATGGCTGTGGAGCCGTGGGATAGCATTATAAGTGGTGATTTGTGTCAAAAATGTCCATTTTTGTCGACATGTTCATATATCACCTTATAGTCGAATGTTTGTGACTTCAAGTGAAGTTTGGCACGGAATAGTGATCAATCAAGGTTATAAAAGGAGGTTGTTACTTTGGGAGTGATGTCACACACTGTGGAGGTACATGGAAGCACATTACCTGAATATTATATACTACAGCAACATATGACAGCTTATTTACCCATGGTAGCACATAGAAATGGATGCTTTGATACTAAAAATGTCACAAAACCAATAAAAACAACCACCAATGTCAATTTGTGTGTGAAATTGCGCGCTTGCGCGCAAAAATTTTACAAAATACCTAGTGCTTAGTACTAAAAATTTTGGCCGATGTTTTTTTATAAAAAAACGTTTCGGACCTCCTTTTTTTTAACGTTTTAAAAAACATCGGCCAACCCTACACATGACAACGAAAATTGCTACATTTCTGACACGAAAAATACACAAAAAGCGTACTGAACGTTCAAAATCAACCAAATCTAACTCACAATGACCTCATTAACAGAATCACTGAAAAGGGGGAACTGTGCCTCCTCCCCACTTGGCTCCCTGCTCCCCTCAATTAATGCAAATCGTTCCCTGTGTAATTTCGCCTGTTTCTGCGATAAACTCGCTTCCAGTCTGTTTAATTCCTTGTGAAAGTCCACTTCCATACGAATGCTGTCCAATTGTAGTTTTCGCAATGCCTGGAAAATTGCGGATTTTTTGACAAGTATCGAATTTTTGGTGCGGTTGTATTCTTACTTGTATTTAGCAATTTTTACCATTTCGGTCTTTTATAACAACCCGGTATTTTAAAACGGATTGTTTTCAATCTACAACGTTTTAAAAAGCGGTTTTTACAAAAAAAGCCACATTCAATTGGAATGCCGGTGCGCCAGCGAGTAACATGAAATAGGTTTTAAGGTATTGCGCGAGTTCTGCGCGCAACTTTAACCGTGACTCGAGTGACACACACACACACTAGTTTGCCACCTTTATTTTGAAAAAAAAATTTTAAACTCGTGACTCAGCTCCGAACCCATTCGAGTTTACCGGAATGAGTTTTTTTAGTCCATCAGCGGTAGTTGACAGACCTTCATTCCGGTAAACTCGAATTAATGTTCAAAGCTGATTTGTGAGTTTTCCAAAAAAATTCAAAATTTCCAAACTAGTGTGTGGAGGACTGAATTGAATCCTACCCGAATCCGTTTCTTCACGCAGCCGGGCATGGCGAGCACCCTGGGGCCACTCACAGACCATGTAAAATGTTATGTAAAACGTCAAATTTTCCATATCTTCAATACCTTGCAAAAAAACGTTCGAACCGGCCTCGCTAATTTCGCGTGTGCGATGCGCCTTTAGCTGACTTAAGACACTTTGCATGACATTTGACATTTTACAGGGTTTGGGAGTGGCCCCTGGCGTGCGGGTCGAACTCGGTGCGCAGATCGGATTTCAGCTTGTGCATGCCGCCGCCTGTGTGGATTGGATTGACATTTTTGCGTTTTAGGTTGATTTTTTTAAAAATGAGAAAAAAGCGAAATGTAATTCCGCATCAGATAACAAGTAAAACTTTATGGCGCACCGCACACTGCAAAGTGGCACGGGCGGTTCGGACGTTTTTAAGTTCCACTCGGGCGGAATTGTAAAGTCGGTTCGGACGAATTTATTTATGACAAGTCAAAAAAACTACTGAAATTTGGGTCGGTCCGAACGATTTTTAATTCCACCCCTCTTTTTAATTCCGCCTTTGAATTCCGACCATGGAAAAAAACGTCCGAACCGACCGTGCCAATTTGCAGTGTGCGGTGGGCCATTGTACCGTATCGAATTTCGAGGAAGTTGGCGCACCGCACACTGAAATTTTGCGTTCAGCGTTCGAACGTTGTTGCACGCTGAACTACAAACACTGAAATCGATGTCTAAAGAACACAACATTTTTGAAGCGTAAAAAATTCTACTCGCATGTGAATTGCGCGAAATTTTGGAAATTCCGGAATTTTTACCCGTCATAAACGTTGCGTTCTTTAGATTTAGATTTCAGCGTTTGTAGTTCAGCGTGCAAAATCGTTCGAACGCTGAACGCAAAATTTCAGTGTGCGGTGCGCCAATATACACCGAAGAAAAATTGTAAGTGAAAAAGATTGGGCTTCAAATACGAAAACCGAACTTAAGTGTGCCATGCCCTAAAAATGACAAGAAAAAAATGAAATGAAAGTGCCTAAACTTACGTCCAGTGAGTGGTCTGATCCGATTTGACATTCCTGTTCGATGCTTTTTCCCCCTTTGTAATTTCTCGAAGCCTCGTCAAAGTTTACACCGTTTCGCAATGATTTCAGTGTTTCAGAAAGAATTCCCACCTTGATTTTCAGGGATGTTTTTGGTGCGACGTTAATGTGAATTTATGTTTGATCAAGCGGTATTTATTGTTGATTTTATCTGATTTGAGTTGATTTATCTACATTTTATACCTATAAACCTTTTAAATGTTCACACCAAATCCATATCAATGCAAAATATGTGTAGGAAAATAATCGGTGCAGTAGAAGTATCGCAAAATAAAAAGTCTATGGTAAAAATAAATGGCGCTGCACACACTAGTTTAGTAACAGAAGTAAACTCATTTTGGGTGCTCATAAATCAGATTTGAACGCATTTGAGTTTACCAAAATGAAGTATCTGTAAACTACAGTTGACGAGGATCTAAAAAACGTATTCTGGTGAACTCAAATACGTTCAAAGATGATTTATGGGCACCCAAATTGAGTTTACTTGTGTTACTAAACTAGTGTGTGCAGCCACATTATCACACCGAACGAAATAAATATTTGATGTGCCAAACAGGACGTGGCTTGTGTTGTGTGGAATGGATAAAAAGATAATTACACCTTTCTAACGTAAAAATTAACAGTGAGAAAGTCGATGTCGATGTCGTGTCGATTCCCGGTTTTTCAGGCATTTTTGAAATTTGATGGAGAAAATAAATAATGCCTAAAGTTTTGTTTCTTACATCGAAAGAGAATTAACTCGAAATTGGACAAGAAAATGGAAAAAAGTAAGAGAAGTGATAAGTGATAGGAAAAGCTGTATTGTGTTAAGCCAAGTAGTCTGTGTTTATCACTTGCTACCTTCCCATGAAGCCAGTGTGGCACCCTGTAAAACGTCATGTAAAATGTCAACTAAAATTTGTCAACTATCAAGCGAAACATAAAATGCTCAAAGAAATTCTTTTAACCGTATTTGCTCGAAA
Organism: Sphaerolaimus hirsutus; assembly: GCA_964036195.1. Classification (NCBI taxonomy): domain Eukaryota; kingdom Metazoa; phylum Nematoda; class Chromadorea; order Monhysterida; family Sphaerolaimidae; genus Sphaerolaimus; species Sphaerolaimus hirsutus. The sequence goes on along the minus strand of OZ038454.1, from coordinate 22,249,846 downwards.
TAGCCCCAGGGGGCTTATTTTTCAGAGTGGAAATTTTGAGGGGGGCTTTTTCGAGGGGGTATTTTTCCTCGGCCTGAAAACACCTGAATGTACAGGGTGGCCCACGTCAGGCGCACGGTTTCAATTTGCTCCCAACACGTCAATTTCGAATGAAAAGTGCTTAAATTTGAAATAAGAGTAGGTAAATGTACCCCATTTGTTGTGTTAAGTGGACGGCGTCATAGCGCAAGATTTAATGTTGGAAAGTGAAGCAGTTTCATATTTACATGATTGAATGTAGCGCATGTCAGGCATATGGATTCAATCATCTACCAAGGCACCAATTATACATAAAAATAGTCCAAATTTGGCATGGCAGTAGATAAATGTACCCCATTTAGTATGTTGAGTGCACACATTCATATCGTTAAATTTTCACATCATATGCAGAACAACGTAACTCCACATAACCACTGCCATCATCCACGACAATACGCAAATGATTATCCAATTCTGCTGAGTCTCCTAGAACCATGCAGCTACAAGTAAGCGCTGCTGATTTGTCAGCTTGACAAAATTTTGAAGGTTCAAAATTTTGCTGTTGCTGTTAAAGTGTATGCACAGCATGCACATTTGAACACAATGGGACACGTTTAAACACGTATGAAATTTTGATTCACATTCTGGCATGAAATCTAGCGATATGGAACCGTGCACTTAACATAACGAATGGGGTACATTTATCTACCACCATACAAAATTTGAGCAGTTATCATTTAAAATTGACATGTTGGGAGCAAATTGAAACCGGCGCCTGACGTGGGCCACCCTGTATTTCGAGGTGAAGGGGGGGGGTTAATTCAAGAGGGGTATTTCGAAGAAATACGGTATTCGAAATTTGACATCCACGGCACTTCACAAATTACAAACATTATGACATTGTGCGGGGACCGGGACTGGCCCCTGCTTAAAGCTCTCATAAAAGTTTCATCACATTGGGACCCTTTTCCTCCAGCAGCCAGTACGTTACCATGGCGCCTTTTCCCTGCGCAAAGTCCCATTAGACATCATAAAATATGCATTCATCAAAACAGCGACGTATCCAGGATTTTTGAGCGGAGAGCTGTTTCAGTTTGTTTACGGAACCCCACTAAATGAGGCGGGCTCAGTAGCCCCCTTAAATTTTCCCTACAGAGTGATGGAATAATCTAATGGCGCTGGCGCCATTGGCGTTGGCGCTAGCGCCAACAGCCGCCGTATGTGAATGACAACATGAATGAAATACATATTTACTAGTGATGGAAAAGCGCCAGAAAAAAGGGCGCCAGGCGCCAATGGCGCCATGGCGCCATTCAGAAAGTGGGCGCCAAGTAGTGATGGAAAAGCGCCAGAAAAAAGGGCGCCAGGCGCCAATGGCGCCATGGCGCCATTCAGAAAGTGGGCGCCAAGCGCCAAGGGCGCCACAGAAAAAGGGCGCCAGGCGCCAAGGGCGCCATGGCGCCATTCGGAAAGCGGGCGCCAGGCGCCAAGGGCGCCACGGAACGAGGGCGCCAAGCGCCAAGGGCGCCATGGCGCCATTTGAAAAATAGGGCGCCAGGCGCCAAAATCGCCTGGATAAATAAGTGCATACAACACCCTGTGTGTGCTAAAAGTGTTCCTACAGCACCCTAGTACATGCATTCACTACTTAATTTGCGTTCTCCAGGGTGTAATGAACAAAGACAGCACTAGCAACAAAAAAAAATCAAGTAAAATTCAAATGACAATTCAAACACAATGGATATTGTCATTTGACAACAATCCATTCACTTCAAATAGACTTTTCCAACCAATGTTTCCTCGAAATGGACAAAAAACGGAATTGCAACGATTTGAATCCGTTGATTTGTGATTTTGCAAGTTCAACGTTCCATCATTCTCGTCTTCTGATCTGTCAGACACATCTGATGAACCGTTGCACAAAAGATTTCCACCCACTTACACCACTTCGTCCATTTTTCTGGCGAATTTAGAATTTAGATCATCCATGAATGCGTTTTTCATCTTTTTTCCCATTTATACAGCACTCACCTTGAAACCCTGCTGGCGCTTTTTTGGCGCCCTTTAAAAGCAGGGCGCCAGGCGCCAAGGGCGCCACGGAAAAAGGGCGCCAAGCGCCAAGGGCGCCATGGCGCCTTTCAGAATGTGGGCGCCAGGCGCCAAGGGCGCCACAGAAAAAAGGCGCAAAGCGCCAATGGCGCCATGGCGCGGCGCCCTTTGGCGCCCTCAAATGGCGCCAGCGCCATGGCGCCATTCCATCACTAATATTTACACAGCGACAGACTGAAAATTGAGGGTATTTTCAGGGATTTGCCTCTACAAGAAGGGATCTGCTGAAAATACCTTTCGTGTGGCGGCATTTTTTTACAAAAACGCTGGAAAATTATAACAAAAGTTGCATTTTGCTGAATTTTTCTGGTCTGACCATGGAATCCCCCCCCCCGCAGCCAAATACGTCTTTGCACCAAACAAACTAAAAAATAATCGAAGACCACCCACCTTCACTTGAATACTCGCCCTGAATTCGGTAACAAATTCATTTTCGAGCAATTTATTCGCTTCTCGTGTGATGAGCAATTTATTGGGCAATGAAGCCTGTTCCATTCTCGCGGCGGTGTTGACCACGTCACCGAAAAGGCAGTATTTCGGTGCGGTAATCCCTACTATTCCTGTGGCTACGGGACCGGTGGCAAGGCCTGAATTTGGGGTGAAAATTTTGGGGTTTTGGGGTTGTAGGTTTTGGTGTGGTTTGGAGTATTCGCAGAATCAGGTGGTACAGATAATTTTAAGTGATATTTTTGGCCATAAAAATGTGAAAGATATGTGAAAGTAACTTTCTAAGAAAAAATCCATTATGAGGAGTGAAAGATGCAGCAGTGTTATAAAATTTTTTCAGAAAACACAAAAATATCAGAATTTTTCTTGGGAAAATGCTAAATCCTGGAATGATAAATCCTCCATTAGCCCCCCTATCGGCTGTCTGAGGAACAAATGATCAAATGATTATTCAAGTGCAGCTTACCACCTTCCTGAAACGTGCAAGCTTTTATGCTTCAACTACCTAGTTGCAAAACTCTGCCAGTAATTGCACAAGTCACTAATATTCAAATATGAAAAGGAAGAGCAATAAATAATAAATGTCCAAATTTTCAAACAACCTCAAAAAAAACCATTAACCTGCCCTCAGTTGCAAATTCACGCCCAAATGTTCAATAACAATTCCATTTGTCACTTCAATCATGGCCAAAACAGCCCTTCCCAATTTGTGGGCGTGGTCTTCACATTCAGAGGGCACTCCAGACACCAACATGTATGCATCACCTATGGTTTCCACCTTGTAGACGTCGTGCGATTGTACTACGGCGTCGAGAAGGCTGGGGGGTGTTTTAGTTTGTTTTATGATGTAGATGGTATATTTACATCAGTGGATTATGTAAGGCAATTTCAAAGCTGTCCCTGTAAACTACTTTGCATATAAATATACCCATTCACAAAATGGAGGTATTTCAAGCGCAGGTATCCTTTGAGGCTTTGCAGATCCTTTAATGATACCTATCACACCTTTAATCGAGTATAAACCAGAGTTGTGCGAATACTGGTATTTTTGGAAAACGTAAACGTAAACGTAAATACCTTTTCCAAATTGAAAGTATAAATACTAAAACGTAAGGTATTTTTAGAATACCGAGGAATACGTTAAAAAAACGTAAACGTAAAAATTTTTACACACAGTATTTGCCATTGTGCTTTGGAAAATACCATTATTTTCACCTTTAGATTGGTCAATCGCTCCATCTACCGTATATCCTTGAATAAGACCCCAGGGGAGTTATTTTTTCGCCAGGGTTTTTGAGGGGGGACTTATTCAAGGGGGAGGAGTTATTCAAGGGAGGGAGTTATTTTTTCCTCAGAAACTTGGACTGAATTCATCGTATGAATGCATTCTGTCAACTCATGTAATCCAGGTATTTAACAGTTCAACAACAAGAAAAAGGTGTTTATACACTGCGTACATGTCATGTATCTGCTGTCGCTGCCATACGTTAACATTCTTTTGTATTTTAATCGATCATTTTTGTAAATTTTATAGAATATTTTTCACCCAGAGGGGGGCGTTATTTAAGAGGGGGGAGTTATTCGAGGGGGGGGAGTTATTTTTTCGTCAGTGTTTTTGAGGGGGGAGTTATTCAAGGGGGAGGAGTTATTCGAGGGGGGGGTCTTATTCGAGGATATACGGTAGTCCACTTTCTGTTGCCAGTGTGGCCAAATCCAACTATGCTGGTGATTCTGGGGGAGTTCCAGACCCTGTAAAATGCCTAGTAAAATGTCAAATGGCATGCAAAGTGCCTAAAGTCATGAAAAATGCCCTGGAAAGTGGCAAATCTTTGCCATTTTTCTGGGCATTTTACATGAGTTTTGACATTCGCATGAAATTTCTCATTTGACAGGGCATCCTACAGAGTCTGGGATTGGCACCAGAAGTTGCACTCACCCTGCCAGTTTCAAAACGCGTGCTACTCACAGTTGTTGCAAGTGGTGTCGTCGGAATTCATCACAAAAAAAATTATAAACGCAAGGCTCCACAAGCAAACAAAAAGGATTCTGTGTTCAGCATTTGAGCACATTTATGAATAAATATGTACCCAGTATTAGATGCGTAAGTGCAAGTGTGCAGTCACTTTTTCATACACCACTTTTTTGTATGTATACATGTTACGTTTATGCAAAAACATAAGGATATTGTTGGTTGCAGGTTGTGCAGCCCATTTGAACACGTGCACGTGTGAACGATCACAAGTTTTTTTTATTACGTTTTCCCTAATACCCGGGTATTTTGGTCAGGAAAACGTAACAAAACGTAATGGTATTTTTGGAAAACGTAAACGTAAACGTAAGTATAAATACCCAAATAACAGGGTATTTTGGGTAAACGTAAATACGTTTTTCCAACTCTGGTATAAACCCCTAGGTCAAGGGGGGGGGGGTTCGTGGGAGCGGTTATTTCGAGGGGGGGGGGTATTTCGAGGAAATACTGTAGAAAGCAGGGTTCAGGTGATAGTAGCCAAAAAACCTAATCCCCATTGAAAACCCATGCAAAAAACCATAGCCTCAAATGACTCTCTCTCACCTGAAGAGTTCATTCAAAAAATCTATAATCTGCATCGGTGTTGACCGGGAACACTTTGCAGTAAAGTCGACCAAATCGGCAAATGCCACTGTCCCGGCTGCGACCCAATGAATAACATTTGGTTTTGTATTTTAACAATTAAAAGCGATTGAGGGAGGTGTAATTGGTGCTGTGAAAGCATAATTTTTTAAAGAACTTTGTCACTTTAATAAATTTCTCTCAATAATCTTGATAACAAATGTGAGCAATTTTCAATATGAGGTTTATTGCTTTCAGTTGTTCAAAGTGAACTTCACCGGTTTCTGTGTAAGACAAACACGTTTACATTCTTGAGGGTGGTACACACAGTGAAGCACAATTGTCAAAAGTATCAACATCTACCCAATATACTCATGAGTACCCAAGCAATTTCCATACTACCTGCATAAGTCCTTGGTGGCACAGCAATGCCCAGTTTCAAATTTTCAACCACCCCCTTAGGCAGCATCTGGTAGAGTAGGTTGTCAGCCCTCTGTTGTGCCTCTTCAAGTGCCCTTGTCCTCTCAGATACTATTGTTTCCAGGTGATTGTTGTGTGCCTCGAGCATGTGCATCATGTGCTCCATTAGGGTGCCTGAAGGGTGACAGTGGAGTATAATTTTATTTTGTATTGTAACTTTGGCATTTCATGCAATTCTGCTGTGGTACTATTGGCACTTGTGTGCCAATAAGATAATTGTAGTGCCATGAGTCAACATAGCTCCATGACACTCTGTGCATGTCAGACCAAACTACCAATTTCCTGGCACTTTTTACAGCACTACAACAGCAAATAATGTGCTCGTGAAGTGCACTGAAGTGGTCTGAAGTGCCACTTGTGATCACATTTCAGAGCCTGGTCACGCCTGATCACCAGGCACTTCACCACCTGTGATCACACTTCAGAGCCTGGTCGTCACGCCTGATCACCTGATCGAATGCACTTAACCAACACTTCACACATTCTATTACTAAATTGTTAACAGAAATAAAAAATCCGAAATTCGTGAAGTGCGTTGAAGTGCCTGCGAGCGTCTGCGTGAAGGCACTTCACCGCAGATCACGGCAAGTCACGAGCGCATTTTTTACAGCGCTACTAGCGACAACCAGCGGGCAATGTGCCCAGATCAACAAAAACCCAAACCTGTCATGCCCAAATTGGCTTCCTTCAATGCCTTTTCCACCTCTGCTAGACTCGCCCTGTCCATGGCACTAAGGCGCCAGGATCTAATCAGTAAGGATCTTATTTCATTTGGCACTGAATCCTTATTGGGTAGATGTGGCACCATGTTCCTTCCAGCAATGATATCAATGTAAGCCTCTGCAATGGGTTTATGGTTTGTGGGATTTGTTGAAATTATGTTACACAGCAACACAGACAAAGAAACTACCAGGCCAATTGTGGACCTCGCCAAGTGATGAGATAAATGAGGAAATGATAAGTGAAATGGCAAATAAACATGTTATTTTTATGTATTTCCACTGCTTTACTACAGTCTCTTTACTTCATCACTTATGATGGGATGGCAGCAGGCAAACGTTCTATGAAAAAGTTATTTTAAAATTTAACAAAAATTGTCAAGATAGACAAACATTTTGACAAAAAGATGGAGAAAAAAACTTTTAAAATTTGAACATTCCTTTCTGCATGATTTGCGATTGTTACCTCTGTCACTATCACCAACTTAACTATCAGTAAACTTATTCAGATTTATTCCTATTACTACAGAGAATTTCTGTCAAAAAGATGCTTACCTTCAAGGGATTTGTATCCAATTATTTCGAAAAAGTTCTGTTTGTACAGTAGTTCAAATAAAATAATACCCAATGAGTATATATCAGCAGATTGGTCCTCATATACATTGGAAAATTCTGATGCAATATTGAGCTCTTCTGGGGTGAAATTTTATCAGCCCACATGTTTTTCAGGAAATTACAGAACAGTATCAATTCAAATAGCGGGTTACGTACCCTATCCCCCCATGGACATCTTCCCCCCTGGGTTGATATAGCCCTTGAGGACTACATCAGCCCGAGGACTACTTCGACCCGACTTTTATAACGTGGGGGGAAGTAGTCCTCCATACAAAATAGTATTAAATAGTACATTGACCCCCGCCCACTCTAATTACTCTATTGGGGCCTCTGTTTGGCCATGGGAATGTGTGCTATGTGATTTTTTATTTTATCTAATGTGATGCAAGAACAACACTTGCATCAGTTTAAAATTATTTATTGACGCGTGGCGCTCCACAGTTATGCACGCGTCTGTTAGGCCCATTGGCATCGATCATTGATTGTGTGAGTGCATGAAGAAAAATGCATGCAACTTCAAAACTCAATTTCTCGGCCATTTCTCAGCCGATTTTCACCACTGAACACTTAAAATGATCAGAATCACATGGAGATTTCATTTTTAATGGTGTTGCATGTGTAGCAGTATGGTAATCATAACAGACAAAACGCCAATGGACCACAGACAAAACATTAATGCAACACAGACAAAAAATCAATGCAACACAGACAAAACACCAATGGATCACAAACAAAATGCTTTGGCATTTTGTTGTGTTGCATTGGTGTTTTGTCTGTGTTGCATTGAAATTTTTGTCCGTGTTGCATTAATGTTTTGTTTGTGTTGCATTGATGTTTTGTCTGTCATGATTACCATAATGCAACACATGCAACACCGTTAAAAATGAAATCTCAATGTGATTCTGATCAGTTTAAGTGTTCAGTGGTGAAAATCGGCTGAGAAATGGCCGAGAAATTGAGTTTTGAAGTTGCATGCATTTTTCTTCATGCACTCACAAATTCGATAATCAATGCCAACAGGCCTAACCGACGCGTGCATAATTGTGGAGCGCCACGCGTCAATAAATAATTTTAAATGCATCTGTTGTCTCATGTTACATAGCAGTCAAGACAAATGGGTCAAAAGGAGGGTGGCCCACATTGAAAGTGCAAACTCAAATTGCATTTTCATCGAAATGCATTTCATACATTCATTTATTTATGTAGACATATTTTAACTTAGAATGAGATTCTTTAAATTGTGTTTTGCATTTCTAATTCTATGTATAGATGTGGTTATACCAACGATGGGTAAGTTCTCCAAAAAAAAACACTTTCTGTGTTTTGAGTTTTTCAAAAATGAATACCTGTGTTTTGAGTTTTTTTCTCGAAAAAACTTGAGTAACTCTGTTTTTATTTCTGTGTTTTTTGTAAAAACTCAAGTTTTTTGAGTTTTTTTCTAAAAAACTCAAGTTTTTTCCAAAAAATTCGAGTTTCCCCCCAAAAAAATTTTATTTACAGCATTTCGATCTGGAAACAGTGGTTTTCTTATAAAATATTGGTTTTACACATGTTTAAACCCCACATAACATTTGTGTATTCATTCAAGTGTCAAAAAGTCCAAAAAAATGTCCACAGTGAGGACATCAACATCACAACACCAGCAACAAAATGCCCAGAAATGACAATTTACGCAGTACTCCAAAATTCTTCAATTGATGTGCACTGTATGGAAGACTACGGAATTGATTTGAACTACAACTACCATTTACCTCGAAATACCCCCATGGGAGTTTAATTTTTCATCAGAAAGTTTTGTAAGGATCATAGAAAATAGTAAAAAGGCATTTACGTACCCAAAACAGGTTATAAATGAGTACAAACAGGATATATTTGAAATAAACATGTACACAACCTAGTAAAGTCTATGTGTAGCTGTCATTCAAATTAGCAGTAATAAATACATCATGTACATTGGATACATGATGTACATCATCCCGGAGGGGGCTATTTAGAGGGGGGGGGCTTATTATTTCACCAGTCCATTTTGAGGGGGGTCAATTCAAGGGGAGATTAATTCGAGGTAATAAGGTATATTTAAATGTTGAAACTTAAAGTGTCAAATCCACCATGAGATGTGCATGCCATCTTGAAATTCTTTTTTGTACCATTATAAAATATGAATACATTATGTACATATTTACATACTATACGTGCTTATCTTATCTTGTTTAGTTTAACTGAATTAATGTGCATTCAACCGCTGCGCTGGAAAAAAACACAAAAACTCAAAAAAAACTTTTCTGTGTTTCCGTGTTTCTGTGTTTCTGTGTTCTCAAAAAAAAAACTCATTTGAGTTTTGAGTTTTTCAAAATTTGTGAGTTTCCATGTTTCTGTGTAAAACAAAAACACAGAAACTCAATGAGTTTCTGTGTTCAATTTCTGTGTTTTTTCCATCGTTGGGTTATACAGCTCTTTACATACACAATAAAATTGAATTTGCACTCAAGAATTTTTTTCTCGCTTCACTGACTACACACTATACAATAAAAACTACCATATCCCATCCAAATAAAACCACTTTTTTAACTCTCATTACAATTACATTGCTCTCACAATTTAACACATTATCTCACATTGCTATTTGACCCACACTGTAATGTGATGGGCACTATAGTTTTCAGCATGCAGAGGTCACCTAAATATTGACCTTCTGCTGTGACCTTCGCGGGCATCGGGTCAATATGTACGCAAGGCCGCGTGCAGCGGGTCAATGTAATGCATAATGGGTTGATATAGTCCTCATAACTCAAGGACTGTCAGGCGATATAGTCCTCGAGGACTATATCATCCCCCGGGGGAAGATGTCCATGGGGGGATAAATACCTGTAATCTCAAATAGCTGTGATACATAGGGCATCCTAAAAACTTGTCAGGCTAATTAAATTTCATCCCTTTCTGGATTCCATCTGGCTCGATAACATTGGAATGCTGCTGCAGGGGCATTTTTTGCAAATACAGCTTCCGCTTTTCTGGTGCTAGTTGTACCAAGGCTGCATGGTGGCTTTTTTGAATAATGCACAGGTGTCATACTTTTATTTAATATCTATAGCTGTAACTGGTTGATCACCAACAGTCAGTCAATAAGAAATTGAATTCTAAGTTCAAAAAGTTATACAAATTTGAGGACAATTTGGGCACGTACTTCATACTTTACACTAGGTACATGTGTGTACCTACCTAACCTATCCCCACCCTTACTGGATTCTTTTATATTCATTTGAAGACAGTTTTTAAGCTACAAACAGTACACAGGTAAACTGACAGTAAATGTCCATAGTTTTTCCCTCAAGCTTTCCCTTTTGAAGCCAGGGACTCAAAACAGAATCAATGCCAAAGTGTGATAACTTTACAACCCAATGTTGGCTGATAAAGCAGTTTTTCAGATTAAGATTTCCATGGCATTTTATTGATGACTTGTGAAGGTAGTGGAGACCCTGAGGGATGCAAAGGTTTTGTGGGTTTGAGACATGAAAATATTTATATACCATATATCCTTGAATAAGTCCCCAGGGGAGTAATTTTTTATTAGACTTTGTAGACTGGGGAGTTATTCAGGGGAAGGAGTTACTTTTTCATCTGAATATTAAGTAAAATACTTAAACAGTGTACTTATACTTGCACTTGTACATATAAAAATACATAAACAATGTACATAAACAAACAATGTTCCAGAAACTTGTAATTCATCCAACTTAAATCAACTTGAGTGAGCATCAACTGCAAAAGAATATTTGCTTTTAAAGGACCTGTACATACATAAAAGGTACGTGGACACTTTCCCACCCATCACAGGGAGTTTTTCAAGGTGGTACTTATTCAAGAATATACAGTATCAGCTGTGAAGAAAAAAAGTGTCACATTTCTCACCTTCAAAATACATTGAATGAATGATGCCTGGAAAAACTTTGTGATCACAAATTCACTGTTGAACAGTAGGTCCTGCAGATGTATAATTTCAAATCATTGCAAAATAAAGTTTATCATTCAATCTCTCCACCAAAAAAAATCAATACAAATGTGTAAACAGCTGACACTGCATTAGGTCCAAGAATTTTATGTTACAAACAAAAAATCCTGTCTGTTAACATTACTTTGTTTGCATGCAAAACACATCACACATACACATTTTTGCTGTGATTGTCTGTACATGTGTTATGGTATTTACACCAGGCTGTCCGGGAGGGGCACATACATATGTGCCCCTGCATGTGCCCGCTATGTATGTTCCCCATATTTGGGCACATGCACGCGATAAAAAGAATGTATGTGCCCCGCTTGGGGCACATACAACTTTTGAAAACAATGCATGTGCCCGCGCTTGGAAACATACACGCGTGTATGTTCCCCATGATTTGGGGCACATACATTTCAGAAAAACATGTATGTGCCCAGCTTTGGAAACACACATGCTTTTAAAAAATTGTATGTGCCCGCCTTTGGAAACATACACGGAAAAATAATTATGCATGTTTCCACATTTGGGCACATACATAAAATAAATTTAGTGTTTGTGGCGGTATAGTCGACAGACAAATCATTCTACAAAATTGGAAAGTTAAATTTTGTTCTTGTAGAGCGAACGAGAAACGAATTTAGTAAAAAAGAAAATATAAAGATAGTAAGAAGGAAAATAAAAATGTGCTGTTCTTTACGCACACGTTCACTCCAATTTTTGTGCCGATAGGTGCTGCAAATTTTTGATTATACGTTTACCTACATTTAATATAATTCATATTTAGAAAAGTTACACGCTATCGATTCATTTTGACGAAAACTTGTTACGTTCAAAATTTTGAATTCAGAAAACGTTCCGGCTTTGTATTTATTCAGATCCAGGCGACACTTGGATGGCATCATGCCAAAAAACTCAACTACACTTTGACGGGGGGGTTTGAATTGTGCGGGCACAATTGAATAGTTTCATTCCGTATTCTTAAATACTTGCCCGCGCATTCTCATTTTTTTTACCCGCGCATTCTCTTTTTTTATTTCTAGGCCATTTTATCTCCGCAATCGCACTGTCGCCGCAGCATTTCCCTAGCGCCGTTTCCACTCATTTCCAACTTATCTCCAAAGCGTTTAAACATTACAAAATTTAAAATGCCTATCCCCCAACACAGATTTCTATATTCAGCCGCGCTCACAGTGCAGTAGCTCGGACGCGGGCATTTCTTGCCACAGGTTCATTTCCACCGCCCCTTTCGACCAGCGCCGCGCCGCTGTCCGACTTGCCGTTTGAATGCGCCGCTGTCCGACTGTTGCAGTTTGAATGCGGCGCCGTGGGCCGCTTGCCGTCGCCACCCACTGCGCGTTTATTCCGCCGCGGCAGGTCTGTCTGGGGGATGGGGTTCTGTTTGAGTTGTGGGGTTGTTTGGCGAGAGGAAAACCCGATATTTAACCACAGCGGTTCGTAACCCATCCATTCGTAAGCCAAACTATGTCGGTTGTAAAGCCAAAGTACCTCGTTTGTAAAGCCGCAAAGTGTTTTGATTTTTCATTTGTTTCGTCACCCATAGTGGGTCGTTATTTAACCCTACTGTGTCGAAATTTAAGCCATATTTACGCCGCAATTCTACTTATTCATACTTGTATTCAGTTCATACTTAAATTCTCCTATACATGCCTAGCGTATTGACACAAATCACCACTTATAATGCTATCCCATGGCTCCACAGACATTATATGGTCATATATAACATCACTGAGTATTGCCACTGTCGGATATACCTATATATGTTGACACAAGGTCATATCTGGGAGCTTTTTAAAAAAACGTTGTTTTTTTAAAAACATCGAGTTAAAAAAACGTTTTTTTCCAACCCTAGGTAAAAACCAGGTGAGAAATCCCCCCCCCCCTAAATTCATAAAATTATAGCTAATATCTAAATTTATAGATCAAAAACTAAAAAGTTTTGCTTAAACTTCATCAAACGTAAAATTCCTACGCAAACCTCTGCAATGGTCAATTTTGCCATCAAACTGTCCCTTCCTGTTTCAACTTTTTCACAAACAAATTACTTTCGCAAATTCTCTGCCTATGCTCAGAGCCAGTGCGAATTTTCTCCGCTCTCAATTCACTCAAACCGGTAGTCAACATTGTTACTAAAGTCTGCAATTTGTGATTTTCAGCCCGCGTGTGATGAAGCCACCGAAGTCAGCGTCTTCTACCACCGAATCCGGCTGCTTCAAGACCGTAGTGAGAAACGGCCTTTAGAGTGGTTGATTTCCCGTTGTTGCCGAACGTCCACTTGTCGACAGCCAAGTTGAGTTTATTTCGTAGTTGCGTGTTGAAAGGGGGTTCGAATTGTTTCAAGTACTTTATTTCGATCAGATACAGCGTGTTACAAAAGCGCAAAGCCTAGCGAGCTTCCTAGTCGAAGTTTCTATTGCTAGCTTATTTTGTTCACTTGGGGTGGGTCCGCAGACTGAAGTAAAAACTCTCAAAGTAGCTAAGACACGGAAATCACGTATAGAAAAACAGCTACAGTAATTTCCTAATACAAATGCACAAATAAGACATGAATGCAACAAATAAACACATCTAGCCGAAACAGTTGCCTTATACTGCGCGTGCATACATTCAAATAATTATGGTAAAGAAATACCAAGTACAAATTGGGCTAATAGAAAACTATTAATCTTGAGAGGCGCGAAGTCGGCAAACTCGGCCGATTTACTAATTTGCTTCAATTTGTCAGAAAACATTGACGCACATTGGAACTAATAAAATAGGGTTTGAAAACTGTAAATAGTAGTGTAAATGTTCCTAATGACGTAAATAGAATAAGGTATATTCAACATGATAATAATAATCACCTCCTGGAAACGTATATTTCATAATTGGCAAATTGGGACTTATTCGAGGTAAATGGGTATATTAATTGAGCAGGGTCTATAATATATTCAGCTTGAGCAAAGTATTATAATTATTGAGTAAATATAAATATAAGTTGTGGACAGGGTTAAACAATTATGCCTACGCGAAGGGCTTCGTAAAACACGTACAGAAAATGCTAGTTGCATACAGGGCACTATTTCTCCATTAGGACGCTGGCCTAGATAATTACGCAGCACGTAAATATTTACAAGATTTGACTTTTGTAAACTGCAAGTAAACTATGCAAATGTATATATAATCATGATCAGAAAATTACGGCGAGTTGAATGAGCCTAATTTTATATTAATACACCTAATAACAACTTATTTGACCTTTTAACCTAAACATTCCACATAAACCTATCAATAACTTATAAAACACTTTCCTAATTGAATATTCTCCATGAGTAAATAATATAGTGCAGGAATTGTAAAATAGTGCAAATAAGTAAATGTGCGAATATGAACCTAATTATCAATTCTCTGTATTTCTTTATCCATCCATTTTGCCACGGTCAGCACACTCCGGGCGGAAGAGTTGCTGCACCCCGTTGTTGCAGCAACGTCACATGCTGGTGGTGGTGGGCGCCAACGTGATGAGTGGCGTTTCCACAGTCGCCTCGGTGGTGAACGTGGTCGTGCGCGAAGTCGTGGGTGTGCGTGAAGTCACAGGTCCGGTTGCTGGTGATGCCAACGCTGACCTAGCCTGATGATGAAGCAGGTAGTTGCCCGTGTCGCTTCCTGCGCGTTCGCGTGAGGTGAATTTGCAGATATCAGGCATGTGAACACTGTCTCTGTTCCTGGCTCTGACTTGTCCCTCATCAGCTGAACTTTCATCTGGCTGAACGTATGCTGATAGTGACTTTGCCATTCTGTCCTCTGTTTCTGCTCTCCTGGCAAATCTGACGGACTGTGTTGAGTTGGATCTGGCTCTCCTCTTGATTGCTGGTCTCAACTCTGTCTTGCGCACTTTTCTTTGTGGATAACTGGTCTCTTTCTGAGTTGATTTCTTGATAGTATATTTGATGGCTCTGAAGCATAGCCATATGCATTTGAACGGACACACTATGCATTTCCATATGCATGTGTATACACATGGTGGAATCACTGGCTTTCCTGTGGCAATTCTCCAATTGTACCACAGGTATCCTGCAGCTACGATTCCGGCTATCAGGATTGTGATCCCCAGCAGCATTGCGACTGTGTTGATGATCACTTGAAAGGGTCCTTTTAGCATTCCTCCCATAAAGTTGGTGTACCCTTTTGACACTCCAGATATATAGTGACCATATGCTTTGCCGATTCCTGCTGCCGTCTGTCCAATTCCAGCTCCAATGCCTTCTATTGAATTTCTGATCACTCTGGGATCCAATGACATATCTGCTGTGTAATCGATCAACCGGTTCTGCACATGCTCTAAGTTCTGTAGTCTCTGAATCTGGCCTCTGACATCCATGAAATTGGTTGCTCTGTTGACAATGTTGGTGAACAGGTGAGGCGCGTCAAACGTGAAGGCCTGCCACTGTCCTTTCCATGTCATTTCAATTGGCGTCTCTGTGACATGCACCATTCCATGTGCAGACTTCCATTGTCCATGTTCGTTTCTGTACAGGTGCGGTGTGGTGTGGCTGCAGTCCTCTTCTGGTGATTTCTCTACCAAGTCTCTGCTGCCTGGGCTCTTGAACCACAAGGGCCCGTCTTTGTCCAATCTCATTGGTGTGTATTTGTAGCATGTCTCTCCCACTTTTCCTGTTTGATAAACTATGTATGGCTGCCCTTCCTTGCATTCCCAAAACATAATTGCTTCTCCAGCCCATTCTGCGTGAACATCCTGTCTTCCCAGCATGGCTCGAATTCCCAATGTTGGATCGATGCGGAAAAGCTGAGTCAACATGTCCAGCTGGTTCTTGCGAAGTTGACATAACTGATGCCATACAATCGCAAATTGTGCCTGAGTCATCTCTCTGACCACATGTTGCAGGAACTGAAACTTGGAGTTTCTGTCGTCCAATCTGGCATACAATGTTCCACTGATTGTCGACTCTCTCGCCTCCACTATCTTTCCTGGCATTGCCCATTCTACAGGCACATCTTCTCTTCTGTCAAACTGGATGAATACACCTCCTTGATCGGTGTAGTATGTGTCTCCCGGAACACATTCTGAACCAATTGGCCTCTTTGTCTTGTTGCTGTGGGAGTATGCTGCTTGCAATTTTGATACAATAATTGTCTGGCCAGATATTTCTGATTTGAATCTGCCAATTCTCTCATATGCACATTGATGCTTGAAGTTCTCTGTATCCCACACTGTAATTCCATAATTGTGGTCTCTGCAATGTCCCATCATGGCTCTACACTGGCTGAAATCTTGCAAGTCGCTGATTACAGTCTTTCCATCAAGTGAAGCCACGGTTCCTTCTTCCATGTAGAAGTTACTGACAACATTTTCTTTGTCATGGCAACACCATGAATATTCCACTTTCAAGGTTTGATTGGTTGTCCATACTCTGGGCTCCATTTCCACCAAAGGTGTTCCTCTGAACATCTTGTGAATTCTTGCATAGTTACAGGCTACCACGCCAACTTGCTGGTATTTCTCAAAATTGCCTGTAATGCCTTTCGCTCCCCAGAAACTGGTGTGTGTGATGATTTCTTTGATTCTGATGTAGCATCTGTATGCTTTCTCTTTCTGTGGAATCTGTCTCTGTGCGTAAAGTGTAACTTTCATTGCCTTGACAAAATTCCTTGGTGGGATATGGCACTGCACTTCTTCAGGAACTGTAAGCGCATGTCCATGTCTTCCACTGGTACAAATCTGATACTTCTGGCTTTGTGAGCTGATCACCTGTTCCACAGGATGATCCTTGATTGCGTCTTTGAATCTCTCATAAGTCTGCATCTCTCTGACAGATTTTGGTGGCCATTCTGAAGGCAAAGGCGGCAATCCATGATGCGCTGCCAATGATGGTGGCCTTACTGTCGAGGTTTCTAGAACGTATGTTCTGGAAAATACTTCGCTGTAAGCTTTGCCGGCTTCTTTCAGCGTTGCTGACTCTGACACGCCTGTCAGCATCAACACCATACACAGCATTCCAATCACCAGACTGCTGGTGGTTGCTGTGGCTTTCCCTGTTGCACTCCTCAGGACTCTATCCGATGCTGAGTTCCTCTGAGCAGGGTTTGGTACAGAGTCTCTGTTCGAGCTCTGATTTCTGACATGTTTCTGGACAATTGCTGGGTCCAGTAAATCCACTTTGACTGTTACTGCAGTCTCTGGGATATCCATTGTCTTTGAATTGATTTCCAGCGGATACAATTGATTGAGTGGTCTGCTGACCACATTTCTGTTGGCAGTTCTGACTTTTGCTGAGCGAATCTGTCCATCTTTGCTGGGCTCTAACTGCTCGATGCGACCCATCTTCCATGCACCTCTGGGCATGTTCTCTTCATAAATCAGCACAACTTCATTCACTTTGGGTTCTTGAGTCGCTGTCAATCTGCCATGTTTGTGTGTCACCTGAGTTCTTTCCCTCAAGCTCGGAATGTACTCTTGATGCCACAAGTCCCAGAACTTATCCAAAGTTTGCTGGGTTGTCTCCCAATATTTCTGCAGTTTCGCTGCATTATCCATTCTGGGCACAAATTCTCCATCTTTGTCTGCATCAAACTGTGGTGCTCCAATCTGACCTTCCCCTGTCAGGAAGTCTTTTGGCGTCAGCACTCTGAGACTTTTTACATCACCATAGATGTAAGAGATTGGCCTGCTGTTGATCACTGCCTCGACTTCTGGCAGAAGTGTCAACAATTCTTGCAGGGTCAACATTCTGTGCCCCACAGCTGCTTTGAAATGTTTCTTGGTGATGCCCACCATTCTCTCATAGACTCCTCCCTGCCATGGTGCCATAGGAGTAGTCATGTTCCACTGGATTTGTTGCTGTGAGCAGTAAGTCTGTACTGCTCCACTTTTGACCATTTCTGACCATTCCTTTCCAATATTGATGGCCTTGTCAGTGCTTGTGCTGAGCACTTTCTCTGTCAATTTGAATTGCGTCGCATTGTCTGAAATAACTGCTTCAGGCTTTCCACGCCTGGCAATGAATCTCCTGACTGCGTTCAGGAATTCCTGTGCTGTCATGTCCAGCACACTTTCCAGGTGAACTGCACGTGTCACCATACATGTGAACAAACAGATCCACATTTTCCTGTGATCTTTGTCCACTTTGTACCAAACTGGTCCCAAATAATCCAAGCCCGTGTATTGGAACGGTCTGGCTCTCTGAACTCTGGTTTCTGGTAAATCTGGCATTGGTGGAAGCTGGTACGGCTTCGCTCCCAATTTCTTACAGGTTGGGCAGGTTCTGGTCACATTGTAGATCACCCGTCTGCCCTGTGTAATCCAGTACTTTTGTCTGATCGCTGCCAATGTGTGTTGCACTCCTGCGTGCATCAATTTCTCATGCTGGTCTCTGACGATCAGCTGAGTCACTGTAGCCGTTGCTGGCAACAGTATGAGTGGCACTGTGACCTCCTGTGGGTCTGTATGCTCCATTCTGCCGTGGCACTTCAGGATTCCATCCTGATGCATTCGCACATTGAGCCATTTGATCAACTGCTGGTCTGCAGCTGCTTTCTTGCCATCCTGGCTGCCTTTGCTGTGGCCTGTTGCCAGAATCTCTGCCACTCTTTTATAATGATTTTGTTGCGTCACTTTGATCCAATATTTCAACGCAATCTCTCTCTCTTCAATGCTGATAATTCCCTGTGGTTTCATTGTACCACAGATACTTTCCATGATTTCTGACAGTCCACTCCGACTGCCACTTCTGCTGCGCTTTTTGTGCATCTGTCGCACAAATCTCATCACGTATACTGTTGCATCCAGTAATTTTGTCAGTGATGAGAATCTCTGAATCTCAATTCCCAATGGGTTGCTTTGCTTGCTTTCGTCAGCTTGCACATTGCTGGCATCTGGGTCACTGACCACTTGCTGTGTGGCACCCAGGTAAATTGGACTGGTTTTTGGGAACTTGAGCTCTTCTTTCTTGATTTCTGCCATTACTTCTGGCGTGACTGGCTCCACTTTCGGCTCTGGCCACTCTCCAGTCATTAGCCATTCTGGTCCCTTCCACCACAGGTTACTGCCTTCCAACTCTGACATATTCATGCCTCTTGTGGCCATGTCAGCTGGGTTTTCCAGTCCTGCGATGTGTCTGATATGCATGTTCTCTGTCTCACTCTGAATTTTCCTGATTTCATCCAATCTGTTCTTGACAAAACATGCTAGTGGCTTCGCTGTTGTCAGCCACTTCAGACAACAGGTTGAATCTGACCATACAACTGTTTGACTGAATTTGACGTCTTTGAGCTCTTTGTGAATAAACTTTGACATTCTGCTGCCGATCAACATTGCTAACAATTCCAGCCGTGGAATTGTCACTTCTGGTTTCTTTGGAGCGAGTCTCAATCTGGAATACAGCAGGCTTGACGTGCCGCTGTCATTCTCTGTTTTCTGGCATATGTATGCCGCTGCGCTGTATGCCATTGCTGAGGCATCAACGAAGATGTGCAGTTGTGCATCTGCACCACTCTGATAATTCAAATTTCTGTTGAACTTGATCTGTCCAACTTTGAGCAATTCTGTCTCCAATTGTTGCCAAATTGCTGTCTGTTCCTCAGACAGGGGAGTATCCCATTCTTTGGCACTTGGTCCTGAATGCCATAACGTTTGCAAAAATCTCTTTGCTGGCAGTAGGACAGGACTGACGAGTCCCATTGGATCAAAACATCCCGCAGTCACCTTTGCAACTGTCCTTTTCGTGGGAAGTTTGATTTTCTGGTCAGTTTCTGATAACTGTGATTGCTGAACTGTCTTTGGCGTTTTTAGCCACATCTGGTCGCTCTCTGTGTCCCATTTCATTCCTAGGACTGTTGTGACAATTTCCTTGGCCACATCTGACTCTGCCAATTGCCAAGTGAAGTTCTTGTTGTTGCTGTTCCATTCTCTCAGATTCATCTGTGCCTCTGTGAACAGCACTTTGGATTCCTGGTACAATTCAATT
This sequence comes from Sphaerolaimus hirsutus, assembly GCA_964036195.1. NCBI lineage: Eukaryota > Metazoa > Nematoda > Chromadorea > Monhysterida > Sphaerolaimidae > Sphaerolaimus > Sphaerolaimus hirsutus. The sequence continues at coordinate 22,229,890 of OZ038454.1, read as the reverse complement.
GCTTTCTGTTCTGTGTCCACACTGAGGATCAAATTATCCACATACAGATTTTCATCGATCAATTTTGCATTTTCTGTGCCAGCTTGATTCAGGTGGTATCTGACTGTCAGCGCCAGCAGCGCTGGACTGCAGATTATACCAAATGGTACTCTGGCAAATCTGTAAATCTGAATGTTGTCCTCCATGGATGGTTTCGTGGGATCCTTGTACCACAGAAATCTTGTCACATCTCTGTCACTATCCTGCAGACTAATCTGCAGAAACGCTTTCTCTATGTCTGCGACCAGGGCGATTCCATGCAACCGGAATCGCATCAGCATCCCTACCAACTGTGGTAGTATGACTGGACCGCGGTACATGCACTCATTCAAGCTTGGCATGCCTGGCGGTTTGGCTGAAGCATCATATACCTCTCTGACCTTTGTGGTAGTTTTCTCTGGCGTTATCACTGGTTGATGAGGCAATATATGGAATTTTCTGCCATCCATAATATCCTCTTGCACTTTCTCAATCACTCCTTGCTCCTCTTGTGCTTTCATGATTGCTTGAATCTTCTCCAGTAATTCTGGGTCTCTCTTGAGCCTGTTGGTGAGGTACCTGAACCTCTTGAACGCCATTGCTTTGTTATCTGGGAGTTCATGCAAATTTGGTTTGTACATGAACTTTACAGAGTACCGTCCATCTGGGTTTCTCTGTACACTCTCATTGAACTGCTTTATGGCCTCATCATCCTCGACGAGGTCTGGCTGGTCCATTATGCCAATGGTATCCAGTCTATCCATGTCTTTGACATTTGGTACAGGAGCAATTGACAACGGTGCTTCCTCGTACCACTTTTCTCTCTGAATTTGATGCACAATTGTGTTGACCACCACCGGATATGCGCCATCCGTGGTCCATTGATTTCTGTTGCTCGTCAGCTGCCCACCTCCCATCAGCAGTCCCAATTCTGATGGAATGACATACAATCCTGACGGAAGTCTGGTGGTGCTGGTGTTTCTGGACATCAAGTCCCAGAAATAATTCAAGCCCACTATAATGTCTGGCTTGAACTTGCACTCTGTCCCCTTTTCCTTGGGAATTCTGTCTGCAAAGTAACTCTCATCTGGGAAGTACTTCTGCAGGTACTTTTCGTCCTGTTCTGACACAGGCACTTTGACTTGTTCTGTGGTCAACGTTGGGACCACATCAGCCACCATATCAACTTTCTGGCCATTTCTGAGCCGCATTCTGAATTCCACTTGCTGTACTACTTTATAGTGCGGCTTTTCATTTCCGAATGTGTACACCTGGATGTGGTGTTCACCTGTACTCTTCAAATTGAGTTTCTTGGCCACTTTCTCTGACATGTACGTTCCCTGGGATCCTGTGTCCAGGAACGCTTGAATCTGTAGTGGTGGCTGTTCAGGCTCCATCTCTGTATCCGTTTCTGAAGCCTCAATCACGGTTCTGGCTGTCATCAGCATTGACATATTTCTGTTTACTGACAGGTTCACTGACGTATTTTGTTGCTTTATATTTGGTTCTGTAACCACTGTGCTGGATATGGTTTCTGTCTCTACCATTTCTGGTCCAGCTTCTTCCACAGTGACACAATTCACTGTGGCCTTTCTCTGTTGGCTCTGTGCTGGTCGACCGGCCGTCGGCACAGACTTTCTGCCATTGTTTGCTGATTGCTGGCCATTCTGTTGACCATTCGCTCTGAACGCTGGAATTTGCCGTCCAGCGTTTCCATTGCCATTGTCACCAAATTTCTCTGGGCACACCGCAGTGTGGTGCCTATTGGACTTGCAATAGAAGCAATTTCTCGTAAATTGACATTGATTCATGTAATGCCCTTTCTGCAGGCATCTCAGGCATCGCTCTGCCTTTGACAAAATCACTCTCCTTTCTCTGGCAGTTTTGAACTTTGGACACTTATCATTAAAGTGTAATTGCTGTGTGTCATTGCAGAACACACACGGCCTCCCAGGATTCATGAATCCAGCCTGTGGTGCACTCTGACCATTCTGGATCACAGACATGCTCCCTGTGCTGGTCCTTGGGTTCTCTGGCCCTCTGAATCGATTCCCATTGCCTTGGAACCGATTATTGAATTGTTGTGCGCGTGGATTATTCCCGAATCCCTGGCGCGATTGCTGAACTGGTGCCTCAGTTTGCTGTGCGTGCTGTACAGCCTCACTGAGCGCTAGCTGCTTGCCAAACAGCTTTCTGAAATTTTCCACCGTCAAGGCTTCCTCAGTTCCCTGTTCCTTCTGGATTTCTCTGAGAACCTTGGGTGGCACTTTCTGTTGCAGCTGGCTCAACAGCATTGGATGTTCCACTGATTCACCCAGTGACTCCAACTGCTGGAGCAGCCTTTCAATTGCATCAAACAAAATTCTCATATCCTGACAGGTATTCCTGGCCTGTCGCAACTTCATGATATTATGCATCAGCGTGTTTCTGACCACAACTGGCTGGTCATATCTCTTCTTGAGCATTGCAATTGCGGGTGCATAGTTCTCTGCGGTCACACTCAATCCACTGATCATGCCAAATGCTGAGCCTTTCAGCAAGCTCCTCAAGTATGAAAACTTGGAAATGTCCTCCAAATCTGTCCGATTATGAATGTGGGATTCAAACATTTGCCACCATGATCGAAATTTGACAATTTCCCCAGTAAACTGTTCCACTTCCAGTTTCTGTAATTTGACGCTCTTTGCTGTGGTTGCATTGGTTGAACTGGCCCCCGGAGCAGCTCCCTGAGCTGTCACAGCCATCTGGGCAGCCATCTGCTGTATGAATGCTGTATTGACTTCATACATGGTATTTCCGCTCTGTTGCTGGATCATGTCTTGCAACTCTTCGATGTATACATTCATGGCTGCAATTTTCTGTGTCACCAAGTCTGACATGTTTGCATACTCCTCATATGAGTCTTGGTACATCTTCTGTTCTTGTTCCAACTGGTCGGGTTCGTCAATGTCCTTGACGACATCCCTCCATGCGTCAAATTGAGTTTTTACAGCCGTCATTGCACTGTCCAATTTTGCACCCTCCTGTTTGACAGATGCAATCACTCTTCTCATCTCTGTTCTCTTATCATCCTTTGATGCTTCCGCAAATAGTTCCAGGTCATATTTGGCAAATTCTCTTGCCAATCTACTTTCCACCCTGTGCTTTGCTGGCCCCAGGGTCTTTCTGATGTGACCTGTTGGCGAAACCATTTTCGCTGATGAATTTTCCTTCACTGTTTCTCTTTATAGTGCGTCTCCTGTGACGCTTGGGACGCTTCTCTGCGTCTTTCTGTGCAGTGCTCTGTGCACCACGGATTTGTTGTGCCACGCACAATACCAATGCAGTCCTACAGGCCCCTGACGTGTTCTCACGCGTTGACCTTTACTGCACTGGCACCAGGTGTGTTCCTAAAGCCCCTGACGTGATTGTTTACACGCGTTGACTTCAACACACCGGTCAAATCCACCTGGACAATAAACAAGTTCTTTGCCCAGCAGTGTGCGCCCAAAGGGGTCCGTACACACTCTTTCTGAGCGCTCTGGCGCTCTTTCTGGCACACCTGTGTGCCTTGTGACCACGCCGGCCACTTGCTTTCCTGAGCGGCTCCTGTGCCGCTGTGCGCAGTGCTGCGCTTGCCGTGTCGCCTGTGACACGTTTCTGTGCACTCTGGTGCACTTTCTGATTCTGGGCAGTGTTTCTGTACACTGCTCTGCAATTGCGCCTGTGCAATGCAGAATTTCTGGCACTTTTGTGCTGTCTGATCTGATGGTACCGAGCAGGCACAGCGTGTATATTTGATGGGAGCTCCGCAAAGCCCCTACACGCTACCAAGTATCCTAATACTTGGTTTTCAAATCCACTCTCTGTCAGCTACAGCCCTCTGTCAGCTACAGCCCTTTGTACACTGATACCCCTACTTTTGCACTTCCGAGGTATGAGTCCACTCTTACCCAGTGGAGCGAGGGACCTCCGCGAATGCCCAAAAACAGCCCTTTGACTAGCGTGGCTCTGTGGCGATCCTGTCTCCGTCAGGTCACCCTCCCTTGGCATAGGAAGGACGTGCGAGCGGTCACTGGTGTCCGGATGTCTAGGAGCGTCCAGCGAAAGTTTGACCACCGTCCGACAATGACTCCTTGTCAAATGCCGGTGCCGCCCAGCGTCTAGCACCTTGCCAGAACACTGGTGAAAGCTGCCTGAAATCCTGACAGGCTTGTCAGAACTCCAGTGTCCTCCGCGCGTGAGCGTAGAACCGCTCCCAGGATGTAGACAGGAGTGCCGTGACTTTGGCACAATGCTGTCTGCAAATCAACAGCCAACGCTCAGCCAAGGCCAATTGATGTTCAGCAGGACTTTTGAAGTTCTGCCAACTGCCGCACAATGTCCGTTCCGGCTTGGTGATAGCACAATGTCATGCAATCACCCTGCTCGCTGCGCCATGTGATGAAGCCACCGAAGTCAGCGTCTTCTACCACCGAATCCGGCTGCTTCAAGACCGTAGTGAGAAACGGCCTTTAGAGTGGTTGATTTCCTGTTGTTGCCGAACGTCCACTTGTCGACAGCCAAGTTGAGTTTATTTCGTAGTTGCGTGTTGAAAGGGGGTTCGAATTGTTTCAAGTACTTTATTTCGATCAGATACAGCGTGTTACAAAAGCGCAAAGCCTAGCGAGCTTCCTAGTCGAAGTTTCTATCGCTAGCTTATTTTGTTCACTTGGGGTGGGTCCGCAGACTGAAGTAAAAACTCTCAAAGTAGCTAAGACACGGAAATCACGTATAGAAAAACAGCTACAGTAATTTCCTAATACAAATGCACAAATAAGACATGAATGCAACAAATAAACACATCTAGCCGAAACAGTTGCCTTATACTGCGCGTGCATACATTCAAATAATTATGGTAAAGAAATACCAAGTACAAATTGGGCTAATAGAAAACTATTAATCTTGAGAGGCGCGAAGTCGGCAAACTCGGCCGATTTACTAATTTGCTTCAATTTGTCAGAAAACATTGACGCACATTGGAACTAATAAAATAGGGTTTGAAAACTGTAAATAGTAGTGTAAATGTTCCTAATGACGTAAATAGAATAAGGTATATTCAACATGATAATAATAATCACCTCCTGGAAACGTATATTTCATAATTGGCAAATTGGGACTTATTCGAGGTAAATGGGTATATTAATTGAGCAGGGTCTATAATATATTCAGCTTGAGCAAAGTATTATAATTATTGAGTAAATATAAATATAAGTTGTGGACAGGGTTAAACAATTATGCCTACGCGAAGGGCTTCGTAAAACACGTACAGAAAATGCTAGTTGCATACAGGGCACTATTTCTCCATTAGGACGCTGGCCTAGATAATTACGCAGCACGTAAATATTTACAAGATTTGACTTTTGTAAACTGCAAGTAAACTATGCAAATGTATATATAATCATGATCAGAAAATTACGGCGAGTTGAATGAGCCTAATTTTATATTAATACACCTAATAACAACTTATTTGACCTTTTAACCTAAACATTCCACATAAACCTATCAATAACTTATAAAACACTTTCCTAATTGAATATTCTCCATGAGTAAATAATATAGTGCAGGAATTGTAAAATAGTGCAAATAAGTAAATGTGCGAATATGAACCTAATTATCAATTCTCTGTATTTCTTTATCCATCCATTTTGCCACGGTCAGCACACCGCGAGGCCGAAAGTTGATCGGACGTTATTTGACACTGTTTTAGGCGCGCTGCGAAGGAATTTTTTTACAAGAATATTTTTTAAAAATCGACAAATATAGACATGTTAAAATATGTCCAACGATAAACGAAATTGCCTACAATGCGTCAACTGGTTTAATGTCAATTCAGATTTTAGTTCACGGGTCGCATGACAGCTTTCAAGTGCACATGCGGCCATGTCAAAAAAGAGTTTATGTTGGTATTTTAGGGGGGGGGGGTGGGGGGAAGGTTGAATATACCGGGTTTTCCGAGGTATAGAAGGAAGAAAAGGGGGAAAAATCGCTAAAAGTAGGTGAAAAATGGCTAAAAATAAGTATAAAAGCACATATATAGCCAAAATAGGCGATAATGAACATGAACTAGCGATTTTGGAGGTGAAAAACTATAAAAAGGTACGAAAATTAGTGATTTTGAGCGAAATTTAAAAAAAAAATCGCTCTAGATAGATAGATAGCTGGACGATTGGGGGGGGGGGGGGGTTAGGTAATAGTAGCCAAAAATTTTGCCTCCGGGATAGCCAGATAGCTGGCGGATTTGGGGGGGGGGTAGTACCCCCCCCCCCTACTAAACCCCTGGTTCGGGACCCGTCAACTAAAATGTGAAATGAATACAGTGGACCCAGTTGACATCCGCTGTGATTGTCAACTGGTGCAGGGTCACTGACCAATCAGCATGCATGGGCATGTGCATGGGTTGTACGTATTTATATTTATATTATTGTATTGCGCTTACGAAACGACACAATGGCTTTTTTAACGATACACTTTAGGTTAAATATTGACGCACTTTCAAAAGTTCAATGAGGCTTTTTTAACGACATACTTTGAGTGAAAATTTGGGGAAAATTTCTCAAAAACTGCTCCAGATAGATAGATAGCTGAGCGATTTGGGGGGGGGGGGGTCTTTGGGGGTAGTAGCCAAAAATTTTGCCTCAGGATAGATAGATAGCTGAGCGGCCTCTGGGATAGATAGATAGCTGGCGGATTTGGGGGGGGGGCAGCCCCCCCCCCAGCCCCCCCCCCCCTAGGAGACCCCTGATTTGAGTAATCGCATGTCAACTTTAGCTTATTTATAATTTTGTGGGAACCAGTAGACCAGTTTAGTGTCCTTGTCAACTAGTGTGTGTAGGGCCATAAAAGTACAGTGTCATTGCTTTTGCTAGGGTTGGGAATTTCAAAATTCTCGGTTCCTGTATCGGGTATCGATGCCAAAAAAGTTTGGAATTACAGCAAAGTTTTTTTGGGGGGATTTTTTAGGGTGAAAATCGCGCAATGGGGAATGATTTTTTTCCAATTTAAAAGTATGTGTGTGTAATTGTGAGGCGTCATTTTCTTCTGGTGTAGTTGGTGTCCCTGTTTAGATTTTCATTCCAGTCCATAGTGGGTCTAGTTGTGCCATCAGAAACTACGCGTAATTCATCAGCCAGTCATTTCTGATGACCTCTTCTGGTTTAGCGTGACTTGGTTGGTGACTGCGGAGTAGGCACACTCAAGGCTCACTATGTCTTTTTTTGGTCAGTCACAAAAAATGACATCAACTACACCAACAATCAGGGGTATTCTAGATTTTGATCCTCCCAGGGTTGATGGATAGCAAATCGCTTCTCTGAGGGATCGATAGCTGAAAATTTTTCTGGGGGGGGGGGGTTTAGGGGTTCAATATATAGGGGTAGAAGAAAAGAAAGCGAGAAAAATCGCTAAAAGTAGGTGAAAAATGGCTAAGTTGGGGTGGGGTATAGTTGGGGTATAGTTTCTGAAAAATCGCATCAGATGGATAGATAGCTGGCCAATTTGGGGGGGGGGTTAGGGTATAGTAGCCCAGGGGTCTCCTAGGGGGGGGGGGTTGCCCCCCCCCCAAAATCGCTCAGCTACCTACCTATCTGGAGCGATTTTTGAGAAATTTTGTTGCAATTTTTGATCAAAATCCCTAATTTTCATACCATTTTATAGTTTTTTATTTACTATCTATCTGAACCCTATTTACTATTTATCTGAACCCTATTTACTATTTATCTGAACCCTATTTACTATTTATCTGATTTACTATCTATCCAAATCTACAAGACCCCTGCTTCCAGCGTAGGCGGGGCAATGATGCAGACGCGTATTGTTTTTTTATTATCGTGTCTTAACAATGCTTTCCTGCCTAGGGTTGGAAAAAAACGTTGTTTTTTAACTCGATGTTTTTTTTTTTAAAACAACGTTTTTTATATCTGTGTGCACAAATACTAGGCGGACCGCAAAGTATGTGCAGAATCCTACCATAATTTATTCGGATAAGGACTTTCACACATGCATTTCATTTATATTCTGCATTTATCTTCCCCAAATGTGGAAACATGCCATAATTTCACTTCAAAAAGTAATATACAAAATGTCAATACACTTGAAAACAATAGCCGCAGTCTGTCACCAATCTCAATCATATTTTAATTGTCTTGCAGCGTGCCGTGCAGTCAATAATTACAATCAAATACAATCAGTAAGTGAATGATTATCCAATTAGCAATTATCCCAAGCATATTCACTTCCAAGTGTATGTGATTATCCAATTTTGTCAATTTTCCCCAGCATATTCACTTCAAAGTGTATGTATTTATCCTAATTATTAATTACACCAATCAAAACAGCAGTTATCAAATTATTTTAGCAAAGTGACCCAGTTCTGTCCCGATTTTTCACGGCCGTGGAACATTCAGAGAGCGATGCGACAGTCTGGCGGCAAACACAGTCTCCGCGCAGCTCTCTGAACTTGCCAACAATACTGCAGCCAGCGCGGCAGTGCTAATAGACTAGTAAAATGCAGCAGTCACAGATCTAGGTACATGTGCTCAGCGCCATTACGCTGGCTGCAGTAGCACGGCGACACAGCTGCTCTGTCAATTTGCCACGGTAGGATGATGCCGCAACAGTGACCTAATCCCTCACATACTGCGCAAATATAAAAAAATGTCGAAATAATATTAAAATTGACATTTTATTTACAGAATACTTACATAAACTAAACATAAACATAAAAATATCTACATAATTGACACAAACATAACTTCACACCACTTTTGAGCGACACCACCCATTTATCTCTACACTATTGTGGTGTGGATTGCAAAAAGTGGATAAACCACAACCCACTGGGTTGTTTTGTGTACAGTGTGGCCCAGAAATGTATTTTCAAATAACATTGATGTTGCGTTCATTCCCAATTTCAAATAGCATTGATAAAATGTCAGCTGATTTCTGTATTTTTTTAATATACCAAAAAAATCGAAAACAAGTCGATTTTCACATTTTTTTGAGTGATTCATTTGTTTTTTTCTCTGCACTTTTCAGAAAGATAAGATAAAATATTTTTGAGGGACTTTCTAAGATTATATTCGATTGTATTTTCTCAAAATCACCCATTTTTCAATGCTGTTCACAACCATTTTTTCAAATAAATCTTCCCTGAATTTAGGATAGAAAAGCCATGCAAACTCAAACCATTGTTGGGACACCCTGTAAGAATAGCTAGTAGAATGGACGAAAATTATCGTTATACCTATGTTGAATATTTTGCACCACCCAGTAATAGTGAGAGCAAAAACAGATCTTGTATAAAAAATTAAAAATGACATGCAATTTTACATGGTGGTGCATTCCAATTCAATTCAAATGTGATGCAAACAAACATTTACCTATTTTGGTTGAATACCTAAAAAAATGTGTTTAGAAACACAACTCAGACTACTATTTTAACTGTAATTATTGTTCTTTGTTTACTTTCATTTCATTTGTGTAACTGAAATATTAATTATGCTAATCCACCCAGAGTAATTAACTACTGGGGCCAACTGTACAAGTTTCATTTTTGACCACCATGCATCCACATTCCACAAGTGTGCACACCTCAAAGTGTATTCAACGCAAGTCCTAGCCCCTGTCTCCTAGTCCTAAATGAACAAGGCAAAATTTTGAACCACCCTGCAATTGTATCAATCGAAGATTGAGTGCACTCTATACAAAGAGTTACCACATTGAGGTAAATGCGTCATGTGAAAGTCACGTGAAGCTAAGTATACTCGGTGAACTTGATACTCTGCACTCGCGCTGACTTATGTCTCATGTTGGAATTGTGCCAATGATAAAAAAGCATGTGATTTGTGTAAAAAGATATAAAAATCCAATGCTGTAAATGCGTTTATGTAAAATGTTATAACAGCAATGAATTTGTTCAACTTTTTATGAAAATTACACGCCTTCAAAATGGTTGGCACGCTTCCAATGTGAACCACGCGTGCAAAGTAAAAAGTCACTGGAGTGAACGAACTTATCAGAAAATTTGTGTGATCCTTACTAACTTGTCAAGTCTCTAAATTCGTGTAAAATGCCCTGTAAAATGTCAAATGTCATGGGAAGTCTCTAAATTCATGTAAAATGTAAAATGTCATGTAAAGTGTCTTAATTCGTGTGAAATGCCCTGTAAAATGTCAAATGTCATGCAAAGTGTCTAAATTCGTGTAAAATTCCCTGGAAAGATGCGATAATCGGGCAGGGAACACAGAGGTGCGGCCGAGTTGCCGCGCCGCACTTTGAAGTTGCCGCAGCTACTGCAGCCAGTACAAAAATGTTAGAACTCTTATAATTCAGTGGCTACAGATATGCATGTGCTGGCTGCAGTAGCTGCGGCACATTCAAAGAGCGGCGCGGCACCTTTGTGTTTGCCGTCAGGTTGTCGCCATTCAGATTTAATTATCTGCCACCCCTATCAATAACTTCTGCCGCCGAAAATCCATTACCGTTCCATTAACGACAAGGGAATCTGTGCTCCGTGTGGCGATACTCATTGGATCTTGAATACTTGAAGGAATACTTGCTGACGCATATACGGAATGAAACTATTCAATTGTGCCCGCGCAATTCAAACCCCCGTCAAAGTGTAGTTGAGTTTTTTGGCATGATGCCATCCAAGCGTCGTCTGGATCTGAATAAATACAAAGCGGGAACGTTTTCTGAATTCAAAATTTTGGAACGTAACAAGTTTTCGTCAAAATGAATCGATAGCGGGTAACTTTTCTAAATATGAATTAGATTAAACGTAGGTAAACGTATAATCAAAAATTTGCAGTACCTATCGGCACAAAAATTGGAGTAAACGAGTAAAGAACAGCACATTTTTATTTTCCTTCTTACTATCTTTATATTTTCTTTTTTACTAAATTCCTTTCTCGTTCGCTCTACAAGAACAAAATATAACTTTCCAATTTTGTAGAATGATATGTCCGTCGACTATACATATTGACATATTCACGACCCACTGTGCACCGTTTTTCTACCGTATTTAAGATGTATCGCACTTCGCTGTTCAATAAGATGTTGAATTTCATTGACGCTCAGCGAAGGGAAACATAAGTGGACCAAACCTGTGTAATATCATGTCTGCCACTATACTTATCAAAAAAAATTGTACAAAATTTGTATGTGCCCGCGCTGGGGAACATACAATCACCTCGGAATCATGTATGTGCCCAGTAACGGGAACATACAGAGTTCTAAAAAAATGTATGTGCCCGCGTTTTGGAAACATACACACGCGCGCGCGCGTGCATGTGCCCGGCCGCGGGCACATACAAACATGCATGTGCCCGGTAGTTCGGGCACATACAAACTGAAAAAGAAATGTATGTTTCCAAGTTTGGGCACATGCAAATTTGTATGTGCCCCGTGTACCCCAGTTTGTATGTGCCCCTCCCGGACAGCCTGATTTACACAATCAACCAAATTCAGTGTCAAGCCACAAAATTGAGCAAACATGCAGTGTTCCCCTTGATTGCCAATTCCACACAGCATAGAAGTGCTTTGCATTTTCATCTATCACTATTCCATTGAATATTACCAGGTAATCACTTTGTAACTTATTGATCTGAGTTTCCATTATATACCTTTTGAATACAGAACAATAATAATAATAATAATAATAGACAGGTATTAGGTTTGGTAGAAAAAATTCAGTGACTTTGTACTGTGCATATGGTTGGAAATTTCAAAATGTTCAGTTCCGATACTATGTTGTTCCTTCCAAACATTTTCGGTTTGGGTATCGGTTCTTAGTTCCTCAAAATTTTTGGTTCAGGTATTGGTTCGGTTCTCAGGTTCAATTCGGTTCCAAAATGAAATCAATTTCAGTCCTTGATATTGAAGGAATGGCACCATTCATTGAACATAAAATCAATAAAACAATACCTATCAGTTGTTCAAATGTTTGAACAAAATTTTTTTAACAGTCGTGACTTTTTTGTTATTTTACCTACATTAGTTAAAATAAACACCTTCCCGGACAAGTTCACCACCCATTTTTTTATTTCACTTCGAATGCAATATCTCCGTCCATGGGGGTGTTATAAAGCTCAAACTTTGTATATATAAAGTTGTAAGACCCCTCTACTCCGCAACAATGGGGGAGGTGCGGCGACTCACTACAGGGTGGGTCGCCCTATATGCAACAATTTTTTTTGGCATTTTTGGCGTCCCAAACAAGTTCACCACCCACTTGATTGGCTACACTACGAGAGCCATATCTCCAGCTGTGATGGCGGTAGAAAGCTGAAATTTGGGGGATGTCTTGCCAACAACCCCTCTCACAATACATCAGTGGGGCGGCTGCCAATGACCCACTAGAGCATGGGTCACTGCATATAAAGTTGACCATTTTCTAAAAACAGCCCAAGTGTCCAAAACAAGTTTATCACCCAGCTGCATTGAAAAAATGTTGCAACCACGTACCTAATATAAAACTGAATTGGGTTGGAACACTATTTCAGCCAAAAAAAAATTTTCAGTAGGACACCCTCCCTGTCCCATAAACGGTAGAATGAAAATTTCACTTTAAACCATTTTTTTGTTTCACACTTACAAAGTTGGTTTACAAAGTTCACTAGAGAATGGTCTAAGGTTCAAAGTAATGTAAACAACATAACCTCTAAAATGCCTCCATAAGGAAATTTACTTGGGGTGAATTCTATGATGTCAAAATGATGTCATTTCAGGAACAAAATTTGACACAATTTTCACTTTTTCATTCACCCCAAATAAATTTCCTTATGGAAGCATTTTAGAGGTTATGTTGTTTACATAACTTTGAACCTTAGACCCTCCCCTAGTGAACTTTGTAAACCAACTTTTTAAGTGTGATACAAAAAATTGGTTTAAAGTGAAATTTTCAGTCTGCTGTTTATGGGACAGGGTGGGTGCCCTACTGAAAAAATTTTATGAGCAAAACTATGGTTCAAATCTGATTCAATTTTATATGAGGTATGTTCTCACAACATTTTTTTGGAATGCAGTTGGTTGGCGAACTTGTTGCTGAGACTTGGGCTGTTCTTAAAAAAATTATCAACTTTATATGCAGTGACCCATGCTTTAGTGGGTCGTCGGCAGCCGCCCCACTGGTGTATTGTGAGGGGGGTTGTTGGCAAGACATCCCACAAATTTCAGCTTTCTACCGCCCTCACAGCTGGAGATATAGCCTTCAAAGTGTAGCTAATCAAGTGGGTGGTGAACTTGCTTGGGACACCAAAAACGCCACAAAAATTGTTGCATATAGGGCGACCCACCCTGTAGTGAGTCGCCGCACCTCCCCCCATTGTTGGGGAGTAAAGGGGTCTTACAACTTTATATATACAAAGTTTCAGCCTTATAACACCCCCATGGACGGAGATATTGTGTTCGAAGTGAAATAAAAAAATGGGTGGTGAACTTGTCCGGGAAGGTGTTTATCATTCATCATTGGCACACTATGTGTGAGCTAAATATATGCATGCACATTTAGTATTAGGTCACTGGAGGTTCTTTTTCTGTGAACCTACATAATTCAGTAGTTTCAGCTGCTCCTTGGTGAATTCGATTTTCTTTTTGATATTGAACATGTCGCAAAGCACAACCGTATTCTTGTAGGCTGCAAAGCACTGGTTGCTGCATTGCAACGCTGGAGTGATAATTTTTGAGTGCAATGATTTAACAGACATCTGCAAAGTAAATATAAATACCGTATTACCTCGAATTATCCCCCCCTTGAATTAACCCCCCCCCCTCAAAATACCCCCCCTAAAATTCGGCTGAGGAAATAATAAACCCCCCCCCTCGAAATACCCCCCCTCAAATTGAGTGTAAAGAGAACGTACATGACAAATACCGCAGTTTGTCATCTGTAAACTGCATAACACACGTTACAAGTGATGATCAAGTGACGTTAGGGAAGGGCTTATGTGTATATACAGTTATATATGCCTATAAACACATATACATCTACATAATCGTACGATTTTTCTACGTCTGCGTATGGGGAATTTCCGAAAATTTCTGGCGAAATAATAGACCCCCCCTCGAATAACCCCCCCCCCCTCGAATTATCCCCCCCTCAAATTTTGCTGGCGAAATAATAAACCCCCTGGGGGTATTTCGAGGTAATACGGTATACTAGTTCATTTTCTGCAAAGTAAATATACTAGTTAAATATGCTAGTTCAGTAAATGTCACACAAATGAACCCCACCTTGAATAACTCCCCCAATTATACAAAGTACAGCAAATGTATTTTTATACTGATTCACTATCAATCATGGACTTACAGGAAAAACGTCATGGACTTAAGTATCTTTTTGTTAATTTGGTGAACCGCTTCTTGAAAACGTGTTGGAAAATATTCCTTGTATATTTTTAAGCAAAGAAAAATGTGCACATCATCATGAGTAGAAAAAGAAAAGAAAAAAAGCACACACAGCTGGGTCCCTCTCAACAGAAGCTTGTAGTTGTATCTGATCTGGATTGATCAGCCAGGCCATCTCTCTGAGATTTTTCAATTGCCTGTGTTAAAGGAAAAAAACATTGTGAAACATTTATGCAATGTTTCACTTAGTAAAACATTAACTGATATTGCATATACTTTAATAGTAACATGGAGGCTGTTATGGGTTCTATAAAAACAAAATTTCAGACAAAATTCGTGTGCATTTTAAAACGTGTTTTGGAATATACTCTACGAGACTAATATATTTTTACGGCTGGATTATCACCCCTAATCCCCCGCCCACACCGTGGTCGGCAACCTCAAAGCCATTACATCACTATGTAAAAAACAACTATTGCTGAAAAGAAACAGCTTTGCCACACGCAAGTCCATCGCGCATGCTCCAGTTTATTGGCGCGTGCAGGGGTTGGTTTTTTCGATGATTGCAAACGTAAATGCATCGAGCGGACGCGCGTCTGCCAAACAGACGCGCGTCATTGCCAGATTACTGTAGAATAATAAGTACACTGAACCGTGCGAATACAAACATCAAATGCTTGGTAAAATTTTAATGAAAGAATTTATTTTTTATTTTTGTCATGAAATACCACAATTTTCTGTGACATTCTATGGAGTGCAGGACTGGCCTCAGAATATGACTTTAAATACAACACCAAAATGTACTACTTAATCCCAACCATTGCTTGTATGCCATGGCAGCCAGAATAGACAGCACTGCAAATAGGGACATGAGCCCAATTGTTATCCAAACCTTTGTCATATCACACAGTTCACCATGGAAACCACAAACTGGTTTTGAAGACACTGGTTTTCCATTGTAAAATCTCCACAAGACAGACTCATTGTACTCCAAATAGAGCTCACATGAATTTAGATCATTTGTTTTTTGAATTGTAACTGGAAAGTGATTTTTTGGGTTATATGGGTCTGAAGAGATTTTATGATGCTCCATCATTCATCATGATCACACATCATTGTTATGAATTTTATCACAGCACTTCAATGTCTTGTTCATGTACACAGACGAGTACACAGCAATAGAGTAGTTGCATTGCACAATACCTGCATGTAGTGGTTGTCCCAGACCACCCTCACCATCTTGCATTATCCATAAATCAATTTCTGCAATACGATCAGCCCCAGAATCCATGGTCACATGTCCTGATTGACCTACAAATTTTTGGGATGATGAATGGTGAAATTTGGATGAATTATGAGATATGACTAAAACGCTTTTGGCTTGGTACCAGTGATAGTTCAAGTACTATAGTTTTTTTCCATCAATAGTGAAGATAAAACAACGCACATTACACAGCTATAATATATCCTAAACATACCAGTAAATTCTCTTTCAGCAGCTTTCATTTTGACTCTTGAACCAAGTCTGTTGCAAAACACGTGTATCATGTTTTTCCATCATTATGTACTCTATTATTGACAAGAGAACAACTCATGAATAATATGGGCCATGAATATTATAAATTTGTTACACTTTTTTGGACAATTAGGTATGTTCTTTTGCTTGTTTGTTACAGTACTTTTCTTTGATGCTTCATTCATCATTTATTTATTTATTCCTACTTATTTCATGGACTTATACTATTATTTGTCTTAGTTTACTTATACTGCTATTTAAGTGTCCATTTATTTATTCACCATTTTCCAGATTTTTTGTAATTTAGGGTCAGATTTAATGCCCAGTCTTTAAAGTCATCTAACAAACAAGCAAAAAACACTCAACAACAAAATTAGCAAAAATTAGCATGCCCAACATATAATTACTAATATACCACTAGCAGGAGCATGATTCCACTAGTTTTGAACAGACTGAGTGCCATCAAGGATACTTTCATCATGTGTTATTGCTGCTAACAAATGGTAAGTGTCCACTTCACTTGGAAGTCTGGTCTGGAATTGTAGCAGATAACGATTTTTTTTAGAATGTGCTTATGTAAAAAATAAAAGAAAGACACATGTAGCTCCTCTGGAAAATGAATGTCAGTGAATTGCTCCAAAGCCTTTGTCACAGATTCAAACTTGTCGAATGACCTTGCAGTTGGCCACATCTGCACAAATGGTTAATAAAATTGAATGATCTATGTCAATAACTCGTGATGTAGACAACGATGGAAAAACACAGAAATTGAACACAGAAACTCATTGAGTTTCTGTGTTTTTGTTTTACACAGAAACACGGAAACTCAGAAATTTTGAAAAACTCAAAACTCAAATGAGTTTTTTATTGGAGAACACAGAAACACAGAAGCACGAAAAGAAACACGGAAACACAGAAAAGTTTTTTGAGTTTTTTCATTGGATTTGAGGAATATTGTGCACGTTTAACTGATACACAGATAACAAAGGGTCCAAATTTATTAACAAGTAACAAAATACAATTTAAGTAACAAAATGGCACCTGGTCATTTGACAATGATTTGAATTGTGATTGACACTGACTGATTGACAAAGACATTTGCACCCACCACATCATTCCATAGAGTTGAGGGCTCACCCCAAAGCTGCCAAAAGCATTACCTGGTCACTTGTAAGGTATTATTTACAACTCTACTGGGTCAAAAGATGAGTTGGTCAAGTGAAACCAGTAAATTAAAATGTCATAAAAATGCCAAATGTTAAAACTTTAATTTGACATTTGGCATGACTGTTAAAAATTAAGAGCGCATCTTGCAGGACATGCATAAACCAATGTGTATTGAGAAAACCACTGTTTTTGCATTGAACCACTGTATTTGGGTAAAAACTTGCATTTTATGAAGAAAAAAACTCGAGTTTTTTATGAAAAAACTTGAGTTTTTACAAAAACACAGAAATAAAAACAGAGTTACTTGAGTTTTTTTTGTGAAAAAAAACTCAAAACACAGGTATTCATTTCTGAAAAACTCATAACACAGAAAGTGTTTTTTTCTGGAGAACTTACCCATCGTTGGATGTAGAAGCACCAAATCCCGACTGTAAATACCAAGCACCAAAAGCACCGTGGCCTTTTTCTTAAGGCCAGCACTAAGCGCCAATGGTGCCACAGCAAAGTGGCACCAAGTGCCAAAAGTGCAAACTACAAAGTGCAAAACTACAAACATTCACTTATTGTTTATAAATGTGACTAGTCCCCCATTTCAGTTCTTCGTAGCTTGTTATCAAATCAACCAATTGCCATTATCCTTGTTAAGTACTTTTTTGGTAATACTTACAGTTATAGTAATACTTATAGTTCAATACTTACAAAAACTGTGTAGATGTTCAATCAGGTAAAAAACCTCACCTCGAGTCACAAAAAGCTTACCAGGAATGTATTTTTGTACAATGAAAACTCTCTGTTACATGACATTCCAATGTTAAATACAAATATGAATAGGTATTCTTGTGAAATCATCCCCAATTCCTGGGCTACTTGAAGGACTTTGTCGACTGCAGGATCACAATTATCAGCTCCAACTGTTGCAACAATAACTGAGAAAAAATATAACTTAAACTATATTATTTGGACCACATTAGACCTCTTGTTAGAGAAAGCTACCATATTCTGATGAATGGAGTCATGTGATAGATTATGCATCAAATTTGTTGATAGTTAAGCCTAAACACTTCATCATTGGCAAAGAAGGAATTCTTAATATTTGTGACATGACCAGTTTAAAAAACAAAGTTTGGCAATAGGTTGTTGGCTTAACTTATTTTGAGTTGTATCACTGTTAGCATTCGAAAAATAACCCGTGATTTATATTTTCGAAAATCACAATAAATATAAATAACCCGTGATTTATATATATTTATATTTTTTTCAAATTCTGAGTGATATATTTATATATATTTTTCAAATTCGAAAAAAAATCACTGAGAAAATCACTCATACCAGATACATTGTGGTGCAAGTATTGCACTTCATGACTAAAACATGTCATTTGTGCAAGAGAATTTTGACTTTGACTTTGACTGAATTTGACTTTTTTGAAAACTGAAATGGCCAAAAATGGTGACATGTCACCATCCAGTTTTCCACAATAGAATGCTGTAGATGTTCAGTTTTAACAAATAGCAAGAATTTCAGTGGGGTTGTTTTGGCAAGTCACTAGTTTGTCACTGTGTTTACCTAATGTGAAAACTCAAATGATGACAAATGGTGATTTCACCATCACTTAGTCTTCATTATGTGTGTGACAAAAATGTAAACTGTTTTAGTAACTTTTTATGTCATCCTGCTATGAATTGTATTGTCACATTTTAGTGTATAAAGCATCTCTCTATCTTATTGCATACTTTTCTGAAATAAAACAACATTGAATCAAAAATACCTGCTTGATGTCATCAAAAATGATCTACAGTAATTGAAAACTCACTTCACCACTTTTGAAAGCTGGCAACACTTGGTGACATCCACCAATGTTGCCAGTTATCAAATATGGGTGACAACTGTGGAAAACTGTCACCATGGTGTCACCAAAATGTCACCAAAATTTTGCCGAACATGTAGCCATGTGCCCTGAGTTTTCACAGCTCACCACTGTTGAAAAAGTAGCTTTTTAAAAAACTAGAT
Organism: Sphaerolaimus hirsutus; assembly: GCA_964036195.1. Taxonomy (NCBI): domain Eukaryota; kingdom Metazoa; phylum Nematoda; class Chromadorea; order Monhysterida; family Sphaerolaimidae; genus Sphaerolaimus; species Sphaerolaimus hirsutus. The sequence goes on along the minus strand of OZ038454.1, from coordinate 22,210,815 downwards.
CATTGCATGAACTACTGCATTTCCTCTAAATACCCCCCCCCCTCAAAATGGACTATGAATTTAAAATCCCCCCCCTGGTTTAACCCCCTCAAAATTCTCACTCTGAAAAAATAAACCCCCTGGGGGTATTTCAAGAAATTATGATAAGTGAATTTGCACTAAACTTCCTCAGCATACATGGCACTGCTGCAAGTACTAAGCACCTATTTAGTCAAACATCACTGCCACAACCAGGCACTATAGGTTAAGTGCAACATGTTTGCAGTGCAAAATGTTTTTGAAGTTGTCATTGAGGTTGTAGGTTGAATTTTTCTGTTGTGATATTTGTGTGATATTTTCACTTGTCAATATTGTGTGAAATGAATACTGCTTGTGAAACAATAATAAATAGATTGTGGGATGTTAGAGTACATTTTTGTGCTTGCAAATGGTTAATTAAGCCCGCAATAGCCCACAATTTTGCTTGTAATGGAAATAAACCGCAAGTGATTTTTTGTGATTTTTTTTTAGCTTAGAGTTATTTTTTCAGTGATTTAATTATATTTTCTGAAGGCCTTGAGTGATTTATATATATTTATATTTTTTCCAAGTTTGGGGTGATATATTTATATATATTTTCCAAACAATTGGTGATTTTTTTGAATGCTAATCACTGTGCATCATAGACAATATCATTTGATGTAATTATTTTAAGTGCTTTAACTTACCGTATTTCCTCGAAATACCCCTGGGGGGTGATTGTTTCATAGTGCTCCCGAGAGGGGGGGGTTTCGAGAGGGGGGGGGGTTCGAGAGGGGTTCGGGTTATTATTTAGCCAGAAATTTTTTGAAATCCTAGTACAAAATCGTTGTTTGTGATGTGCGCTGGGGTAGAAAAATGCATCAATAACTGACATGTATAGACTCCTGTACACTAATATTAGTACGTAAACTCGGCAGACATGAAACGAATCAGCTTTCCTTCTTTTATGTACGAGTAAGATATGTCTCAAGTTCGAATTCGAACGGACGGTTTCCATTCGATTCACAGTTTATTTTAACCGATTGAACTTTCAAATGTGAAAAATAAATGGATTAAGCAAGGATATAAAAATACACAGTCGGAAAGCCAGATATCTCGCTCAAACAGTGCTAACGAATTCCTAAAAAGGACGAATGTGATAGATATCCGCTATTATACAAATGAGGTGAAAGACGCAGGATTTACGGTTGCGTAACTCATTATGTCTGTGGAATACAATTAAGCGACTGGAAATGATTGCAAATGTGTCAACTAGTTACGGACCGCCATTTGTGATCATTTCCGGTCTATTTATTGCATTCCGCAGCGATAATCAGTGACCCGAACCTGCGTTGTTCGTTCTCATTTGTCTGAAATGCAGAGCGACTTGGACGTGGGCCAAATTCACATGTGACCCTATCGTTGGTTTATACCGCACTCGTACAACTATTCCTTAGACCATTGACTTCCATAATGTCCGCCGAGTTTTAGATGGTATAGACACTGTTCTAACGTGATTCCGACATTGTTTTAACGTGTGTTCTGCACTACGCAGAACACAAACTGCAGTATTTGTCATGTACGTTCCCTTTACACTCAATCTGGGGGGGGGTATTTCGAGGGGGGGTGATTGTTTCATAGTGGTCTCGAGAGGGGGGGGGGTCAAACGAGGGGGGGGGGGGTATTTCGAGGGGGGTATTGTGTTTCAGAAAATAATATGAATATCCCTATATCAATAATATTTTTGTACATAAACCATAAATTCACTTCGAGTCTCCTCAGCAAGTAACTTCAACTGCTCCACAATACTCTCATCTGAGTATTGAATTTTGTACAACAAGTTCAGTCCCGCCTCATTCAGCAGAATGTCCATATCAGTTAGAAAATATCTATTGAACCAGTTTTCTTGCCAGAGGATACCAAATTCCTGAATTCCAAATTGTTTTAGAAATGATACCAGACCCACTGAGCTTGCTGCCACTGATGCGCTGTGAGTTTTTTGATGGTGTCTTTTCACACAAAATCATAGGTGGCACAAGGTCCAAATTTTTGCCTGTGAAATTCACATTGGCCAAAATTTGGCCTAGTGACACGTTTTATGGCCCTCTGTCTGTAAACTTGTAAACCCGCCTGGAATGTAGGTGAAATAGCTAAAAATAAGAATATAGGTAACCATTTGTAATTATATCCCAAGGGACAGTCTCCAATAGAAGGGCATCTCCAATAGAAGGGCAGGTAAAAAAGTTGACGAAAGAAATATAATGGCACCTTTCTATTAGAAGAAATATGGTAGCACCATGTTATGTTGCAAAAATACCTGAGTCTAATGAGTGTGGGGTAGGAGACATCATTGGCCAATCTTGGAGCACTGGCTCCAGACGTGAACAGCGCCATGTTCCATGCGAATGCGCACACAGACGAGACTGCTTCTATGACTGCGATAAATTGTTGTTAATAGGGTTGTTAACAAACAGACACGCTAACAAAAGGAATATTTGTGAAACATTGATTACCGTATTACCTCGAAATACCCCCAGGGGGTTTATTATTTCGCCGGCAAATTTTCAGGGGGGGGGGGGGTGAATTTGAGGGGGGGGGCTTTTTCGAGGGGGTTCTTTTATTTTGCCAGAAATTTTGTGAGATTCAACATACTCAGACAGTTTATAGACACATATTACTGTATATATGCATAAGCCCTGTCCTAACGTCACTCAGTCATTGGTTTTAACGTGTGTTCTGCATCATACAGATCACAAACTGCGGTATTTGTCCGGTACATTCTCTTACACTCAATTTGGATATGGTTTCTTGAGGGGGGGGGGGGTTATTGTTTCCCCAGCAAAATTTTAGGGGGGTTGGGGTTTTTTCGACGGGAGGGGGGGGGGGTTATTCAACGGGGGTTAATTTGAGGATACGGTAATTGCAGTTACCAACCATGGGAACATTGACTTGTTCCAATTACCACTTGAAATGTCTGGTTATCTACAAGTAGCAGGTGTTCATGAAGCGCCACCACATCAGCCACAGCCACATGTTGGGATTTCAAATATTCCTCACCACATTCCACATCTATTACATGAAATCTGGAATGGGATATGTAATTTAGGCTCATTTGCAATTCTTCAACCAATGGAGATAAGTTGGGAAAAAAGAAATGCAGGAAAACTCTGTTTCAGTAAAAAGCTCACAACATACGATTTTAAAAAAGCAATTGAAAGTTTGTTAGATTTTATTTTACATAACCTATGAAAAGTTAGATATTGTTTCTTTATAGGTATTTATAACTTTATGCTGTTGTTGTCCATATTTGTAAATGTGTGTCATATTTACCATACGTGTTACCAATAGTCCACCAGCATACCATATTTATTACATTCAATTACAGACATAGTACATTCAAACATGTTCAACAAATTTTTATTACCTACAAATATGCTCTTCCAGAAGTGGCACAGCTGACTAAGCAAACCTCATTTTGATACAGCTGTTGGATGAATGGCGGTAACTATGCATATGGCATACAGAAATAACATGGACAACAACCTAATGTAATTTGCTCTCAACTGTATGCACCCTGAATGTGAAAGCATCACAGGTTACATTGTCTTTTGTGCAACTTTGGTTTATTATCAATCCAGGAGTTGGCTTAGGTGTGTGAGTTTACATGTACAGGTTAATCCGCAATATTTGGTTGATTTAAAACACAGGGCTTTTGTGATGTTTGCCAGCAGTGTGTGTCCAGGATCATGATGACTAAAAGAAATGCAAAAACTTTTGAAAATCCAAGTATTTTTGAACTTTCCATACTGATAATATACTTAACATTTATTGTTGAGTTTTTGAGTTCCATCATTGTCTCTGTATAGGTAGATTCAGTGTTCAATGAAAATGTTTGTGTAATTGATATGGACTAGTTATGTAAAAAGTCTTTGGCAGAATTATAAACTACAATCATTTCACAACAAAGTGTAAACTTACACATAGCAAGGTATTACCAGTGTTTCATTCTGTGTATTGAAGAAAACCTCCAGCCCATACTTGGCCACTGCTTGGCAATATTCAAACCCATAATCACACAAAACTGCCACATTGATTGATGGAAATGACTGGTGCCAATTCCCATAAGTAAACAAGTGGCAAGAAAAGTGGTAAATGGTAAATATTTAGGTGATGGGTAGTGATAAGTGATGACAGTGACCTATAAGACAGCTTATAAGTGACAAGTAAATTTCTATATAAAAATGCATGTCACGTTTAAGTTAGCATATCATTGAACTTATAGCTAATTTAACTGCTACAACTTACTAACCTTTATTTAACAGTTACCACTTTGTCACTTTTTGTTCACTTGCAGAATCAGCACCTGGTTGCAATTTGAAGGGATGTTTCTTACATCCATAACATATTTTTGCCCATGCAGTTCACCTCCAACACAGCTGTAGTTGACCAAGGTAAATAAGATGTATATGCTGATCTTGAGATGACCCATTGTTTCTTTTGTAAATAGATATAAAGTGTAATTACATCTAAAATGTAAAATGAAATTAACCATTATTGATAAATTGAATTGCTAAATTGATACCATAGGCGGCGCAAGGTCCCAATTTGTGCTTGTGACATTCACAATCACATTGGCCAAAATTTGACCTTATGACACTTTTACTAGGTAAACATAGGTATTTCTGCTTGTGACACCGAAAATTCCGCTTGTGACATTCACAAGCACACAAGCACTTACGCCGCCTATGATTGATACCTTCTTAAGTACTGCACCAATTTTTTTACCTTCTTCAACACAGTGAAGACTTTTGCTACTATCATCTTCATAAAATACAGGCACATGTGTTTATTCACCCTTTTACAATAACTTTTTAGTGAATTCTAATACTTAACACTTTTTAAGATTAGAGAAGTATCAGAAATGCTGTCTTATACCTATTTAGTAATTATTTGGAAGAATGTATTTACTACTGTATCAAATTGAGTAACTAAAACGATGACGGTAACTAAAACCACGAGATGACAGTTTTTGTATCATTGCCTCAGCAAGATGTACGAAGTACATAAAGATACAACTCAAACAAAAATATTAATATCCTCAGTGTTCCTAGTGAAATGCTGGTGGCTTGCTTATAAACCTTTATTGATGATGACTTCAGAAATGAGTAGTGATATTAAAACATTTTTTTCATTGGGTTGGGAGGGGTGGGGTGCCATTGGAATCAATCCTATGAAAATCATGATAATGCATTCTGGCACCTTTAAGCCCTGATTCAGTGAACTGAGGTCATCCCACCTTGCATTACATAACATTTGGATCCTAGCCTGAAACATAGGAACAACACAGAAGCTCCTTTTTAAATATTAAGTTTATTTTAAAATTATTTAAAAACAAAATTAGCAAATAATCTCAGCAAGGACACTCCGAAGTTATTGACCCATGATGAAAATTGTTTCCTGTGTGGGTGTGCAGTGCATCATAATCAATGTATGAGAGGCTGTTTGCATTGAGGATGTGGGAGGAAATTACATTTTGAGGAGGGATATTTTTGTAATACTAGATGTAAAAGGTGTAACTCATATGACTATTATTAGATGTCTGCAGACAACCATATTTTCTTTAAATACCCCCTGTAAAATAATACGGAACTTGTTGAAGTGACTTGTGAACCAACTCCTATTCCTAACCGAGGAAGAGGACAAATGTGAACAAGTGTAAGTTGACGTGAAGCGTCGTCTCTAGTTGACGTTCCGTTATTTTATCGAATGTGATTAGTTGAGTTGAAGTGAATTGACGTGAGTTAGTGTGAAGCCAATTTAGATTGTTTACCAAAGGTTTTGACGAACGTTTTTATTTAGACAATTAAATTCAAAGAAATAAATGTAAATAAAATATATATAAAATTATACGTAAACAAAGGAATTAATTTACAACTAAATTAATTACTTAAATAAAACGTAAAAGAAGCTCTAATTACCGGAGAAATAAGGCAATTTAAAGAAGGCACTTAATTACGACAAAAGGCGAGAATTAAGTGGCGCGGTTGTGAATAAAGCACCTCAAACAGCGCAGGTGTGAAATAAAGCACTGAGGTGACTTAAAGCACCAAGCGTTAAACTTAGCACCAAAAACAAGCGACTTAATAAAGTGACTACGGCGCTTATTTAGATCCTAGGAAGAGATTCGTGTGAAGTTGACGAGGTTGCAAACACTGCCGATTCTAGCTGTGAAATCGGCTTTTAAGGGCCAGACCGATGGCGATTTGTTTGGCGCCAATCGGTCGGCTCTAATCTCCGATTTTTACCCAACATTTCCAATTGTGAAAGTTCAATCCTTGCCCGCTCGCTTCTCCGATGAAAAGCGAGCTAAACTGGCAAGATAGTGAAAATGTGAGACAAGCCAGACAGCATTTGAAATGGCGCGCGGGCCCGGCCCCCCACTCGGGGCGGGCCCGCCGCTTAACATAAACATGACGGCGTATTTGCGTGCTGCTTGTCAAGGAAATGTGGCGGAATGTGAGCAATGACTAAGATCTAAATATGTGAGCGATGTGAAGCGCACGTTGTAAACAACATCGCTTGAGATATTAAATGGTGAATGTGAAGATGTTAAGAAAGGGAATGTGAATATGAATGGAATCGTAATAAGTTGAATTAATTAAATATAAAAGCGAACATAAGAACGTCAACTTAAATATTAAAGATTTTTACATTTTACGATAATGTTACACACTCCCGAAACTAGAATAAAAATTAAATTAAATTTAATTTTATCTCAGCCAATCTCGGCAAATTGATGTGAAACAAAATCAAAATCAAACGCCTGTGATACTCTCATCACTCCTGTGGTAGCAGATCGTCGGCGTCTTCGACGCCGGCATTTTCCCGGCCCTCCTCATGATGCTCGTCCATGGGTTCGACGGCATCCTCCTCAGGCTGGCTGCCTTCCCCATGTCCGGGCGCCTGGTCTTCTGGGGCCCCCGCTGGTCTTCCCGGCCAGTTGGGGAGCTTCTCAGATTCCTCGGCGAGCCTCTCGAAGGCTTGTCGGAGCGCGTCGGTCTCGTCGACGATCGTCTTCGACGGCTCGGTGGGCTGCCATTGCTCCGATGCTGCAAGCGGTTGGCTTGATAGCAAGGGGACATTGGAGGTTGTGAATGAGGTCTTACACTGTGAAGTGATTGAGTTGAGTTGGTCAAATGGTACGGTGGGGGATCTAGTTCTTGATCGTGACTTTCTTCCATCTCTCCGAGCTCTATGTCGGACTGTGAAGGTGTTTGTCTGAGGAAGGTCACAGATCTTTTTAGATCGTTTAACTTTTGATTTGACCAGTTTTTGATTGATGTTATTGAATTTGTGAAAAGTTTGGGGTATAAAGGAAAATGTTTGGTGTGACCATTTCTGCTCACCTGGGAGCCCTGCGACTCCAGCGAATCTCTTGAGTCGCTTTTGCAAGGGCTCGCGGTCAGGGATCGCGTCTTCCATTGTGACTTCCGTTGTGACAGGCTCGGTGACTGTGAGTCTGGCGTTTGGTGACGAGCTCTGCGGTTGTGACTCGCAGGAGGGTGCAGGTTTTGTGACCCGGCGCGCCCCCGTCTCCATTTCGATTTCCTCGGCGCGTTCGGTACTATAACCGATCGGGGGATCCGATCTAGGCTGTACCGTGCGTCCTGAAAGCCGTTTGAATGGAGAAACTCGTTTGAGGGGTGTGACAAACTTTGAAGGTAACTGTGACGAACTTGACGATTGTGACGATTGTGTGACGATTTGGTTTGACAAAGCGGGTTTGTTGAAACCGCTTGTCGGCTTCTTCTGGCGGTTACGTCGCCGTCGCTTACCGATTTTTCCTTGTTGAACGGGCGGGGCTCCCATTTGTTTGGGTTTCTGTCCTTTCTGCCCTTTCTTCGGAAAAAGCCCTTGATGTCTGGCAGCATACCCCTGCCGGTTACGAGCCGCCACTGCATGTAAACATAACCAATATACCCAATACAAGCAATTGTGATAATAATGAGTATAATGTTCACAGCTGTTTGAAGTGGCCCAGTAAGTAACGTGTCTAATGCAGACGCACCACCTGTGACACTACCGTGAATGATGTGACCCAATTCTTTTCCTACACCTTCAAAATATGCACCAACCCCTTGGCCGATGCCAGCAATATATGCTTGCACTGCTTTAGGATCGTTGGACTTTGTTGCAATATAATCGACTGAACGTGTGACTTGTTGTTCGAGTCGTTGCAAATTTTGAAAGTGATGATGTGCAGCCATGATACTGAATGCAATGTCAGTCATGCTTACACCAGGTGACCCGGAAACATTTAGTGTGAATGGTTTCCACGAGCCAGCCCAAATTAATTCGATTGGGAGTTTTGTGACGTGCAAATTCGTTGGTCCATTTTCGTTGGCCCATGAATTATCATTTAATTGATAATATTTGTGATCTTTCATGAGACAATGATCTATTGGTGAATGTGTGATCAGATCATTAGTGCCAGGAGCAACGAACATAATATGTGGGTGATTTGTGACTTTGACTGGCAGAAATTTATAACACGTATTGTTATATTCGTGTTGAAAATAAATAATTTCTGCTGTGACTGGTTTACAATCCCAAAACATTAATATATCCCCATGCCATTCAGCATAGAGATTTTGACGTCCTAGCAATGCTCGCAAGCCAAGTGTGGGATTGAATGTGACAATTGCATGAATTATATCTAGTTGGGTCTGACGGATATGACATAATTGTTGCCATATAGATCCAAATTGTTTTTGTTCTAGATGTGCAATTTTGTCAACTTCGTATTGTTGACGGGCTGTGAGCAAATGAAATACACCAACATCTAGATTTGGTGCTAGTTTGAAATGAAGAGGAGCTTTTTCGGTTGGAGGCTTTTTCAATTTCTTAAGTTGATATCGAAGAAATTGAATGAACGCCGAGCCTTGGTCAATATATTTTGCGTCTTTTGGCACGCATTCTGCATTATTTGGGAATTGTTGTGATCTCCATGTGACAGAAAATGCAGCTTGCAATTTTTCCACTATGTAATGATTTTGTGAATATTGCGCATCAAATTGACCAATCTCTTGGAATGCACACTGCTTGTTAAAGGCGGTAGCATTCCATAAAGAGACGCCATTGTCGCTGTCATAACAATAGCCGGCTTGTGGGTTGCAATGTGATAGATCTTGAATTTCGGAAACTATTTTCTTTCCGTCAAGACTTGCGACCACACCTTCCTCTATGTGAAAGTTCATTACTGTGTTACTCAGATTGTGACAAAAGTAACAATAATCGATGTGAAGTGATTTGTTAGTGCTCCACAATGCATGACCGATTTTTATTAAGGGTTCGCCTTTCCAAGTTTTATTTTGGTAGGCGATCATGCAATCGTAGGTTGTGACTCTGTGGTTTTTAATGATTTCTGGTGGCAGCATAGCTTTTCCGCCCACCAGGCTCATATACGTGACTATAGTATGCTCTTGTTGAAAGCATCTATAAATTGGTGTCGTTTGCGGCTGAACACGCAACGTCCATATGGATACCACAATATCCTCTATGGCCGTAACTTGAGGAAAGTGACATGTTACTTTTTCCGGAAGTTGAATTGCGTGACCAGTGCGTGTTTTATGGCACAGATTGAAAGTTTTGTGATATTGATCTGTCCATGTGAGTGCGTTGGCTAATTTTGATTGTATTAGCAACGAAAGTGCCATTAAATGCGACACGTTTCCCCAGAACAAATATGTGCCAGTGTAGCGACATGTTCGACGTGGGTTTGCGCGTCTTGCATCTTGCTGTGAAGATTGTGATTGTTGATGTGATTGATCTGTTTGTGAATCATCACCTTTATCAGGTGAAGGTTGTGAATTATCATCATCTTTTACCTCAGTGTCGATTTTATATTCAACACCGTCCTCTGTGTCGATTTCAAGAGGCACTAGGTTAGATGGAGATCTACGTGTGCGACGACCGTTGCTTGACAATACTGTGACTGCACGTATTTTGCCATCGCTTGACACGTGTATTTCGTGAACGCGGCCCATTTGCCACATGCCGCGTGGTTGTTTATCATCTGTGATTAACACCACTTGGCCACGTTTGGGAGCTTCGTTGATTGTGCCTCTTTTCAAGCGTTGATTTTTTGCTCGATCTTTGAGTAGGTCAATGTATTGACGTGACCACTCATACCAAAGCACTTCACGATTGTGACGAATTTGGTCCCAAAGTAATGTGATGTCATCTCTGTCCTTTTCAGGCACAGAATTGAGGGCAATTTCGTCAATGCAGTTGACGTCATTGACACGTGGGGGTGTGAGTGTGTAGGTTTTTTCGATTTGTGAGGGTGTGAGGTTGAAAGATCCATCCGTCATTCTTTCCCATTCCTCTTTTGGAATTTTTCGCATGGGTTCAATCGTGGTGGAATTGAGTTCCAACTCACGTTTTTCATCCATGTAACATGGTGGTGGGGTGCCCCAAAGAAAATGTATTGGGCGCAGTATCGCTGCACCAATGTCTGTGTTTGACAAGTATGACAATGGTCGCGTATTGACGGAGAATTCGACGTCTAGCATGACTGTGAGAAATTCATGCCATGTGAGACAACGTCGTCCGCATGCTTTTTTGAGCAAGCGTTTGACTAAACCTACCATGCGTTCATACACGCCTCCCTGCCAAGGACTATTGGCTGTGATAAAATGCCATTTTACGTCCGGTAGCATTTTGACGCAATTTTTGAATGCTGGGGCATTGTCGGACCAAATTGTGTCCGGCATGCCTCGACGTGAAATAAAACGATTTAGAGCCATAATTGTGTCGGCTGTCGAGACACTATTAGTTGACTCTAAATGAATGGCGCGTGTACTGAAGCATGTTAGCAACAAAATGTGTTGACTGTGACGGGTTCCGTTCTGTGAATAAACTAACGGTCCCATATAATCAATGCCAATATGTTGAAATGGCTTGATTTGTGATTGAGTTCGGGTGACAGGTAATGTGTGAAAATCAGGCAATGTGAATGGACCTCCTTCCGCTTTGCGGCATGTGACACATTTTCGCAAAATTTTTGCAACTACCTGCTTGGCACTTGACAACCAGCAGTGTTCGCGTAAATCTTCTAAAGTGTGAAGCATGCCACTGTGACCAGCAAGCTCATGAAAATGAGTAACCACTAGCGTTGTTAACCACCCAGTCTTTGGCAGGTAGTAAAACAATGAAGGGTTTCGGTGTTCTTTGTGAGATACACGCGTGACACAATATAATAAATTATTCCACGCGTCCCATTTGAGCATGTGGTGTTTTCCAAGTTGCGCTTGTGAAATGCAACTGGCACATTCCTCTGCCTGTGAAATGCGCAATACATGTCTAAATGCTTCGTTCAAATCAGCTTGTGTGATGGGTTTTGATAAATATTCGCTTTCGCGCTTTGCAGCTTTATGCATGGAGCGATTTAGCCAATATGTTTTGACACGAAGCAGATATACGACAGTACGCAACAATTTTGACAGTGTTGAAAATCGTCGAATGTCGATTTCGAATGGATTTGAAGGGATGTGACGTTGTCGACTTTCGACAAACGGATTTTGAGGAGTGACATTTTGTGACAAATTGGGGTCCAAGTTGACAGGTACTTGCTGCGCAAGAGCATTAGCTGGTTGTGAATCAGGCTGTGAAACAGGCTGTGAAGTTACTGCTCCAGCATATAAAGGTCGACTGATGTGAGGGTCGCCTTTCGCAAGTTCTTCAGTGACAGGTTGCGCTTGATATTGCGAGATGTCAAGCATGGTTGATGTGAGAGGTTCAGCTAAAAATGTGGGTCCGGTGAACCACATTGTTTCGATCATTAGTTGATCAAAAGTACAACCCCGCGACGCGATGTCGGCTGGGTTTTCTTTTGTAGCAACCTTGCAAATTTGAATGCAATGTTTTGACATTAGTGAATGGATTTTTGTGACCCGATTGTTGACAAAAGTAGCCAGCGGCTTTGCTGTATACAGCCAGCCGATGACAACTGTACTATCGGTCCAGAGGAAATTACTGTGAATTTTCCATCCACCCAGCTCAACGAGTTCGTGATGTAAATAATCGATGAGCTGTGCACCAATTGTGACACCTAGCAATTCCAAGCGTGTGATTGTGAGGGGTTGACCTTGTTTTGACGGAAGTGGGGCTAGTTTTGTGCGAGCTGTGAGAAAACCACTAAAATATCGGTCATCTTCATAGCCATATTCGTCGGGTGAAATCGCTTTTTGACGCAAATAAGCGCAAACGGCGTATCCATCTTTTGAGGCATCACAAAACACATGTAATTCTAATGGCCGTGTGACAGCTTTGACATCGATGCCAAAAGAATGAAATGAGCGTGGGAATTTGATTTGACTTATGGACGAGAGATGTCGTTTTAAATCGTCCAGTAAGTCATCCGCCTCTGGGTCTTCGATGAGTTCATCCCAGGTTGTGATATTGCACTTTTGAATTATTTGTGACACGCGAAATTTCAACCGAAATAACGCGGGTGCTGTGACGCCAATAGGATCGTATGTTGAAGCTAGCAATTTGTTTAAATTGCGGCGAGTGGCTGTGACAATGAGCGTGAAATCTTTCTTGGGAGCTGGCACTGCAATGGTGTCTTCAATGTGATCGTAAACGAGACCCATTACTTTGATATATTGTGACTTTTTCGGGTTGAGGTCATCAGGTTTGATTTTTTCCGAGACCATAGGCGAATTTGTCATCCATTCGCGCATGTTGAAATTTGCTCTGGCAAAAACAGCTTTAATTAAACGATAGAGCTGTATTGCATATTTGTCATCATCTACGCTGATAACTAAATTATCAACGTAAATGCTGTTGAGCAACAGCTCCAGTTTCATTCGTTCATTTGTCTCAGCGGGATGCATGTGAGCTAATTCTTCTTCTAAGTGATATTTGATGACAGTTGACAAAATGGATGGACTGCATGTGAGGCCAAACAGCACCCTTGTGAATTGCATCATTTGAATATTGTCTTCATGAGATGGAATGGTGTCATCACGCAGCCAGTAAAATTTTGTGAAGGCGCGTGATTTTGGGTGAAGAGCAATTTGTAAAAATGCTTTCTCAATATCTGCTAATAACACCACTTTTCCGGCTCTGAAGCGAAGCATTAATCCGAGCGCCAGTGGTGTGAGAACTGGGCCTCGAAATAAGCAATTATTGAGACTTGGTTTGCCTGCAGAACCATCATACACTATTCGACATGTTGTCGATCTGCCAGGTGTGAGGACAGGTTGGTGAGGTAAGATGTGTTCTTGCAAACCATCTTGTGAACCATAGACGGGTTCGATGACCCCCTTGTGAAGTTGATCTGAGATGACTTTCGCGTATGTAGCGAATAAATCGGGATCTTTTCGAAACCGTTTCAACAGTGACAGAAAGCGACGAAATGCTTCTGCATTGTTGGTTGGCAATTCTTGAATGGTTGATTTGAATGGCCAATCCACGCTATAGCGACCAGTTTCTGGATCAAGAGTAATTGATTCCAGAATTAACTGTTCAGCTATGTCGTCATCATGTGATAAGGGATCATCTGTGATACCGATTGACTCGAGACTGTGAAATTGAAATAATGTCTCTTGGCCAACAGCAACAGCTGATGAAGCATGTGAACTGCATGAAACCATGAATTGATGTGGGGAAATGTCGGGTGTTGTGACAAATGATTGTGAGGAAGCATTACCGCCTAACATCAATCCAAGTATTGATTCAACTATGATCAATCCAGATGGGAGTTCGATTTCTGTTGGTCGAATGTCGAACTTCCAATAATAGTCTTGACCAATGACTACATCTGGTTGACATAGTTTATGACGAAATTCATCAGTCATTTCGGTCAATTCAAGCGGTTCCGCGAATTGTTCTTGTGCATGTTCACCGTACACAATGTAAATGACTGTTTTGTCGTCTTGTGACAAAGGAGGCGGGCACGCATATGTTGCCAAATTATCCACTGCACGTAAAGTGAGCGGAATTTGTAACATATTGCCCCTATTGTCGACATGTTTGTAAATAGGCATGACAGCCTCGACCAAAAACGTATTGACTGTGACAGGCGTTTTTGTCGCTAACACGTTCATTTGAAGAACAACATCTCCTTTGTTTTCAAAGTTATACTCATTTGCCACGGATGCTTTAATGTATGAATATTCGCATCCGGTGTCAAAGAATATTAACAAAGGGTCTGTGACTCGATTTAATTCAGCGTCTTTATTAATTAATGAAGCCTGGGCCACTTGCAAACGAACAATAGGTGCAAAATCGAATTCACATTCTTGTTCGGCCTGCTGTCTGGTAGCGGTGTTGGGGTTACCGTAACCCGCCTGTGCGCTCAGCACCTCCACCGTGGGCCTGTGACTAGGTTGAAGTGGCACTGACGATGACATTTGATTCGGGTTGAGGTGTGGGTACACCTCGTACCGTTTCTGCTGGAAGCCGCGGATTTTGGCCTCGACAGTCTCCATATCTGTGCCTTCCTGGATGAGGTTGGCACGGAGCGTCGTCCACAGCTCATTTTCGCTGTGATATTTGCGGGCTTCCTCCTGAGCTTTCGCCTGTTGTGCGTTAGCGGGCCTTGGCCATTTGCCCATGTCGAGCGGGCCGTCCATGTCCAACTGGTATAGCGTGTTCTGTCTCCACCGGAAATCATTTTCGTCCGGTGGGATGACACACACGCTCATCGGTTCCGTATGTGAAGGCGGATACGATGGCGGTGCATGTGACGACGCCGCGCCCGTTGTGATTACCTGAGCGTTGACAAAATTAGCGCTCGTTGCTTTGACAAAGGCTTTATTTTGTGAATTGTTTACCTGACGCCTGGCGGGTGCCTGTCTGGTAGGACAGAACGCCCCGTGATGCTGACCAATCTGGCGACAGTAGTAGCAACTCAGTTGTTGAGTGCACTGTGCCGCTTGATGGCCTCTGCGCGTGCAGCGCGTGCACACATTGCCCAAAGTTCGCAACCGTTCAGTGCGCTCTCTCGGTGTGACGTATTGAGGGCAGTCGGTTGTGTAGTGCTCTTTAATGCCGCAGAACAAGCACTCGAATTTCGGCTTGCGATAGTCAGCAGCAGGTTGTGAGGACTGCTTTTGACTAATCGCTCCGATCGCCGGAGTTCTGGGAGGTTGAGTGGAATTTTTATTTTTTCCTTGTGATTTACCAACGTTAGCATTGGTACCAGCAAAAGCAACCGTATTGTGAATAGGTTTTTGTTTTGAAAAGGTATTTTGTGATTTATTTCCTTTTTTCTTTTGCTGTTGCCAACCACCTCCATTTTGTGGCTTTTTGACCGATGAATTTTGTGATTTCTGAACAACAGTTGAAGATTGTGAACTTTGTTGTTCAGTTTTCATCGCGTCTAACCGAGCACGAGCAATGGTAGTTAATGCATCAACAAACCTGACGACTGTGAGTTCGGTGTCGCCGGTTACAGCGGTGCGCATCGAATTCCGGTGTTCTTCTGTGACGGCAAGAACAATATTATCGGGAAGATAACCACGAATTATTCTTAACACGGCACCAGAATCGACACTTTCACCCCTTTCTTTAAGTTGATTGAGAGTTGACAAAAGGGTTCGTGTGAAATTTGTGAGAGAGTCTCCTCTTGACGAAGGTTTTTCAAGTGAATACAATTTATCCCAAAGGGCTGCTTGTACCCGATGCGTTTCACCAAAGTTTGATTGTAACATGGTGACCGCTGTGATGTAATCTCGACCATCACCTTTTAATCCGGCCAGCAATTCTGCTGCTGGACCGGTAAGGCTGAGCTTGAGGTATGTATATTTCATACCCATTGACAAATTAGCTCGGTCGTGAATTTGAGCTCGAAAAATCTCCCACCAAGCTGCCCATTCTAACGGATCACCGTTATATTTAGCAAGCTCGATTTTAGGTAACTTTAACAAAGTTTCCGGTTGTGAAGGTTGAGAACTACTTCCCATATTAACATTGTTGTAAGGGGGTTGAGTAGTTAAATCAACAGTGGACTGACCTTTCAAGGAAAGTATCAACCTTTCCGCGGATTTGATGTGCGCTTGGGCGGACGCAATCCTCGATTCCAGCTCATCCATGAGCATCATCGCGTTGTTCGAGCCCGAGTAGAGCGCGCGCTCCAATTTCGCGTTGGCGCTCTTTATCTCCTCGGCCACCCCGTCTTCGTCTCTGTCTAGGCTTGTGATGTAGTCTTGGACAGTAGTTGTGAATTTGTCCATAGCCGTAGACAGGTCCGAGCGTTTCATCTCGGCTTGGTAGCCGTAGGCTTGAAGTAATTCTAATACTTCCTCCGCCGCGCGTATGTTGACGGCGGCGGGTTGTGACTCGTCTTTGACGATTTTAGGAATCGGTTTGGATGTGAAACGCAGCACTCCGTTGCGCACTCCAGTCAGCGCCCGGCTATGCTGAGTCAACGGATGAGCTGTGTCGAACTCATCAACGTTGCTCGCAGGCATAGCTGCGGCGGCGGCGGCGGCGCCTCGCTGAGCGCGTATGCGTTCGTCGGCCATCGCAAAGTTTGATCAATTTATTGCTTATTAGCAAAGTGGTAGCTAGCTGTGAACGAAATAAAATAATCAAAATAAATATTTCGTTAATTGTGACTTGTACTTGTAAAATCGTAAGTATTTATGCACGTGCTACTAACGATTTTGCGTCCAAAACCGTATTACCGTAACCTCGTGCGTGTGACTCAGGCTGTGAAAAGCAATTTCCAATGAAATTTCGCGCGAGACAACTTAATTAGAGTGACCAATTAGTTTTAATTAGTCACCCTGCTCGCTGCGCCATGTAAAATAATACGGAACTTGTTGAAGTGACTTGTGAACCAACTCCTATTCCTAACCGAGGAAGAGGACAAATGTGAACAAGTGTAAGTTGACGTGAAGCGTCGTCTCTAGTTGACGTTCCGTTATTTTATCGAATGTGATTAGTTGAGTTGAAGTGAATTGACGTGAGTTAGTGTGAAGCCAATTTAGATTGTTTACCAAAGGTTTTGACGAACGTTTTTATTTAGACAATTAAATTCAAAGAAATAAATGTAAATAAAATATATATAAAATTATACGTAAACAAAGGAATTAATTTACAACTAAATTAATTACTTAAATAAAACGTAAAAGAAGCTCTAATTACCGGAGAAATAAGGCAATTTAAAGAAGGCACTTAATTACGACAAAAGGCGAGAATTAAGTGGCGCGGTTGTGAATAAAGCACCTCAAACAGCGCAGGTGTGAAATAAAGCACTGAGGTGACTTAAAGCACCAAGCGTTAAACTTAGCACCAAAAACAAGCGACTTAATAAAGTGACTACGGCGCTTATTTAGATCCTAGGAAGAGATTCGTGTGAAGTTGACGAGGTTGCAAACACTGCCGATTCTAGCTGTGAAATCGGCTTTTAAGGGCCAGACCGATGGCGATTTGTTTGGCGCCAATCGGTCGGCTCTAATCTCCGATTTTTACCCAACATTTCCAATTGTGAAAGTTCAATCCTTGCCCGCTCGCTTCTCCGATGAAAAGCGAGCTAAACTGGCAAGATAGTGAAAATGTGAGACAAGCCAGACAGCATTTGAAATGGCGCGCGGGCCCGGCCCCCCACTCGGGGCGGGCCCGCCGCTTAACATAAACATGACGGCGTATTTGCGTGCTGCTTGTCAAGGAAATGTGGCGGAATGTGAGCAATGACTAAGATCTAAATATGTGAGCGATGTGAAGCGCACGTTGTAAACAACATCGCTTGAGATATTAAATGGTGAATGTGAAGATGTTAAGAAAGGGAATGTGAATATGAATGGAATCGTAATAAGTTGAATTAATTAAATATAAAAGCGAACATAAGAACGTCAACTTAAATATTAAAGATTTTTACATTTTACGATAATGTTACACACCCCCCTTGAACTAACTCCTGGTGGGGTCAATTCAAAGGGGCAATTTGAGGAAATAGGTAGTTAACTATGGCAAATCTCTGTAATCCATTTAGTATAACAGGTTAAGCCGGAATTAGAGCTCAGCGTCGATTCGACGTGAAATGACGACGTGAAATGACGTCGTGAAATTTATTACACAAGCAATTACAGGGTAGAAGCATTTAATTTACATCAACCAATTGCAAATGCTTGGTGCAACGATGGGTAAGTTCTCCAAAAAAAAACACTTTCTGTGTTTTCAGTTTTTCAAAAATGAATACCTGTGTTTTGAGTTTTTTTATTGAAAAAAACTTGAGTAACTCTGTTTTTATTTCTGTGTTTTTTGTTAAAACTCGAGTTTTTTGAGTTTCTTTCTCAAAAACTCAAGTTTTTTTCAAAAAAACTCGAGTTTTCCCCAAAAAATTCTGATTTACAGCATTTTGATGTGGAAACAGCAGTTTTCTTATGAAATATTGGTTTTGCACATGTTTTAACCCCACATAACATATGTGTATTCATTCAAGTGTCGAAAAAGTCCATAAAAATGTCCTCAATGAGGACATCCACCCACATCACAACACTAGCATGAACAATATGCTCACAAAGGACAATTTACACAATACTCCAAAAATCTTCAATGGATGTGCACTGTATGGAAGACTACACAATTGATTTGAACTACAACTAAATATATTTAAACATGTCCACCAGGAGATGTGCATACCATCTGCAATTTATTTTTTGTTCCATCATAAAATATGAATACTATATGTACATATTTACATTCTATACATGCATACCGTATTTCCTCGAAATACCCCCCCCCCTCGAAATACCCCCCCCCCCTCGAAATACCCCCCCTCAAAATGGACACTATGAACTTATAAACCCCCCCCTCGAAATACCCCCCCCCCAAATTTAGTGTATAGAGAACGTAAATGACAAAGGCTGTGGTTTGTCATCCCGACAATGCAGAATACACGTTAAAAACGATGACTCTGTTATGTGAGAACAGTGTTTGTACGTCTACACACTTATAAATGTCTTTAGAGTCTTATAAATGGCGATTTTTGTTGCATTTTTCGACGTCTGCGTACGTTTCAGACCACATTTTAGTACTGGGATTTCAAAAAATTTCTGGCGAAATAATAAACCCCCCCCCCTCGAAATACCCCCCCCCCCTCGTTTAACCCCCCCTCAAAATTCTCACTCTGAAACAATAAACCCCCCGGGGGTATTTCGAGGAAATACGGTATCTTATCTTGTTTAGTTTAACTGAATTCATGTGCATTCTGAATATGTGTTCAACCACAACCACTTCGCTGAAAAAACCTCAAAAACTCAAAAAACTTTTCTGTGTTTCCGTGTTTCTGTGTTTCTGTGTTCTCCAAAAAAAAACTCATTTGAGTTTTGAGTTTTTCAAAATTTGTGAGTTTCCGTGTTTCTGTGTAAAACAAAAACACAGAAACTCAATGAGTGCTTTTTGAAAGTACGCGAGTACCGAAAACGTATTTTAAGGGGACATAGAAAGTGCCAAACATTACATATTTCCCTGAGAAATACGTATCAGGTGAAAAAACCCACACATTTGATCTATTCCCGAGTAAAAATTAGAAATAATACTGACTTTTACGTTTTCTATGAGAAAAAATACTCACTTTTATGTTTTCTGCAAGAAAAAATACCCGCTTTTACTTTTTCCTTGAAAAAAAAAGTATTTTACTCACTTTTTACGCAGCGTAAAAGTAAAAATAAAATACTTAACATTTTCTGTATTCATGTGTGAGTAAAATAAAAATACTTTACGTTTACGTTTACCGTATATCCTCTAATAATTCCCCCCTCGAATAACTCCTCCCCCTCGAATAAGTCCCCCCTTTGTGGGTGTGAGGAAAAAATAACTCCCCCCCCCTCGAATAACTCCTCACCCTCGAATAAGTCCCCCCTCAAAAATTTGACGAAAAAATAACTTCTCGGAGGGACTTATTCGAGGATATACGGTACTTTGAAAAAAGTTCAGTACTTTTAACAACTCTGCTGTACAGTATTCAAGGGGGATTACACTAGCGATCCCACTTTCATCCTATTTTGTGACTCCACAGTACCAAATGGCCACAAAAGGCATGGCATCACTGTGTATATTACTCAATATGGCTTTAATTTTTATAAATATCCCCATTTAAGATGATTATTGAGAAAATAAACAGCATATTTGAAATCCATTTTTTTAACTCAGTTTTTAAGTTGTGTAGCTTGAAAAATAGATTCCTGACCAACCATAAATACCAATACCACCCCAGCAGTTTTATTTTCATGAATACACCTTATTTTGCTGCACAAGATACATGCTTGTGTGCACGCATGCATACCGTTTAAAATAATTTGTTAATCACATATGAGGCGTCTAATTCTAAAAGTTGAAAAGTCTACAAAATGAGATTAGCAGTCTATGAGTCTATGTAGCATTTTAAGTTTCAAACCCAATTCCAGGCCCGTGGTGAGTGTCCAATTTGGCTCTCTCTAACGATGGCAAAAAAAGATTCGAAAATTCGAAAACATTTTCGAATTTTCGAATTTTTCTGGAATTTTCGAATTTTTATTTCACCCCTAGAAAAAACACTTAAAAATCGATTTATTTTTCAAAAAATTCGAAAATTCAAAAATTCAAAAATACTTTTCGAATTTTTCAGGCAATTCAAGGCACTCTTAAGTTCAACGTACTAAATACAATGACAATTGATACGCGCACGCGGTGCTTATGAAAAAGCGAAACAAAACAGAAAAAAACGTCAAAAAAACGTTGAAATGTAAACTGCCCTGTAAAATGTGAAATGTCATGCAAAGTGTCAAAAGTTATGAAAATGCACTGGAAAAATGGCTAACATATTTGCCATTTTCCACAGCATTTACATGACTTTAGACACTTTGCATAACATTTGACATTTCACAGAGCATTTTACAGGTGTCTGGGACTGCACATAGGAACTGCACATATTTATAAGTAAAAGAGATGTACTCCAACGAAATTACACTTTACAATGAAACCTACCATATCCCATCTGAATAAAAGAACAAACATAACAATTTTTCATCATATTTATCAAATTGCTTTGATAAATATGATGGAAAAATTTTTTGTTTGTTATTTTATTCAGATGGGTTATGGTAGATTTCATTGTAGGTGTAATGTCGCTGGAGTGGTTTTGAGTATTGGTTTTGAGTGGTTTTGAGTATTGGTTTGAGAAGTACCCATATTTCGTGCAGTTAGCACTGTATGCACTGAGTACGCTCAGTGTGCTATACTCGGGCGACATTACACCCTACATTTTTCTGGTGGTAACAATCCATCATGACGTCATAACACCGCAGTCCGCAGTGAAGTTACGGCTGACTGAACTGGTTCGGAGTCAGGATGAAATGGAGTGGAGTGGTGAATCAGTTCACAAGTTTTCAGTTGGCTGTCTGCCAGCCAAAGATATAAATCATATCTATTTGTAGATTAGCACATCTGCTGAGTATAGCCACTTCCAAAACAGTCCAAATTCTGTGTTTAAAGCTTCAGATTCAATATTTTTCCAAAAAAATTCGAAAATTATTTGAAAAAATTTGAAAAATTGCCAAAAAAATTCGAAAATTGCCAAAAAAGATTGGAAAATTCAAAAATTTGAAAAGTAAATTCGAAATTCGAAAATTAATTTCAGGAAAAATTCGAAAATTCGAAAATTCATTTTGGAAAAAACACTTAAAAATTTTTAATACTTTTTTTGGAGGGTTAGCCATCGTTAGCTCTCTCACGCTTTCCATTAAGTTCCATATGTTGACAATAAAGTGTCAAATTTTCAGCCTCCGCTCTCAACGTATATGTGAAAAAATGGGTGCCCATATAATTTCATTCGGATAGAGCAAAACTGTTTTTGGGAGGGAAATGGACTTGTCACCTTCTTGCACGCGAGAACATTTTTGTTCCCGCCCGCGTTGGTCCTGCCTTATTTGAACTTTATGCACTTGTCGACTTTTAGAAATCGGTGCCCATAGTGAACTTATCACATTTCGTGCGTTTTTTTCCCATAAAAAAGGATGCGGGGGATGGACTTGTCGACTTTTAGCTCAAAACTACCTAACTGGAGTAGTCGACCTCTTGCCCAATTTTTTTGCATTTTTCCCCAAAAATGTCAAATTTGGCACTATGCCATATGGGCATGTGAGGTCAAAAAATTTATGGAAAATTATGAAAAATGTGCAGACGTAGCCCCAGATCATAGGCGGCGCAAGGTCCCAATTTGCGCTTGTGACATTCACATTAGCGAAAATTTCACCTTGTGACACCTAATTATCGGAGCCCTTGTGTGAAGTTGGCAGCCAGCCAAAAATTTCGAAATAGCTATAAATACATATAAAATAGGCTTAAAATAGATATATAACCATGTATCTAGATGGAAATATTGATTATGAAGGTGAAAATTGGCAAAATGGAGCCAATTTTAGCAATTTTGTTTTTATTTTGAGCTTTCACACTTGTTTGTACAATACACGCATGTGAATGTCACAATGTGACAGTGAAATTTCTGCTTGTGACACCAAATATCACGCTTGTGACATTCACAAGCGTACAAGCACTTACGCCGCCAATGCCCCAGATGACGTTTTTGGGCCTAACTCGAGATTTTCATATTTTGGACTTGTCGACTTTTAGAATTGGACGCCTCGCCTCATATGTATTTATGAGCAGTAGTTGGCTACTGTCTGAATAATTTCACAGATTTAATCAGTGATGCATTCAAATACTTGTTCTATTCCCACAATTGTCAGTGCTGCATAAAAATACCATTCAACTTGTTGCAACTGGTGCTTGTATGTTCAATTTTCAAGTGGGCATTTGCTAAATGATGTTCTGAACACATCACTTCACTTCACTATGCTTACTCTGTGTATGGACATACACATGTACACTTGCTAAATAGGATCCAATCCAATTCATCCAATTTATTCATATTGACATTATGTAAATAATACAGACAAACATGGGATAACTTCTAGCTGTGCCAGCCACTGACATCATAGGATCCATTTTGAAAGTACGTTTTAGGTGATGGCTTTACATTTGCAAATTGTCAGGAATCATTCAATGAATTCAAATTGGAAATCATTTAATGAATTGAGAAAGATTCTGCCAATTGACTTGTACTAAATTTGGCATCAAAGAATACATGTACTTGCATTCCTCTATCCCTCAACACATTTAATGCTGATTCATGATTGCACATGTAAATGCATGATATTATCACATTTTTGCACATGGAAACTGATTTGCAGGGGCACCCAGCGCACTGCCTGACATTTACAGTAATTCAATAGCTGCAGTCTGCAAAATAGGCACATCTATTTATCTGAATGTATCAAATTCAGTGTGCAAATTCAAATAGATGTCAGCAGGCTGGCCGCGAGTGTTCCGCGCGTGAAAAACAAATGCTAAAACGAACGCGCGGAACCCATTTTTGTTGCGCGCATAGAAAATGCAACCACGCGCTTGTGTGCTGACCCGACCGGTCCTATGGGCACAAAAAAACAACGTGTCAACGCGCGCGGACTTATGGAGGTCAAATCGACCAGGCGCGCGGAAATTTCGTTTTTAGCACATACCCGATTCTACGTGTTCGCAAAACGTACACGTAATGAAAATCGCTGGGGCTGCAGCTTCCAAAGTAATTATCAGAGAGTTGTTAAAATACCGGTATTTTTGGAAAGTGTAAGTGTAAGCGTAAATACACCTTCCAAATTCTGAGTATGGATACCAAAAGTTTAAGGTATTTTAAAAACACCAAGGAAAGTTTAAAAAAGTGTAAGAATAAAATTTTTTTTTGAAAGAGCTCTCACTGTTGAGCATTACCTTAATAGCAATGATGTTGATAAAACTGTTGAATATTATCAGCACATTACCAACACTGGTGGCTTACACTAGCCAAAGTTTCATGATCACAACTTAAAGCAGCATTGAGCTGGAGCACCATGTGTACATCAGTACAAAATGACGGAAATTGTAACCCCCACAGTTCCGCAGTGGACGAAGCTAGAGGGGTGGAATTTTTGGTGAAAACTCACAACACCTGATATCTTAACCTGTCAAAATTTTATGACCGTAGCTTACCCCTAGTGCGAATGGCGAGCACTGCCCGGGGACTTTTCAGCCAGACCATGTACTTATTCCTTTTGTGCCACCACAACAAAAACAGCGCTGGTGATCTGCCGTGATCTGCGGTGAAGTGTCTTCATGAGTCACTTCGACACACTTCACGGGTGCCAAAGCACTTCCAAACGCTTCACGGAATGTCTCGTGAAGGCACTTCACAGATGGCCAGGCACTTCAAAAATTTGTTGTGCATTCATGAAGAGTCTTCACGATTGGTGCAAGCGGTGTGACGTGCAAAAACATAAAAATGCATTTCTGCGGTGAAGGCACTTCATGAAATACGAAACGCGTCCCTGAAATGGGTGGCATTTGTGAAGTGCCTTCAGGAACAGCATTTGTGAAGCGCTTGTGAAGTGTATTCCAACGGTGATCAGGCTTGACCAGGGTTGGACGTGTGATCACGAGAGGCACTTCCAACAGCTTCAGTGCACTTCACAAGCATTTTATTTGCTGTGCACAATTTGAAAGAGATAAGCCATGAGTGGATGCCCATGTCACATTGCATTGCAGGTCAATAACAGGCTGACTTGAGACTTAAAAGGCAGATTTAATGGGAAAATGGCTTGAGTTGTAGCTTTGAAGTGACCGACCAACCAAGGACAGTTTTTGCCATTATTGCAATTTCAGTGCAGTGGTTGTCTGTCAAAATGGCAACATCATATGTGAATAAATACATGAATGCATGAGAATGGGCAAAGTGAGCATTTGGACTATGCCTCATTTTTGTTTGGATTTTGCCTCATTTTTGTTTGGATGATGCTGCAGTTTGGGGCACAAAAAAGTGTTTGGATTATGCCTCATTTTCATTTGGATTGTGCCTCATTTTTGTGAGGATTATGCTGTTTGGATTATGCGCTGTTTGGATTATGAGCTTTCCCCCTTGGAGTTGTGTGTCTGCGCGCGCGTCAGGCTACCTCAGTCCTTGTCATTGCACGGAACATGTGTCCACCCAATGTTTTTTGTGCGCTTGCGTGCGGAAACGCACATGCGGAACTCTCGCGGCCAGCCTGGATGTCAGTTGTAGAGTAAACAGTGCCATGGCTTAAGTGCAAAGTGACAAAAGCATAATGGCATTTTAGAGTTACAGCATCAAGCACACGTTCCATGCGTTAACTTCACGTTTCCCCCCATGGACTTTCCCCCCCCCCCCCCCGTGGTGTGATGCATTATCGTTATGTCCGTGCGGACATAACGCTAATGGAACACGACAAAATGGTAATGCAACACGACACAACGCTAATGCAACACAGACAAAACGCTAATACAACAGACTCCGGGGGCAAGTTGTCCACGGGGGAAAAGTACCTGTAATCCTGGCACCACAGCAAAATTGTGCTAGCCAGGTACCAAGAATGGTGCATCCTGCTTTGTGTTAGTGCCAAATGTCAGTGCCAATAGTACCATAATACCTTTTATAGGCATTGAAAATGTCTACAATGCCACACAGAAATAGTGCAGTGAAAAATAGTGAACTTTTTCATTTGGTTCTAGTGACATGGATAAGCATCACATCAAATGGATGTCAGTAGTAGGGATGGATGAATGGCCCCGCTTTTTTTTTAAAAGTGCTCTTATTTAAAAAACACGCTTTTTTCACCTTTTTTTTAAAAAATGTCAAGACATTTCCTAGAAAGCTCTCAAATATGGTTCTGAGTCAATATATACAGGTATTTCATACAAGTGGCAGTACTTGTGATGATATATAGTCATATAGAATGGCTGTGGAGCCATGGGGTAGCGTTATAAGTGGTGATTTCTGTCAAAACTATCCATTTTATGTCAACTTATTATGTATATCGCCTTTTGTAAAACATTTGTGATCAAGTGAAGTTCAGCCTGGAATAGTGCTTAAATAAAGTTGTAAGAGAAGGCTAATACATTGGCCGTGATGTTACACACTTCAGAAATATGTGGGGGCATATTGGCTGGATAACAAATACTACACTAACATATCACGGCTTATTATTAGGGTGTAAACTAATTAGTGATGATTTTTTTGTGATTTCATACATTTGTACATTCATGAGTCCCAGTCTGTCGTACGTTGGCCGATTTTGATGCTGTTCGAGTATGTTGGTGTTTGGGGTCTGGGCTATGACGAATTGTTTGGTTTGCTAGAATAATCCCCCAGTCCCGAGATAAGGGGGTTCTAAAAAACGTGGTCATTTCGCATGGATGATCTGCACATTGACTTTGAAGCTTAATAACTCAGACATTTCTGAACCGATTTGGATCGTTTGACATTTAAAATGATCAGGACAACCTGCAAATTCAATTATTGTGGTCGGATTAGTGATGTCTAAATTCCGTATGCCGATTTGACCTGATTTAAGAACATAAAAAATAATTTTTTTGGAACGTGCTATCATATACTTTAGACAACGAGGATACATATAAAACAAAAATGAGTTCAATGTCTCTTTCCAATCAAAAGTTATAGCACTTTGAACTTTCACCTCCCACTCATAAAATCAACGCATGAAAAAAGTGCATACAGATAATCAGAACATAAAAATGAAATCTACAGGTCATTATGATCATTACAAGCGTTTGTAGGTGAAAATCGGCTGAGAAATGGCAGAGATGTAGACTTTTGAATTTGCATCCTTTGTTCTTCATGCTGTAATTTATATTTATGGTTTGGAGGTGGAAGTTTGAAATGCTGTAACTTTTGACTGGAAAGAGATATTGAAAAAAATTTTGTGCCAGATTAATTCTTTTTGTCTAAAGTATATACTCGGCGTACATGATACTCTGCCGTCGCACTGATTTATGTCTCGTGTTGGAAGCGTGCCAATGATTGTTGAATCATGCGATTTCCGTAAATAGATGGAAAAAATTCATCGATGTGAATATCTTAATGAATAACATTATAACAACAATCAATTTTGTCATCTTTTTATGAAACTCGCACGCGTTAACCATCGTTGGCACACTTCCAGCGGGAACCACGCGTGCAAGGTGTAAAGTAACCGGAGTGTATGATATTCATGTTCAAAAAAACCGTCTTGAAAAATTATTATTACAATTAATTTGCATGTTCAAAAACCGGGTCAAATCGCCATGCGGAACTCAGACATCACGTATCCAACAACAAAAATTGACTCTGCAGGTTGTCCTGATCATTTTAAGTGTTGAACGATCAAAGTCAATGTGCAGATCATCCGTGCAAAATGACCACCTTTTTATAGACCCCCCATATCTCGGGACTGGGGGATTATTCGAGCAAACCAAAAATATCCGTCATAGCCCAGACCCCAAACCCCAACATTCGAATGGTATCAAGATCGGCCAACGTACAACAGAATGGGACTCATGAATGTACATATGTATGAAATCACAAAAAATCATCACCATTTAGTGAATTATATATAATATTATAGAATGAATAGAAGCAATGACACTAAAAACACACAAAACCAATGAAAACAACAACCAGAGGTAATGTGCATGTGAAATTGTGCGCTTGCGCGCAAAAAAATTACAAAATACCTGCATAGTGCAATAGTGCATGGGTACAAAAAAATTTGCCAGTGCTCTTTTTTAAAAAAAAGCGCTGGGACCCTTGGGGCCAGATTTAATACTCCCTACAGATTTGTAGGGTAGGGCGTACGCCCGACAGATTTTTTAAAGTTTAGCCGCATCGACGCACATGCACCGAGAGCAAGGCGGTTCGTAAAATATACGAAACCATCCTTTAAGATTGCCGATATTGCAATATGACGTATATCACTTCGATTTTGGCTCGGAAATCACGATTTCGTCATTTCTTGACCGTCTGCCAATTCGTTTTTTTTTTTTTTTTGTCGGGCGGGTTACTCGCATAGGTCACGCTTTTGTGTAGTCATGTGGTCACTTTTTTAGTGTTCACTGTCTGCAACCGAAACCATGAGGGCAGCGACAAGAAAGAAATGCATGCACGAGCGTACAAAAGCGCGACTTATGCGAGTAACCCGCCCGACAAAATAAAATAAAAAACGAATTGGCAGACCGTCAAGAAATGACGAAATCGTGATTTCCGAGCCAAAATCGAAGCGATATACGTCATATTGCAATATCGGCGACCTTAAGGGATAGTTTCGTGTATTTTACAAACCGAATTGCTCTCGGTGCATGTGCGTCGATGCGGCTGAACTTTAAAAAATCTATCGGGCGTACGCCCTACCCTACAAATCTGTAGGGAGTATTAAATCTGACCCCAGCGCTATTTTTTTTAAAAAGCGGCGTTTTTTTAAAAAAAGCGGCGTTTTTAAAAAAAGCGCTGGCCATCCCTAGTCAGTAGTGATCATCAGTAGAAGTAAATAGTGTCAAATGCATATATCCAGCATTCCCGCATTTGCAGACATGAGTTTAATTCAATGGAACATTATCATGATGTGATGATGAGATGTTTCCATAGCAAACTGGCATTCCATAACTAACATTGTTCAATTCTTAACACATGAAGAATGCATTCGCATCACACAACTGGAAGTGATCATCAATATTCACACAAATTGTCAGTAATATCTGACATAATTGGCAGTCAGAAGGTGAACTCTGGTGATGTACAGTCATATTCACAAGCAACCAAATTGTCAGACATTTTCACACTCTGGTGTAACAGGACCACTTTTCATGGCATCAGGTAGGGATTTAATTGCTGTGACTAAGGTTTTGGGTAGCCCCATTCATGGCCCTTTATTTTGGTAAATAGTGTTAAGTGTGTTATATGGTAAGTGATAAGAATTCCTTGTCTGGGTAACAGCATTCATTGAATGATTTAATATAATTGCAGTTGAAAATAGTTATGTATAAGTAAATTCCACTTTAAAAGTTCATTCTAAAAAGTATGTCAAAAATTATTCGTCAGGTGAATCATTTGAGAATTTATGGTACTTTTGAATTTACCTTATAATTCAAAACCTTTAATAATTTTTGACGAGTCAACAGTAACAAATATGATCATCTGCACACCAGTGCTGTGAGTATAGAATATAGCATCATATCATAAATGCTTTAAGGCAGAGTTGTTAAAAGTACCAAACTTTTTTAAAAGTATATGTTAACATAAAGTATTTATTTCTGTACTCACCCCCTGAGTACAGAAAACATAAAGTAAAAGTTTTTTTCTTTTACTCATGAGTAAACATGAGTAAAATACTTTTACCCCCAGGAAATGTAAAATTGAGTATTTTTTAGGAATTTTGCCCAAATTTTCACTAAAAATCACTAATTTTTATGCCGTTATGACCTTTGAATTCACCATTTCATGTGTTATTTGCCTATTTTCAGCTATTTTTTTGCAATTTGTTTTCTATTTTTTGCTTTTGTCTAAACTTTTTACCACCTGTGCCTTGAAAAAGCCTGTAAACAGGCTATCTGAAATACGTTTTCTGTACTCGAGTACTTTCAAAAAGTATACATAAAAGTGAGTACAGGTGCTTTTTCAAAGTATACGTAAACGTATTTACTCAGTACTCGAGTATACCTACGTACTTTTTTAGTAAATGTAAATATGTTTTAACAACTATTCTATAAAACAGCAAACTCAAAACAAACATTCAAATCAAATCAAACATGACCCAGCGACTGGCGTGATGCACCGACACGCGGGCTGCACCTGGTGTGGACAGCCATGCTGTTGCTGTTCTACGGCATGGCCGTGTTCTTCATGTGCATGTCTACGCTGGAGTACATCGATCCGCCGCACTACAAAGTGTCCCAAGTGTACGTCAAAAACACCCGGCTGAAGTTCCCGCATGTTGTTCTGTGCAACAGGAACAGAATCAATGAGAATAAAGTTGGTATTTTTTGTAATTAGCATTGAAAAAAATCATCAATTTTTGGAAAATATCATTAAATATAATCTCAGAAAATCTCTCAAGAATAAAATATAATAAAATCTCTCTCAAAAAACCTGGAAAAAATATTTTAAAAATATAAATAGGTATCAGAATTTGAGATATTTTCTGGTATTTTTAAAAATCACAGAAAATCTCTCAAAAAGAAAATGTAATTAAATCTATCTGGAAAATCGTGGAAAAACTATAAATCTGAGAAAATCTTATATTTTCTAAGATTTTCTGTAATTTTTTAAATATAAATCTTGCAGAGATTTTTACAATGCTATTTGTAATGATGACAGGACAAGCTCCAGCCTCCAACATAGGTGAAACACCATGAAATATTTACATGTTTGTAAAAAAAATTCATTTTTAAAGAAGAACAAAGGTGTATTTGTAAAATTTACTTGCAATTTGTTTCTCTTTATGACATTGTAATGATCATGTTTTTTGCGTGCACAAACTGGGATGTGGCCTGGAGTGTCAGCTGTGGAAAATGAGTAGAGAAGGAGTGTATGAATCAAATATACCTAAATATCTTCAAAATATAGGGGTCATTTGAAGGAATACCAGTTATTTGTTTGTTAGGAATATTTGTTCCAGCTGTACTAAAACCTCAACATCTTTATGATATCTTTGTCCTTGTGTCATTTTTTTATGATGTATGTATGTGTTTATCTGTTTTCTATGGTATAATAAAGTAGGTTACAAAAATCTGGTAGGTAATATAATACAGCCCACCACACCTCATAAATACACCCACAACCCACTATAAAAGTGGGGAACCCCATTTTCCACACCCCAGTCTACAATTTGCAGCTGCAAGCTTTGGGTATTGCTGAGAACGATCTACTTTCAGTAGCAATTTATGACTCACTAGATATGAATGACTTCCATGACTCACCAGTAATTCCATCAGTTGGAGAAGATGGATCATATGATGGATTGGACAAAGGAAAATTGAACAATTTTAGTGAGCGATACATCAACAATTGGGATCACCATTATCCACAGTTGTCAAATCAATTTGCTGATTTCTCTGCGCTCATGAAATATTTGACACACAGCTGTGAGGAGACATTTCCATACAGATACAGGTATTGAACAATGTGTACCTAAACAGAGAGAAATCAGTTTGTTAAACATGCTATTGCTGAACCACTAGCCATTGTAATTATTTATGTGAAAATGGTCCAACATATTTTTATAAGCTTCATACAATGTAGCAAACATTGCATGCATGAAGCATTGCACACACTTCACATATGATTACACATTGCACATTCCCAGAAATACCACAAAATAAATGACACGTTAAGTGGCAAATTGTGGTTGCAAATTTACCTTAAATTGTGGTCTCAAAGTACCTAAACAACCTAAAGAAAAAGTATTAAAAAATGTCATTGCCTGTTTAAAAAAAATTTTTTGATTAAAAAATCTTTCTTTAAAGAAAAGCATTAAAAAACTGTAGCTATCCGTAGAGAAACAATTTTCCTATTTATCTGAACCCTGGCAAATTTCCAAATCTTCAACCCCCCCCCCCCCGGCACAATATGCAGTTGCATCCAGCACCATCAAGTGCAGAGCAGGTGCCAGTTCCGCAAAATGATAAGTGAGAAGTGAAATGGCATAAGCGAAGTAAAAGCGCAAAGGCCAATTGAATTGGCAAGTGAAATGGCAAAAACGAAGAGATATTACATTTTCTTTTTTTACTTCGCTTTTAAGCCGGAATTAGAGCTCAGCGTCGATTCGACGTAAAATGATGACGTAAAATGACGTCGTAAAATTAATTACACGAGTGTGGATCATGCTAGCATTGCAAGCAACCGTTGACATGAAATGTAAAGTTAGTTCCCTGACGTAAAATGATGACGTGAAATGATAAAAATTGAATTTTCCAATTCGCTCTAGTTGTGGCTGATAACACTCAGTATTGGACACGATTAAGGTATTGATTCATATATTATCCTTAGAAAATTGTAGACCCGTAGCATGATCCACACTCGTGTAATTAATTTTACGTCGAATCGACGCTGAGCTCTAATTCCGGCTTTACCAATTCACTTGCGATTTCAGTTCGCTTTTGCGCTTTCACTTGCCTTTGCGCTTTTACTTCGCATTTGCCATTCCACTTCTCACTTCTCATTTTGCGGAACTGGTCCCAGGACTGTTTTTGACTGCTGTGCCAACGTAACCTACATGCAGGCAGGCACGCGTGGCATGTGCATCGTGCTCTCTGGGTTCAGTCCTATTGCTATAGCTGGTTTGCTTTTTCACTGTGATATTTTTAAAGATATTCAGGTTAAGTAGGGAGGTTTACAATCAAATATGCCAGGGATTCCATACTGTAAATGTATCAAATTTTTAAATAATCATGTAAATGTGATACCAACAAATTTAAAAATTTGAAATATAAAAATATATTTTAGGTATGTGATTTGACATAACCTTTAACTAAATTTTGTGGGACATTTTGACATGACTGGCCTCAGATACTATACTGTAAGCAAACAACTTTTTGGGAGTTTTGTAGGGGATGGTATACTCGGAGGACTTGATACTCTGCACCCGCACTGATTTATGTCTCATATTGGAAGCGTGCCAATGATAATTAAAGCAGGCGATTTTTGTAAAAAGATGAAAAAATTCATTGTTGTGAATTTTTTCAACTTTTTATGAATATCTCGTGCATTAAATATCATTGGCCCACTTCCAACGTGAACCACGGTAGCGGTAGCAAGGTGTGAATTAACTGGAGTAGTGATGTAAAAGCGCCATGGCGCTGGCGCCTGGCGCTAGCGCCAAAGCGAAAAGCGCCATGGCGCTTGGCGCCTTTTTGCTGTGGCGCCATTGGCGCTTGGCAATGTATTATTGAAAAGCGCCATGGCGCCACTGGCACGACATTATAAAAAATGATTAACCCTTCACTTTCATTTTTCCCCAACCCGTTTGGCCGTCATCATAAATATTTAATCCCCCCACCGCGCTCAAAAATCCCGGGTACAAAAAAACCTGCCCTAAAATCAGAGTTGTTCAAAGTACTGAACTTTTTTTAAAGTATACTGTAATGTAAAGTAATTTTCTTTTACTCATCCCTGAGTACAAAAAGCCCATTGTGTGTCATTGTCAAGTAGTGTGTGTAAAGCCAATCCTACTTTTGATCTGTGAAGCACACACAGACGATGAGTGTATCCCACCAAATTGGAGGGGGGGTGGTGATGCGTCAGCCGAAGGAGGCCGCACCTGATCCACTCATATTTGCTGACACACAAAAATGCGGAAATATACATGTAAAAATGAAATATACAGTGTCCATTATCCCAAAAGTACAAAAAAAACGACAAAAAGAACAAAAGTTGACTGGAATTGACTTAAAACTTGCATCTTAAATGAATAAGACCCGCGGAAATAGCACGGCTGCGCTTTCTGAGCAGCGAATTTTTTTGGCGCTGGCGCTATTGGCGCTTGGCGCCAACATCCTCTGGCGCCATTGGCGCCTGGCGACGTGGTCTTGAAAAGCGCCATGGCGCTTTTGGCGCTTGGCGCTATTTTACTGTGGCGCCGTTGGCGCTTGGCGCCAAAAGTCTGGCGCTTTTTACATCACTAAACTGGAGTATATGTTAATAGCACCACGACATTTTGCTCTACAATGGGATGTTCGTACTAAACAGTTCATGCAATGCAAATGAGAAAATCTGTTTTCACAGGGACACAAAATCGAATTGAAATTATCGGCCTTGATGCTCGGCTCGACTTCACTGGCAAACGATTGATTGAAAACACAGCAGACTCTGGATTTTTCATAGCATTTAGTAACTCAATAACATCGGTATGTCATTCGCTATCAAAAACAGGGCCAAATTTTATTGTGAAAGGAATGCACCCAGATAAAAAATTTATGCAATAGTAAAAATTTAATATGTACAATAATATTTAGCGCAGTAAAAATAATATACATAATAAGTGGTAATACAGGTTATACGTGTAATCTATGTAAGCACATATAAGTAGTGAGTACCTGATAAAACAAACTCAGTTCCATTCTTTTTTTGGAGAATAGCATACACAAAAAAATCGACTTTGAATTTTTATTCAATAACCGGAAGAGCCGAATCCCACAGAATGACCATGAGAGCAACAATATATATCAACGTTATGACATGTGGCGTCTGAGAACCGTTTGCAAATAAGTTGCGCAATTCTGTCACCTTGACATACATGATACCAACTATTAGAATGATTGTATAATATCACTTTTATTTCACCATCGTAATCTGGATCAATCACACCACCTCCAACTTCTATAGCGTGGAACATTGAGAGTCCGCTGCGAGATGCGAGTCGTCCATAACATCCCTCAGGAAATTGTAGTTTTAAATCCATTTTCGTGATTAATCTTTCTTTTGGGGGAATGAAATATTCCTCTGAACTGACTGTGTTGAAACCAGCATCTGTTCTGTGGGATTCGGCTCTTCCGGTTATTGAATAAAAATTCAAAGTCGATTTTTTTTGTGTATGCTATTCTCCAAAAAAAGTATGGAATTGTGTATGTTTTATCAGGTACTCACTACTCATATATGGTCAAGAATAATTGAAAATTGGCAAAAGAGTAGATGAACTAGTGAATTTGAAGGTGAAAATAGGCAAAAATGTATGAAAATTAGTGACTTTGAGCCAAAATTTTAAAATTGTGGGTGCTTAAAAATCGATTTTTTCCGACCCTTGTAAAAAAAGTTTAATTTACTGACTTAAAAACAATAGTGCTAAGAACAAATTTTTTGAATGAAAAAGATGTTATTGGTTAAAATTTCAAACCAACAATTTCTCAAAATTTGTAGAATTTAAAAACATTTGATATTCAGCTATGCAGACACTTTGAATCCAAATTAAATTTGATCACAAGAGAACTTCATACTTGATAAATAGTTTCAGAAGATTTTACAATCCACAGATATTAGATGCAGCAATTGTGAAAGCACCACCAGGTAGTTATGTGGAAGTTTTTCTGGAAGATGCAAAAACTGTATTGTTGGAAAAGTCTAGTCAATTTAGCATTGCAGACGGGATATGGAAAAAGCCCTGCTCATCAATTGATCAACATAAAACATACGCCCTGAAAGACAACATTAACAGGTGAATACTGCAATGATTTGATAGTCAACCATTAATATAGCAACACTTTTTGTATTTTTAACTTTCATGATTGAAAACATTGGATCAAAATGATAATTTCACCCAAAAAATTGGGATCTGTAGCAAGTTCTCTGTGCCTTCTACAGGTACAATTAGTATTATGAAATTACATAGATGGTCTAATTTTAAATAGAACGGAAGAGTTTCTGGCTTAAACCTACTTAACTGGTGAAACAAATGGGATACAGCTAGTGATGGAGAACCGCCAGGAAACATGGCGCCAGGCGCCAATGGCGCCATGTCGCTATTCAAAAAATGGCGCCGTGCGCCAAAGGGCACCAGAGAAAATGGTATCATGGCGCCATTCCATCACTAGATACAGCTCGAGGAAAATTGTGATTAAATGATAAAGTCTGATATGCATGCAAACTGGGGCTCTGGGGTTCAAACTTCAAAGTCAAATCTCCAACACAGTTCCACATCATGCGACGTCGACTGCGCGCTGCACTTTCAGCACATGCAGTGCAACTGCAGTGCGATGTATGAGCGGCGGGCGCCCTTCAACGAGAGCACGTGCAATGTCACCGCTGTGCGGCACTGCCTCATACCCAAAGGCAAGCTTGTCAGCCAGGCATATGGCCTGCTACGTCGACTAGACCATGCTGATGGACTTTCCTACGGGTGTGCAGCACTGGTGGATGATGTCAAGTGAGTTTGGGTTGTAGGTAGTTAAATATTTCGGTGAATATGGCGGGGCTTTTCAGCATGTGCACAATTCTATATAATGTGCCAGAATGCGCTTAGAATTTGAAAAAATGATGCTGCTTGCTGTCTGACTTATAGTATAGATCACATACTTGAGTTTGACTGAATGAAGAATTTTAACAAAATGAAAAGAAAGCAGGTTTCGTCCCTTCTCATGGACCTGCTACCCATATTTGTGCAGGAACTCATCAGCATGAACACAAATGGGTACTTACAGACCCTCAAAACACTCCTAAATCCAGCACGGATGCACAAAACCTCACCGAAAACAAGTAAAAATCAACCAACCCTTTGGTGGCCCTGCCCTGCGGGACTGGAGTTGTTGGAAGCCATGCGTGCCCGTTTGAAGTGCTGTCGTCCGCCGTTAAAATTGTTCGCGCCGCCGCGACCGTTAAATGGTGGTCTTAACCACTGCGTGGGAACTTAAAATAGGGCTGGAACACGACAAAACTTAAAATTTCCATTTTACTAAATACTCACTTCCAAAACGCTTTCTCACAGGAAAACAGAGTTCTATCGTAGAACTACCGTGTAGTCATAAATTGCTGGCCACGAAATTGCCAACGAAAATTTTGCAAATCCGGGTAGCGATCCGTAACAGCGTGTGGATTTTTATTATTATTTTTCCCGGAGGAAACACTCGTACGTCAACAATGCGAAGCCGGAGGAAACACTCGTACATCAAAATGCGAAGCCGGAAAGCGTCCATAAAACTGTATACATTAAACTGTATTCATTGGGGGTTAACATTCAGATTCAGTGGAAAATTGCCAACAATGCCTGTTTCAGCTCAATTTCTGAGCTTAATCCAACTTTCACAGCTAAATTTCTCTTATTTTCCACAAATTTTTTGAAAACATCCAATAGAATACTTAAATCATACCCTGCCTCAAGCAGTTCTTTGAAAGTATATTTAACCACCGGTAGAAATTGCGTACTCGAGGAACTAGTGTGGGCTATGCGTATAAGCGAGCCAAAAATAGTGTTTTTCTTAAGCATGTCAGACACATTTGAGTCTGGCTGTATACACTTAACCACCTTAAAGTTAAACAGCCGGCGTTTATCGTAGTTCCTAAAGCATAGTGTATCCTCATGGAACATTAGTTCCAAATCTAGAAAATGACAATTACCACTAGCTGGATCAGAAGCCATCTCTAGGGGCAAGGTAGCTGGGTAAATAGCATTTTTTGCATCGTCTACAAATCCTGGGTAATTGACAGCTAAGCAGTCATCCACATATCTAAATATATTGTTTACCCTTAAAATATCCACCGAGTTTTTGTGTTCTAATACATATTTATACTCTAGAATTGCCAACGTTAAATTGGCCAGAGCTGGGGAGTGAGCCCCCCCCGCGGGTATACCACATTTTTGCTGGAATATCATTCCTGCAAATTCTACATAATTCTCCGTTATACTTAAATCCAGACATTCCAATAACTCTATCCTAGATAAAGTAGTGACTGCCCGTTTTTTTACTTATTGTGTCCACAGACATGTGATATTTATAAATATTAACAAAATCTGTCTTAACAAGAAGGCTTATTGCAAACTTTATACTGTCAATCATCACACGAAATGGTAATTTTGGAAAAAGCGTCGTAAAATCTGCAGTGTATGCCACATCAACTTTATCTTTTCGCCACTTATCTAGCCAGCTTAGAGCTTCCATGGTGCTGTCCACCATCCAGTAATGTCTTATTCCACTCCTCTCATACACTACAGTACAATAGCATTTAAGCATACGCAACAGTGATTGTAGAATAACCAAAGCTAGTTTGCAGAGCGGTTTTGTGCTAGATTTTTTGGCGCCACTAACAAAACGGAACTTGTAGGGGGATTTATGCAACTTGGCTGTCCAAAACATCAGCGGTATAGTTTCTGTGAAACTATCCACTGCAAATTTGTACCTCTGAGTGATTTCCTGATGCCAGCACAACAATTTTGTGAGTTGTGTGCCTTTATCTCCAAAATACTTATAAGTACAGCTATCAGAAAACATCCCACTCATAATGTTATATCCAAGTTCATCCCCTAATACCTTAAAATACAAATGATCGCATACGAAAGCAAAATTCGAGGCCGGTACCAAAATAAGTGACTTATGTATGCGCGCAATTTGTCTCGTACACTCTTTGATGTTGTTTACATCCTGATACTTGTCAGATGGTGATGGCAAATGGAAGACATGCCGCCTACACGCATTTTTTACTGCCTGAATAAAACCTTGCACGAAGGTTCTATCCCCATACTTCTTTACCAGAAAGGCTGTCAATGGCCCAATTGCCATCACCAGCTCATCAAAAACTTCTTTTTTATTCACTGGTTTAGGAAACCTATATTTTGTACCTTTATCCAATAGACATTGCAATATTCTATTACCCACCACATTTGAATCACCTGTGTATACATGTTTGTATACATCATGGACAAATTGTTGGCCATGCAGAAGGCCACACTTACACTCCCCCTCGAGAATTTTTCGAAATTCCAAAAAAGTCAGGAACCTGAGCCGTTTTGTGTAATTGCAAAATTTTAAAAAAGCTGGGGATTCGTACCTAAAGGTCAAAGTGACCCTATCAACTTCCTCCCATAAAGTTTGCGGCAGCTGATTTCGAACATTTTCACAACGTAAAATTCGCCTAATACTCACACTGTTAAAGAGTTTATTCCTAAATGTTACAACCATGCGATGACCTATTCTCTTTTTGGGTGTATTTATTTGTCTAGACCTAAACTGAACAATTTTTACAAAGTTGTCTATAAACTGAGAAAAGGATTTTCTACACTCTTCTACCGCTCTATCCCACACACCATTTCGGGTTTGAGTATATAACGTGTGTAGGTGGCGGTAAATCAAATATGTTTCACAGTTGACGTAGCCACGTAACCTTTCTACCACTCCAGAAGTACTTACTTTTTGTCGTGCCTGTTTATTCCCATGTGACCTCCCCCGTCTTGGCACAGGGTATGAGAAATAAGGGCAATTCTTAATACTTTCAACAGAGTGGAATTTTTGCACTAGGTTCCCGACCCCTACAACATTATCATTCAACCCCAATGGGTAAACTGAGTTAAATGTTAACATAAAGACTTTTTCTACTAGCCGTAGTTTATCCTCCTGACCCTGCCACAGTATTTGACACTTTACATTTCCCAAAGTGCACTTGCCTCCAAAATGCGTATACATATACTGAGATTTACCTTTATGTATATTTCTGAAATGCTCAGAAACTCTCACTCTTAGACTTCTTTTAGTCTCACCAATGTATTGCGCATAACACGCACTGCAGGTAAGGATATACACCACGCACTTACTATCACAGGTCAAACATGTAACACCAGAGTCTGGAACCGTGCCAAAATTTCTCCCTGTCACAGTACTACATATTATCGTTTCAAAGTTCATGTGGTTACACACCTCACATTGCTTCCTACCACACCTCTTAAAATCCACCCTTTGTTCACTTGAGCTACTTAACCCAAAGTGTGGAAACTCGTAACTTTTGAATTTTAGTATTTGTGTCGCAGGTGATTTTCAAGGTGGGCCCCACCCATGGCATCCACCAGGAGTGTGAGTGCCTACTGCCCCGGGGCTGCCAGGGTTTTTCGCGGCCGCACGATCTAAATAGATCTGCCACGTTATACTTTGCTTTGCTATTTTTTACATATTCACACTAGGGTATATTTTTCACATAGCACAATTTATTCACTAAGCATTTTCTAACTCACAAGTCAACCCGTTAACTGAGAATCAATTCCTAAGTAAAAACCCGCGTCAACCGAGAAATAATGAAAGACTATAAGGCAACGCCAGCGCCAGCGCGCGAGAGCCAAAAGAAATTCGATAATCCTCAAAACATCACAAAAACCAATCGAATGGGAAATAAACGTGTAAACCTAAATATTTTTCCACCCAAGATATGGGAACAAAACTTGCCCGGAACGTAAAAAACATAGTTCCACGATATCAAAAAAACACAAGAAACGGAAACTTAATTGACTTTCAATAAAGTGGAACTTTGTCAAAACGCTCACGGTTGCATGGCCTGTGGCTCTATATTCAGAGCCGCCATTTTCTGTTGGTACTCCTCCCGCATTTTCTGAACCACAGCAACATCCACGATGTTACTCGGGTTCCGGTTACGGCCCTGATTTGGCACAGCGGGGGCCTTGAAAACGTTCACATTTTGTCCGGCGCCCGGCGTACCGTTCCCGGACGCGTACCCGGACGTGTTCGACGGCGATTGTAGCATGCGCGCCAAATTCACGGCCGGCACCTGGACAGGGGGTTTCGAGGTGTCAGGTCTACTAGAGCCGGCGGCGCCATTTGCACTGGCAGCGTTTATCGCCGCTTGGGCAACCTTAGCAAATGTTTGATCTGGCACCCCCAATTCACTTGTATCCAATTTCAAGATCTTAATCCATTTCCACCACGGCTGCCTATCCACTTCCGCGGTGCCGGGCTTTTTCACGCCAATGCGCGAGCCATCATATTGAAAACATTCCAATCCAGTTTTCCTAATCGCATTCATCACGCCCGAAATTGAGCGCGCGTCCGCCCTTTCTTTTTCCGTGCGCTCCTTATAAATACTAATTCTGTAGAATTTCTTATCCCCATTCTCATCACTTAGCTCCAAAAAATACCCCTTCTCGGCCATTTTCTGGCGCCTAAATTGCACGATTTCCAAAGCCAGCACCGGATTTGACACCGACACTTTTATATCCTGGCTTGGCAGCCGCCTAAATTTATAAATAGTGCTCCACTGTTCTTCGGACAACTCTAAGCCATTGACAAAAATGTCCTTAAGACAATCCTTAAGCGATTTTTCGGTAAGTGGGATCCCCTTAACTATCAACCAAAAATCACACGCGAATTCCTCTACCCTATCGATTCGGCGTCTATTCGAATTGATGTTTTGAATCGCCTGCTCAAACTCCCTCCTACGTACGACATCTCCGCCCCCACGTCTGGCCTGCCCACCCTACAATGTGCGAGATATTAGCATAAACGAATAAAATCACAGACTCCTTTAGAGTGCAGTGATAGGCTCATAGTGACTCCCAAAAGTGCTTCTATGGCCTTGCAACCATTGGATGACGCCTAAGCATGCTTTCCGCCGGTCGCAATGAAAAAATAACACGAAAATAGCGAAAAAAGCGCCGGTCAGGATAGCAACCCGGACCGGGACACCCACAGCGTCCGAATTGATCACCAAAAAACGTAATTTTAACAAAATGAAAAGAAAGCAGGTTTCGTCCCTTCTCATGGACCTGCTACCCATATTTGTGTGGGAACTCATCAGCATGAACACAAATGGGTACTTACAGACCCTCAAAACACTCCTAAATCCAGCACGGATGCACAAAACCTCACCGAAAACAAGTAAAAATCAACCAACCCTTTGGTGGCCCTGCCCTGCGGGACTGGAGTTGTTGGAAGCCATGCGTGCCCGTTTGAAGTGCTGTCGTCCGCCGTTAAAATTGTTCGCGCCGCCGCGACCGTTAAATGGTGGTCTTCCCACTGCGTGGGAACTTAAAATAGGGCTGGAACACGACAAAACTTAAAATTTCCATTTTACTAAATACTCACTTCCAAAACGCTTTCTCACAGGAAAACAGAGTTCTATCGTAGAACTACCGTGTAGTCATAAATTGCTGGCCACGAAATTGCCAACGAAAATTTTGCAAATCCGGGTAGCGATCCGGAACAGCGTGTGGATTTTTATTATTATTTTTCCCGGAGGAAACACTCGTACGTCAACAATGCGAAGCCGGAGGAAACACTCGTACGTCAAAATGCGAAGCCGGAAAGCGTCCATAAAACTGTATACATTAAACTGTATTCATTGGGGGTTAACATTCAGATTCAGTGGAAAATTGCCAACAATGCCTGTTTCAGCTCAATTTCTGAGCTTAATCCAACTTTCACAGCTAAATTTCTCTTATTTTCCACATTCGCCCCAGAGAATGTTATGAATCATACATTTTTTACAAGATTTCTCATGAAAATTAGGTAGACAGACACTCATAGAAACATCCCCATTACATTATCTGGCAGAAAAACCCTTGGGGGATTAGTAAAGACGATATTGACTGTAAAATGTGACCAATTTCAAATGACTAAATTTAATAGCCATACATCCTTGATTCATTGTCCTAAATAGGCAATTAAGCTAGAAAAGCTCCACCCCTGAGAATATGCTCTTGGTATATCATTACCAGTCACGTTTTATTATACATAAAGTGACAACACTTGTCTCCAACACAGGGAAGTGACAAGTGATTATGCCACAGTGAAAAACTTTGCAAAGTGCCTGTGCAATTGTAGAATACCGCAGTGTGGTCGCGAGGAGCATACTTATTATTCCCACAACCGACTGTCACCAAACATCGCCCCAGAGAAGCTAGATGCTTTCATGGTATGATCATTTTTGTACTTTAATTTATATGGATAGCATTGAAGTCAAGTCCAACAGGGCTGTTCTATTTATAGTCTTGGTTCAACAGTAAATCAGTGAGGAGTGTAGTGAATTTGAACCCTTCCAGGGGGTTCATATAGATAGTAAATCGCTCCTCCAGAGGGTTAGAGAGCTTTTGGGAAAAAAGTTTTGGGGGCGGAGGTTTGGGGGGGTTCGTGGCGGTTCAATATATAGGCTTTTTCGATGTGTTAAAAAAGTGTGAAAAAAAAAGTTGCTTTTGATTTTGATGTGAAAAAAGGAAGAAAATTGCTAAAAAAATGGGTTAAAAATGACTAGAATTGTTCAACACTTCAAATGATCAGGAGAGTGTTTGATTGATAAATACTTTATGGTATCTGTTTTTGTAGAGGCTTTTTCTTAAATAAATTCATACATACCTATCTAATATTCTCACACAGGCCAATGCAAAAATGTTGGAATTACGCAATGTTTCAGAAGCACCAATGGACAAGCACAGGATCAAGTCACACATATGGGTAGTGGCAAGCTTTTCCACAATGAACACTGTGGTAACACAGACTGAAGAAGCCCTGACCATGATGCAGTTTATTTCAAACATTGGAGGCAATCTGAGTATGTTGCAAAGCAATAGTGGTGGGAAATAAATTTAGAGAATAGGGCTACCAATGGGTTGTGTTGCCACCAAAAAATATTGTGCCATTAGCGACAATCATGCATGGTTCAAGTGAGACCATAACTGAAAATCCAATTTCTCA
Organism: Sphaerolaimus hirsutus; assembly: GCA_964036195.1. Classification (NCBI taxonomy): domain Eukaryota; kingdom Metazoa; phylum Nematoda; class Chromadorea; order Monhysterida; family Sphaerolaimidae; genus Sphaerolaimus; species Sphaerolaimus hirsutus. The sequence continues at coordinate 22,167,774 of OZ038454.1, read as the reverse complement.
AATACAAGGTTAAGATTAGCATTTTGACACACACACTGAGACTAAAACTGCCAGTTGAAACTGAGACCAGGACTGTCATTGAATTTTTTACAAACTGGTCAAAAACTGACACTGTTCATATGAAAATTTTTCTGGGTTTAATGATGGAAAAGTATCAGAAATAATGGTGCCAACCAGGTCAATCAATATAATTGCAATAGGTGCCACAGAAAAATGGCATCAAGTGCTCATTAGAAAAGCACCAGTGACAGTGCTTATGGTGTGACATCTGCAAGGAAAATGAGAGAATGACATTTGAGGAGTCCAATACATTGTACACACATTACATTGAAATAAATTACAGCAAATTTGGTCAAACAAAGCACTGAATGCTTGAAAGGAATTGAACATATGTAAATAAATAATAAATCAACTACATCTAATTATTTTCAGGGAAATTTAGTCATCTAAGATGTATGTATGGTGGCAGAATATGTAGTCAGGGACTTATTGACTTCAATCATCAATCACATCCCATATTTCCACATCATGTTTAAATACCATTGCAGGTTTATGGACTGGAGCATCCTTGCTTACAATGGTACAACTCATTTTCTACATGCTTCTTTCAATCATTTATTATATCATTGGAAAGTAAACTGTACATAAGAGTACATAGTAAAGCTATACTTTTTTGGTTGATGATTTTATTTAAGTTTGTTGTGATATATATGTCAGTATATAGCAGCATATACATTTATTACATAACTAGAAAAAAAATTAATCAATGCAAATGCAAGAAATGAAGTGGACTGATCTGCAATGATGTGAATTCCTGAACCCAAAACAAGTAAAACTTCACACAGCATGATTAACTGATGCAGATACCGATTTGTTAGGATTGGCAAATTTATCCTACAAAAGAGATAATTGAGGCGTCCAATTCTAAAAGTCGACAAGTCCAAAATATGAAAATTTCGAGTTAGGCCCGGAAACGTCATCTGGGGCTACTTCTGCACATTTTTCATCATTTTCCATAAATTTTTTGACCTCACATGCCCATATGGCAAAGTGCCAAATCTGACATTTTTTGGGAAAAATGCAAAAAGTTTGGGCAAGAAGTCGACAAGTCCACTTACTGTTGGGCTAAAAGGCGACAAGTCCATCCTCAGCTTCCTTTTTTTATGGGAAAAAACGCAAGAAATGTGATAAGTCCACTATGGAAACCGATTTCTAAAGGGCGACAAAGCCCTTTTTCCCATAAGGCAGCCTCGGCTTCCCCGGGAACAAAAATGTTCTCGCGTGCAAGAAGGCGACAAGTCCAATTCCCTCCCCGAAACAGTTTTGCTCTGACCGAATGGAATTTTATGGACACCCCATTTTTCACATATACGTTGAGATTAGGGGCTGAGAATTTGACACTTTATTGTCAACATATGGAACTTTATGAAAACCATGAGAGAGCCAAATTGGACATGCACCACGGGCCTGGAATTGGATCGGAAACTTAAAATGCGATTTACTCAAAATCACATTTTGTGGACTTGTCTACTTTTAGAATTAGACGCCTCAATTATAACATCCTCTGAGAGGTTGGGGTTTTGGAGGGTTGCAGGAGCACAGTTGGGGATTTTCAAGGTGTAGTAGGCTGAAAATGGAGAAAAAAAGTTAAAAGTGGTCACATCAAGATTAACCCATTTTCGAATTTTCAATGAACAACAGATGCAATTAAAGATTGCAGGCAGTTTTCAATGTGAAACACACTATACATGTAACTTTTGTGCACAAAATACACTAGCGTGCAGAAGAGTTGGGACTATGCGTGCTGTAGGATAAACATTGCCAAATTTTCAAAACGTTGAATGTGCACAATGTTTGGATACCATTGGTGGGTACTGTGGGGAGTTGGCTATATGTGCCCAGGATGACCACCCCTTAAGTTTGTATGTGCATATATTCTTAGTGCAGTAACTAAATTCACTCAGTTTTTTTCTGTTTCAGAATAGTTGGGACTTTTCTTGTTTTGGCCAGTAGCTGCCTAATATCATATTTTTTAGACTGTATCCAACACCTACATTCATTTTTAAATATGTAGCATTGGGCATTCGGCACCAAATGTCAACTGGTGCCGATCCCGATTCAAAGCTTGCTGACAAGTGGACAAACAACGTTCAAATGTAAATCTTTGAATTAGGAACGGAACCAGTTGACATTTGGTGTCGATGTCTACTAGTGTGTGTGGGACCAATGTGGCATGTATTTATTTCAGCCACAGTTTTGCATTCATTGCCAGCCACTCAGAAATGGAGGTAGGTATACTAGTCTGTGTGGCTATTTGGTGTGTAAATTTGAGATTTTGTTTTTGCTCTATTGATGAGATAACTTGGCTCAACTCTCAATATGTAATGTGAAAGTATTTTGTAAGGGAAAGAAGATGGAAGTTTGAAGTGCTATAACTTTTGATTGGAAAGAGATATTGTAATAATCTTTGTTGCATATGAATTCTGGCTGTCTAAAGTATATGATAGCACGCTCAAAAATGCGTTATGTTGGAAACCATATCAGTTAAATCAGCATAAGCAATTTAGACACCACTGATAAGTTTGAAGTGCTATAACTTTTGATCGGAAAGAGATATTAAACTTATTTTTTTAATGTTGTTTCTTGATGTCCAAACTATATGATAGCATGTTCAGAAAAATTTTTTTTCGTGTTTAAAAACCGGGTCAAATAGGCATACGGAATTTGAACATCGCTAATCCGACAACAAAAATGGCATCTTTAGGTTTTGCCGATCATTTTAAGTGTCGAACGAGCCAAATCGACCCAGAATTGGTCGCGTTATCAAGCTTCAAATTCAATCATGCAGATTGGCCATTTTTGTATTTTTATCGAACACCCTTTTATAAACCCCCCTTATCTTGGGCATGGGGGATTATTTGAGCAAACAAAAATTTTCAGTCATAGCTCCAACCTCAAACCCTGACATACTCGAACAGCATCAAAATTAGGCAAGGTTCAAAGGAGTGGGAAGCAACAAAAGTGTGATGGACTCGCAGCCTCCTATTTCTCTATGGTGTAAAGTCCCAACTATTCTGCACGGTAGTGTATGAGTTGGCAAAGACAGTGTCACTACAAATGAGGGCATAAATGTAGAAAGTTCTGAAAACAATAGTTCTCAGAAAAACAACCACATTGGATAACAACAACACTGACAAACAGAATGCCAACGGAGTTTTTTGTTAGTTCGGTGACAGTTGACACCTCTTTAGGAAAGTCTAGAAACCACTCACAGGGCAGAGTTGTTAAAAGTACCGAACTTTTTTCAAAGTATACCTAAACGTAAAGTATTTATTTTTACTCACCCCTTGAGTACAGAAAACGTAAAGTAAATTTTTTTTACTTTTACTCATTAGTAAACGTGAGTAAACGTACTTTTCCCCACAGAAAACATAAACGTGAGTACTTTTGAGAAATGTCGCCAAAATTTTCGAGAAATGTCGCACAAAAGCAGTCATTTTCATAACTTTTTGCCTATTTTATGCAATTTTTGACTATATTATTGATTCCATAGCCATTTTCGACTAGTTTCCCATATTTTTAGCTCATTTTCTCCCTTTTTCCCCTTTCTATGCCTTTAAAAACCTATATAAAAGATGATCTAAAATACGTTTTCTGTACTCGAGTACTTTCAAAAAGTATACGTAAAAGCGAGTACCAGAACGTTTTTCGGAGGAAACGTAAACGTATTTACTCTGTACTCGAGTATACGTATTTATCGAGTAAAAGTAAATACGTTTTTACAACTATGTCACAGGGCAGCAGATATCTAGTTGAGGGGGTTAACCGCCTCCCCCTATTTCAGTCAAAATGACCTATTTTTATAACTTTTAGTCCAATTTCACCCTCAAAATCACTAGTGCATCTCCCTAATTGGCTTCTTTAAGCTATTTTGGCTATGTATGCGCTTATATAATATACTACAGTCAGTTTACACCCTGCACGCGTTGTTCTCGCTGGAAGCGTGCCAACGATTTTTTTACGCATGCGATTTTCATAAAAAGTTGAAAAAGTCATCTCTGTTTTAACGCTATACGTTAACTTTTTCACAACAATGAAATTTTTCATCTTTTATATCGCAAAAATCGCATGCTTTATCATCATTGGCACGCTTCCAACGTGAGACATACATAAATGAGTGCGAGGGCAGAGTGTCATGTTCGCCGAGTAAATATATCAGCGCACATATTGTTGCATACAAAATCAGAAAGTTTAGATCACCTTATCATGAAATGCACACCAGAAACTTACACCCATTTTTTTTCAACACTCATATTTACCGTATTTCCTCGAAATACCCCCCGGGGGGTGATTGTTTCATAGTGGTCCCGAGAGGGGGGGGGGTTAAACGAGGGGGGGGTATTTCGAGGGGGGGGGTTATTATTTCACAAGAAAATTTTTGAAAACCAAGTACGAAATTGTCGTCTGAAACGTACGCAGACGTCGAAAAATGCAACAAAAACCGCCATTTATAAGGTTCTGTAGACTAATATTAGTATGTAGATGGTATGTACACTGTTCTAACGTGACACCGACATTGTTTTAACGTGTGTTCTGCAGTACACTGAACACAAACTACAGTTATTGTCATGTACGTTCCCTTTACACTCAATTTGGGGGGGGGGGTATTTCGAGGGGGGGGGGGTGATTGTTTCATAGTGGTCTCGAGAGGGGGGGGTCAAACGAGGGGGGGGGGGGGGGTATTTCAAGGGGGGGGGGTATTTCGAGGAAATACGGTACCCAAAAAAGTAAAGAAAAGAAAAAGGTACATAAAGTCGGCGGACATTTCATCCTACAAAATCGGAGAGTTAGAATTAGCTCGTGAATAGAGCGAACAACGAAACTTGTGTCCCACGCGGACGCTAGGAATTGAAAAAGAAAATCATATTAAAAGAAAAATGGACATTTCGCTGCGTCCGTGCGTGCCGCGCCGTAGTTATCTATCTACATTTTCAACATTGCTCGTAAAGAATTTGACCGTTCAAACTGCCGTTTTACCGTTCAAACTACCGTTTTTGTTTTTATTTTATTTTTCATTCGTTGGCTCCATTCCAACAGAAGAGTACTTGGCAGCCGGCCAAAATTTCGAAATCCGCTATTAATATGAATAAAATAGGCTCACAATAGCTACATAACCACGTATATAAACAAAAATAGCGATTATGAAGGTGGAAATTG
>OZ038454.1:22131387-22162357 GCA_964036195.1 Sphaerolaimus hirsutus | reverse complement strand
TTTTTTTTCAACATTCATATTTACCCAAAAAAGTTAAAAAAAGAAAAAGGTACATAAATGGATTGTCGCTGTCGCACCTGCGCTCCAACATTTCAATGCTAGCTGTTCAAAGATAAATACGGATTTGATTTCAGTAACAATTATTAGTCTAACAATTATTCCCTATCATTAATTTAACTAGAGGTTATTTATTACACCTTCGGTTCATACTAGGGATGGTCAAGTTTTTTCAACACAAGCACTGAAACCTCACTTTTAAATTTTGTTAGTATATTCAGATGACATAACGCCGTACATTTTTCCGGAGGAAACACTCCATCATGACGTCATCACTTTCGTCGCCATCGCGTTGTCTTCATCATCTCTCGCCATCACGCCGTCTTCATGACGTCATCACTTCGTCATCATCACGTCTTTCATAAGTTTTTGGCTGGCCGTCTGCCAGCCGAAGACATAACTCCTATCTGTTTGTAGAGTATCGTGTCTGCCGAGTATACTTACGCGCTAAGTATAGGGTTTTTTCAAAAGGATTAAAAAACGTTTTATTAAAAACACAAGCATTGAAACATTTTTTTAAGTACCTCAGGGAAATTTTCAGTACTTAAGCATTATATATTTTGCACTTTTTTGCACGTAAGCATGCAATTTCACTTACACACTTCCATTGGTAGTTGTTTTCATTGGTTTTGAGGCATTTTTAGTGTAAAAGCTTCCATTTGTTCATTATATTGCGTAATAATAGACCATGATGGGTTAGTGTTTTACATAATGGCGCTGCGCACACTAGTTTACTGCCAGATTTTGGTAAACTCATGAATCGGTTTTGAACGCATTTGGGTTTACCAGCATGAGGTCACTGTCAACTGCAGTTGATGGGGATTAAGAATACTCATTCCAGTAAACTCAAGTGCGTTCAAAGCCGATTTATGAGTTTACAAAGAGCTGGCGGTAAACTAGTGTGCACACACGCAATATCTAACCAATGTGCTCCCACATATTTACTTTTAATGTGTGAAACATCACAGTCGATGTATTAGGTAGTCTTATGTTATAGGTAGGGTGTCGTTATAGGTAGGGTGTCGTTATAGGTAGGGTGTCAACAAAAACTTTTTTTACGGAAAACGGAAAAATGAAAGGCTGGAAAATGGTAACGGAAATAGCAAAATTTGTGGAAATTCTGGTGGAAATAGAAAAAATTTGCTTAAATTTTGCCAGAAACGGAAAAATTGTTGAAATTTATCTGGAAATTTGAAAAAGTTGCATAAATTTTACTGGAAACAGAAACAAAATTCACATAATTGAGAACCTAGATACATGTTTACCAGTTACTGAAAACCAGTTACCAGTGGCTGAAACAGAAAACAGAAAGCTGGGCTGGAGAAAGGGAAAATGAAGTGCAAAAACAGAAAATTTAGCTGGAAAATGAAAAAAAGTAGAAAAACCGATAATTGAGCTGGAAAACAGAATAAAGGTGAAAAACTGAAAATTTAGCTGGAAAACGGAAATAGAAACAATTTAACAGCTCAAAAACGGGAAAAAATTTGCCTGCGGAAAGTGTTAACGGAAAATGGAAAGTTTACACTCTAATTACAGGTTCCTTATTTAGGCATTATTCTGCATGACCAACTTCAATAACTGTCATGAACATTTGAAAAAAACTATGTGTTTTGTCAATGTTGTTGTTGTTGGAGAAAATGTTGTTGTCAATCCCTAGCTGAGAATATTGTAGTTGTCATTAATATTTTTTATGTTATTTACCATTATTGTTTTTTTGACATTTAAGTATAGAATTTCTATTTGTTCATGTGATAATAAGCTATGTAATAATAAGCATGTTAGTGTAGTATAGATATATGCCATCATATGGATCCACAGCCATTAGATTACAATTAACATCATAAAGTACAGACACCATGTTTGGGAAAAATGTGACAGCAATGTCTCCCCACAGAGGTAGGAAAAGGGAGGGATGGGGGGGGGGTTACCCCCCCCCCCCCAAACTGCCCAGCTATCTATCTATCCTGGAAGCCACTCAGCTATCTATCTATCTATCCCAGAGGCAATTTTTTTGGCTACTCTCCCCTGACAACCCCTAAATCGCCCAGCTATCTACATATCTGGAGCATTTCTTGAGAAATTTTACCCCAATTGTTGCTAATTTTCATACCTTTGTATACAAGTTCACCTCCAAAACGATAGTTCAGGTGTCTAACTGCCTATTTTGAGCTATTTTTAGTACTACATATATGTTCTTATAGACCTATTTTGAGCAATTTTCACCTACTTTTAGCGATTTTCCCAATTTTCTTCCTTCTTCCAAATATTGAACTTTTTTTTTTAAGAATATTTTTTCTTCCAAATATTGAACCCCCGCGACCCCCCAGAATAACTTTCAGCTTAGACAGATGTAAAAAATAAAAAGGTCATCAAAATTAACCAGAAAAATTTGATAATGAAATAACTTGGTGTAACAATTTTGAAAAGTACTTAAAAAGAATCAAAAAAATTTATAACAAATTTTGTAAAAAAAGCATTTTAATTTTTGTGTTTTTTTCTAAGATATTTTTTCGAATTTCGATTTTTTCTGAAATAGTTTTCAGAGTGTTTGCCATCATTAATCTCCACTGGAATTTGTTAATGTGAATTGGGGGAAAAATTTGCAAAGTCATAAACTCAAAGTCGTAACTAAAAAAATATCTGAAAACGCCCGAACCACACAAGATTGTCACCTTTTTCCATCGCTTTTCTACCAAGAATCGTTCAAACCGACTTTTACCTGATACACTTTATTTTATGATCTAAAAACATAGAAATACCCTAAATCGAGTGCTAGCCATTTTCTCTAGAGAAGTGACAAAACGTGTAAGTAAAAGTTGTGGGCAAGTGACAAGAACACTAGTAAGCGGCGAGTCTTTTCATATAGAAATTTGCTCGTAAAAACTTATGTGCGCATGCTTGGGAGAAATGGATGCGGTACAAAAGTGGCGTTAAAAAAAAGTTAATCCCAAGAAATATAACTTATGTATAATGGCATGGTGCCAAAACATATTTTTTCACGTTGGCGCGCACTCAACTTGATTTCTTCCGTAAAATTTCAAAAATTGGCGCTCTTTTTCGTTTGAACTGGTTCCATAATTCGTCGGAAAAAAAATTCTCCTTGTCCCGTACGTTTTCTTCGCAAAGTACGGGCATTGTTGTCTTGAATTCCGTCCGATATTGACCGCTGTTTCGTTCGAAACTTATTCCCGATGTTCGCGTGACTCGATGCAATGCGTCTGCGAGTTTCAAGTGAGGTTTGTGCCGTTTCAACTTTGAATTTGACGTTTTTCTCGACGGAAATTTTGAACATTTATCCGCCCAAAGTTGATTTATCGTTTTCTGAAATTTCGGCCGTACGTAAGTAAGCTGGTGTGTTGATGAGTTTTTGAAGTTTCTTATCCATAATGGCTTGTGAATTTTGACGGTCTACAATTTTTTAATTTGTTTCGTTTCGTCTCGCAGAGCCAGCTTGTCGCTGGCCGGATTTCGACAATCACCGTATTATCTGGGTTATGACTTTGGCAGTTTGCCCGGTCCATCGAGCCACTTCGATTCCCAGTGCCTGATTTCCTACGCTGACTCCGCCCACTCGGTTGGTGCCTTTTGATCGCCAGTATTGGGCGTTTCCCTTTGTGGCTGCTCAGGCCAAGCTGTGGTCGCTTGGTACCCTGCCAAGTGTCACTCATACAGTGAAAAATAGTGGAATGTTATTGCTTTTATTCTTGCATTCCTGCTTTTACACGTGGTGCCGCTGCCTCTCTCTTTTCACCTAGCATCGGTAAATACCATCCGTTTTCTCAGGCTATTGGGCGGGAAAGGGACAGGTGCCGCGCCCTGGTGCCTGCCTGTCGCTCGGCTGTGCTGTCATTTTGATTTTGGATGTTTCGCTGTGGTGCGACTTGGATGTGACGCGCTTCCGCTGCTCGTGAGGTTGGTCTTATTGCGCTGTTGTTTTTGATCCGGCTTTTGCACCTTTGTGACTTTGGTAAGGGTTGTAGTGTTGGCACGTAGTAAATTTCAAACGGGTTCCCGGGAAATTTCAAATTTTGTATTTTGCCATCCTGAGGGCGCAGCTCAGTCCTGATGCGGAAAAATTGTCGATTTACGAAGCGATACATGACTAGTGATGGAAAAAGCGCCAGGCTTTTGGCGCCAAGCGCCAAAAGCGCCATGGCGCTTTTCAGACCCCGGCGCCAAGCGCCAATGGCGCCAGAGCAAAATGGCGCCAAGCGCCAAAAGCGCCATGGCGCTTTTTTGAACCTCAGCGCCAAGCGCCAATGGCGCCAGAGGGTAATGGCGCTAGGGTTCAAACGGGATTGACTTTTCGGGATCGGGATCGGGATTCACTTTTTGAGATTTCGGGATCGGGATCGGGATTGGGGTTTCGGGATCGGGATCGGGATTGGTATTTTGAGATTTCGGGATCGGGATCGGGATTGGCCGGGATTGGGGTCACGGGATCGGGATCGGGATTGGCATTTTTTCGGGATCGGGATTGGGGTCTAGGGATAGAGATTTTCGTCACTGTTCTGGCATTCACAGTTGTTCATAAAGGTCTCAAAACACTGTTGGATGCCAGAAAAGTGACATAAAATGGACGCTGGGGGTTTGCGTTCACATTTTTGCATGCAAAAATGTCATTTTTTCACTTTTTATAATTTTCACTATTTTTTCCGGGATCGGGATCCCGGACTTGGGAGATTCTCGGGATCGGGATCGGGATTTGAAAGTTTTCGGGATCGGGATCGGGATTGGTATTTTTGGATTTCGGGATCGGGATCGGGATTGGGGTTTCGGGATCGGGATCGGGACTGCTAAATCCCGGGATTTCACGGGATCCGGGATCGGGATCGGGATCCCGTTTGAACCCTAAATGGCGCCAAGCGCCAATAGCGCCAGCGCCAGAAAATTTTTCTGCAATTTGATGGTAGAAACGAGTGCATAACTGTGGGTGATGTACCGCTGAAGTTGTAGTATTCCATTGAACTTTTGCCAGTACAAACAACCACTACAATGTGTATTAATTGTTTAAATACCCAGAGACATAATTTTCAGTCAAACACCATGACTGTGAAGCTTTCAATGGGGAGTTCTCTGTTTCTCGCCCAGCTAAAGGGTGGAGTGATTTAAGGGACACATACCGTATTTGCTTGAACAGTTCCCCCCTTGATTAATTCCCCCCTCGAATAGTTCCCCCCTCAAAAAATGTCTGACGATATAATAATCCCCCAGGGGGATTATTCAAGTAAATACGGTAGCCAAAAACAGTTGAAAGTGGTCATCATTCACATGAACAATAATGATTTTGAAGTCTGAAAAATCATGACAGTGACTGAGTGATGTGAAAATCACGGGAACGTTTCCCGAAAAAGTATGAAAATCAGCATTGTTTGTGTAAATCGAAAAAAATAATGTAAATGTGAAAATTTTTAAAAAATCGCTCCTGATAGATAATAGCTGGTCGATTTTGGGACTGGGGGGTGGGGGCTCGAGGGATAGTAGCCTAAAATTTTGCCTCAGGATAGATAGATATTTTAGATAGAGTATTTGGGGGTAACACCCCGCTCCCTCCCAACCCCCACCATACTGAACCCCTGATTTAGACTGCTAGAAGCAATTGGAAGCAAAGCATAAAGTGCCATTTTCTTAAAATAAACTTTTTGGAGTTATCAACTTTTATAAGTTCAAGCTTAAAATGAAAAAGGTGGGTACAACACAAGTACGTTTTTTGAGCGAACAAAACATTGTTCCATATTCAAATATGAGGACGTCTAAAGTAAAAGTAAACACATTTTAACGCGATGCGTTTATTCGATGTAAAGTCTACCCTAATATTAATCAATATTTATTAAGTTTTCATCAAAATTGATCAACTGTAGTGTCAATTTCAGTGTATATTTTTGATTATCATGGTTGGCGCTTTTTTGGCGCCTTTTTTAATGCTGGCGCCAGGCGCCAATAGCGCCACCAGAAAATGGCGCCAAGCGCCAAAAGCGCCATGGCGCTTTCTCGGACCTCAGCGCCAAGCGCCAATGGCGCCAGAGCGTTTTAGCGCCAAGCGCCAAAAGCGCCATGGCGCTTTTTGCTTTGGCGCTAGCGCCAGGCGCCAGCGCCATGGCGCTTTTCCATCACTATACATGACGATTACCGTATTTGTGCTGAGGGATGTTAATACCGTATTTGCTTGGTATAATAATTCTCCCCTTGAAGAATTCCCTCCCCCGTTGAGAAATTGTTCAATTCAGTGGCACGTTATTGTGTTGTTTATAAAACATATTTAATGAACTAAGTTTATAGAAACATGCTTGAAAATCTCGACGAAATAATAATTTCCCCGTCGAATAATTACCCCCTCGAAAAATTTCCCCTTGAACAGTTCCCCCTTGAGTATTTAGTTCCCCCTACAGAAAGTCTGACCGTATAATAATTCCCCAGGGGGATTCTTTTTAAATACGGTAATTGGTATCACCTGCATTACTTTGCATTCACATTTCAGTGCTGCGAGTGGTGACGGGATGCAGTTCCGCGACTGGGGCTCCATCCGCTGCGAATGCTTTTCACTGACGTGCTGTTCTTGTTGGTGCGCATGCTGTCGATGGTGTGGTCTCTGCTCGTCGGGTTGGTTTGTGGGCTTTTGTGAACCTTTGATTCACCTGCTTGAGGTCGGGGGTTGTGCTGCTGCGCTTAAGTGATAGCGCGTTTTATGCGTGAGCCTAAGCTTAATCCAGGGGTTTTGTAGGTTTGGACCCCCGCGGGGGTTCGTATAGGTAGATAGTGAATCGCTTCTCCGGAGGTATAGATAACTGGAAAAAATTTTTTGGGGGTGGGGGTTCAATATATAGGCTTTGCCGAGGTATAGCAGGAAGAAAATGGAAAAAAATCGCTAAATGTAGGAGAAAAACAGCTAAAAATAGGTATAAAGGTACATGTAGTACAAAAAAATAGACGAAAATAGGCAATACGGAACATGAATTAGAATTTTGAAGGTGAAAAACTTTAAAATGGTACGAAAATTAGCGATTTTGAGCGATAGTCAGGGCAAAATTTCTTGAAATTCGCTGCAGATAGATAGATAGTTGGCCGATTTGGAGGGGAGGGTTTAGGCGATAGTAGCCGAAAATTTTGCCTCCGGGATAGATAGATAGCTGGCGGATTTGGGTGGGGGGGAACCCCCTCCGAACCCCCCCCCCCCCCCACTAAACCCCTGGCCTAATCCAAAAATGTACAAGGATCGTTGATAGACTATCCATTATGATGTTGGACTCAAATGTGTTCAAAACAGATTCACGCTGTGTTCAAAGCAGGTTCACGCGTTCCCCAGATTTCGGTAGTGTACTATTTTTAGGTGTACTAGTATTTATGTGCAGTGCCAAAACTTTACAAATCGGAAAAACCGCTTATGACAAGATGGCCGCCAGCCAGTCAAAAGTTTCGGAATCACTAAAAAATAAAATAGGCTATCGCAGCATTTCCTTTATACGATTTTAAAAAATTCTTATGTACGTTTCAGTCCTGCGAGTGGTGATTGGATGCAGCTCCGCGTTTTGGCGCTCCATCCTGCGCTCCCGTTTTGCTTTTCTGCCCGGAGCGTATGCTGTTTGCGGTCTCCACTTTTCAGGTTGGTTCTGGGGTGCTTGCTGGGCCGTATCCAGGTGGGGGGGGGGGGTGCAGCCCCCCCTTCGCCGGCCTCCGTAAACAAGTAGCCCCCCTCCGCTCAAAAATCCTGGGTACGTGTGCGTCACTTTCGTCTGTGAGGTTCCGGATTCATCTGCTGTTGATTGCCCACGTGATGTGTTCCTCCAATTACTTCACGTGATTTGGGAGTGTTTTTCAACTACCCTTTATTAAACGATTTGAAAGCTCTCTTATGGTCATGAGTGGGGTAGGGTTAGCAAGCAATTTTATTAAATAAAAATCCGATTTTCATAAGTACACTGCGTAGCACGTGTTCCAATTTTAATAATCCCTAGCAAAATTTTTTGTACTTTTCTGCATTTTACCCGCCCGCAGCATATTTTGCAAGTGAGTGGCGCTTGCTAAGCGCGCAGTTTCATGCATGACATTTTGGGTCGAAGTTGGTTGTAACATTCCTTTCGTTTTTTTACTGTAAACCTGCCCAATTTAATTAGAAAAGCGGGCAGTTAAAAAAAAATCGCTTTATAACCGACCCTAAGTGGGGATTTCCAGGATTTTGACCCTTGCAGGGTTCGATAGGTATTTCGAATAATGGTCTGCGGGTGCGCACGTAAACCCGGTGTATCCAGAACTTGAGTGGGGGCTGTTTGTTTACGGATCTCGGCGAACGCCCCCCCCTAAAATTGTCAATTTTACACAGTGGGGGGGCGGGCGTGGGGCTGCAGCCCCCCCTCCTTCACAGGGTGAGACCAGAAAGTAACCGGAAAATGCAACTTTTTCGACGTCAGTGTGAAAAATTTCACCAGACATAAGGTATTATCATCAGATTTGCTCCATGTGGCCGCATATAGTTATAAATGCTCTCAATGTTGTGCTTTGCTGTTTTTGTATGTATATTTACATACATATACAGCGTTCCATGGCGCTGGCGCCAACGCCAATGGCGCCATGGCGTGCCACCTACTAATGGTGCCAGCGCCATGGCGCCATTCCGCTACTCTGTAGCCAAAATTTTAGGGGGTGGGGCTGAGCTCCCCCATTCGCCGGCCTCCGTAAACAAGCAGCCCCCCCCCCCCGCTCAAAAACTCTGGATACGTCCATGATTTTACCAAAACTATATCTTTTAGACAGCTTATCTAATTCGCGATCACTTTTTTCAGTTGTGCGGGTGGAGCGGGGACGCAGTGCTGCTCTTTGGCACTCGTCCAAGTGGTCGGCTTCCGATCGCTGAAACCAAATTCCAGTGCTGAGGGCAGGTGTGATTTCGTTGCCATTTGGCTGTGCTTCCCCATTACTTTCATTAAGTGTTGACCTGTGAGGTTGTTCCAGAAAAAATTTCCTGCGCCTTTGCCGGAAATTGGAAATAATGCAGAAATTTTTGGTATCGCGAGAACGTGCTGTACTGCGAGTGAGTAGTGCCTATAGTATTTAGTAGGACTTGTGTGCCTCAAAGCGGTGCTTGTGAAATGCTCATTAGATGGCTGTAGATTGGGCTCTGATGTATTAACTGTCAAAAATTCAAAAATGCAGACCCCGAGAAATTCAAAAACACCAACCACAATTTCAAAACTAAAAAGCAAGATCTCAAATTTCCGAAAAGTCAATCCCGTTTGAACCCTAGGTATCTACCAAGCAGACATTAATAATTTAAATACAATGTTCTGTTATTCAGGGTTCTCTAATTGTTCAAAAAATAAGGTATAAGCACACTGGATGTTGCCATTCACATCTCTCGATTTGCCAAAAAAGTCATTTGACCAAGTTGCTCATTTGTCAATTTTTCCATGGTTGGGCATACTGAAATTTTATCGGGATTGGGATTTGAAAAATTATCCCGATTTCTTGCGATTCAGGATCGGGATCCCATTTGAACGTTAGTGCATGATTGTCAAAAAATACACATTATCAAAAGTATTATACACATTATCAAAAGTATTATACATCTGTAAACTTCTTGTGTGTGTTTTTACAAATTGGATATTTTTATTAACTTGTGTTTTTTACGAATTGGAACTGGGATGTATGGCTGGACTTTTCATGTGTGCCGGTCAGTCTTATGCGTCTAGTTTTTGAACATTTCTTTTATTTGGATCGAAGTTCTATCTAATCGGTTATTTTTAGGTCCATCTGTACATCGTCTACTGTGCCTTATCATTTATAACTTACTGTGTTATTAACATTGGTTCATGACCAATGTTAACGTAGGATGTTCCAAATGTTCCAAATTTGAATGTACATTTCATGACCAATGTAAATATAGAATGTTCCAAATTTGAATGTACATTTCATGACTGGGGTAAGTGTGGAATTCTCGAAATCAACGATGGCAAAAACACACATATTAAATACGGAAACTCATTGAGTTTCCGTGTTTTTGTTTAACACAGAAACACGGAAACTCAACAATTTTGAAAAACACAGAAACTCAAATGAGTTCTTTTTTGGAGAACACGGAAACACATAAAATACGGAAATGTTTTTTTAGTTTTTTTTTATCCAAGCAATTGAAGGCACAATATTTGAACTGAACAATGTGTGTATGTGCATACATAAGGTATGCATGTATGTATACTGTGTAAATATGTATGTACATAGTATCTAAGTTTCACGATGAAATAATCCCAAAAAATAATGGTGTGCGCATCTCCTTGTGGTTTCGACAGTATCAGGACTGTGATCGAAGTGTTGAGGAGTGTCCACCAGGGTCTGCTAGCTCACACAATTGAGCTGAGGGCTGCTCACCTCCCAAGCTGTCAAAGGTATTGGTCACCCATTTGGAACTACCTCCAGTGAACTAATGAAAATTTTCCAATACACAACAAAACGTATGCAAAACCAATATTTGATAAGAAAACCACTGTTTCAACAGTAAAATGCTGTAAAATGCAACTTTTTGTAAAACAACTCGCGTTTTTAGTATAAAAAAACGAGTTTTTATAACAAAAACTTGAGTTTTTACTAAAAAACTTGAGTTTTTGCCAAAAAAAACTTGAGTTTTTACCAAAAAACAAGTTTTTTTGAAAAACACATAAATAAAACACAGAAACTCAAGTTTTTTTCGTGAAAAAAACT
Organism: Sphaerolaimus hirsutus; assembly: GCA_964036195.1. Lineage (NCBI taxonomy): Eukaryota > Metazoa > Nematoda > Chromadorea > Monhysterida > Sphaerolaimidae > Sphaerolaimus > Sphaerolaimus hirsutus. The sequence continues at coordinate 22,151,611 of OZ038454.1, read as the reverse complement.
CAAAACTCAGATATTCATTTTTGAAAAACTCAAAATACAGAAAGTGTTTTTATTTTGAGAACTCACCCATCGTTGCTCGAAATTTGATTCAAGTTGTTCATTTGATGTGAAAAATCTATTTGTGATAGTATGAAAGATTCTTTTCTTCAGGAGTGTACATTCATTGGAAAATTGTATGGGTTTTTTCCATTTGATCCCATGGAGCATAGCAACAATTTTGTGTGCCTTCCTGGTGGTACTGTGAATATATGCCCAATATTTGGCTAATATCCAATAGATCAGGGTTTTTAACATTTTTCACACTGTTTTTGTGAATGCAAGCATCTGGAATGCCTTTTTAAACAACCCCCCAAGAAATGTACAGGCATGGGACGTATCCAGGATTTTTGAGCGGTGGGGGGGGGGCTGCTTGTTTACGGAGCCCGGCGTACGGGGGGCTCAGCCCCCCCCTAAAATTTCGCCTGTACATTGACGGAATGGCGCCATGGCGCTGGCGCCATTCATGGGGCTATTGGCGTTGGCGCTAGCGCCAGAAAGCGCTGTAAATGTATGTAAATATACGTCCATTCCCAGCAAAAGGTACAATATTGGGTGCATTTTCTGGTATGTGTGCCACAGGGACCGATATGCTGAAAATGCCATGTGTATAGTGGGCAAATGCGCGCTTGCGCGCAAAATTTTTGCATACACTGTCGAAAATTTGTACTAAAAGTGGCATTTTTGGGGGGTTTTCATGTCTCACCCCGGGAAGGGGGGGGGCTGCAGCCCCCCCCCCCCGCCCCCCCCCCCTGGATACGTCCTTGTGTACAGGGTATTTTGTAATTTTTTCTGCATGCGAGTAATTGTCTGATATACCTAGGGTTGGAAAAAATCAAATTTTTTAAACACCTTGATTTTTTTATTATTGATTTTTTAAATTAAAATTGATTTTTTTAAATTAATAATGGTATAGAGAAAAAATATGTTAAGTGTCAGACAATGTATTGTTATGTCTATTGTGGCCATATTATGACTGTGGCGTCATGGTATAGCAATAAAAGCAGTGATTTCTTTGAAAAATATCCATTTTTACTTGTTACATTTATCGCCTTTTGTCGAACATACTTGACTTTAAGTGAAGTTCAGCATGGAATAGTGCTAAAATAAGGTTGTAAGAGAAGGCTAATACGTTGACAGTGATGTTACACACTGTAGAAGTGTGTGGGAGCACATTGGCTGGATATTATATACTACACTAGCATATCATGGCTTATTATTACCTGGTAGCATGAATAAATGGAAGCTTTTACACTAAAAATGACCCAAAATCCATGAAAACACCACCAATGGCAATGTGTATGAGAAATTGTGTGCTTGCATGCAAAAAATTGCAAAATACCTAGTGCAAGTCCACCAGAAAGTTTGCATTTAGATTTTTTTAAATCAAAATCAGTTGCCCCCCTATGATTAAAAAACAAATCAGATTTTTAAAAATTAAAACCAGTTTCAAAAAAATCAAATGCCAACCCTAGATATACCCATATATGCCAACTCATAACCACATTTAGGAGCATGGTAGTTTTTAAAAACGTTTTTTTTATGATGTGGTTGATATACTTCTTCCATCCCTATATTTACAGTTGGGGTTCATATAGATAGTAAACTGGTGGCACATATAAATGGAAAATCCACAAAACTATGTTTCTAAAACCCCACATGCAAGCTGTCAGGCAGTCATCTTGTGTGAGGGTGCCCCCAAGTATACTATATACAGGGGTGGGCGTTTTCAGTTACCGCTGGAAAATCGCGATAGCTTGAGATACGGTTGAGCTATCACAGTGAAATTTTAACACAATTGAGTAGACTCCATAGGACACCTATTCTGAAGTTTGCAACGCAAACGGCCACATTTTGAGTGAGTTGTGGAACACACCGTTTTTAGTGTAATTTTGTGACTTGGCACACATAGGCTAAATCCATAGGATAAATCGAGGATGGCATTTTAGGGGGGGGGGGTCACCGGTCTTTGGTGTCATCCTATTCTGTCGTACATTGGTCGAATTTGATGTCCTTTGAGTATGTTGGGATTTGGAATCGGGGCTACCACCAAAATGGGTTGTTTCTCTCGAATAGTCCCCCAGTCCCGAGATAAGGGGGGTCAAGTCAAGAAATTACACTAAAAACTGTGTGTTCCACAACTCAGCCAAAATGTGGCCATTTGGGCTGCAAACTTCAGAATAGGTGTCCTATGGAGTCTACTCTATTGTGCCAAAATTTCACTGTGAAAGCTCAACCGTAGCTCAAGCTATCGCGTTTTTGCAGCGGTAACTGAAAATGCACACCCCTGTATACCCAAGAGGGGATCCCCTCAGGCCACCCTTGGTTTTGACTTTTGAAAATAATTTTTTTCATGTTTTTTTTTCTGGAAAATATAAATGGAAAATCCGTACAAATTTTTGTTCAGGCTGTAATTTGATTTTTTTATTCAATGGGTTGGGGATGGTGTATGCCACTAATTTTTCTTGACAGGAATTTGTAATTGTCTCACAACCTACGCAAGCCCCGCACCAAAATTTTGCCAAAGATCAAATTTCATTTTTGTCACGGCATTTTCACTCATTTTCACCGGCAGCCAAAAAAACATCGTGTGTGCAAAGGCATGGCAAAGGGGCAGCCATGGGTTGCCTCTGACACTCTGGAACCTAATTATGTGAACCATGTTCTCCATGAAAGTATTGGGGCACTTGAGCATGAAATTTCCCCAACCTATGTTTTGCTCAAATCATATTTTTTGGTTTGATCTTTGGCAAAATTTTGGTGTGTGGCTTGTGTGTGTTGTGAGGGGGTGGAAAAGTTGCAGCAAGTTACCATCTCCTTAAGTCAAGTCAAGAAAATTAGTGGTTTAAACTGTCCACAACCAATTTTATAAATAAATCAAATTCCGTCCTGAACAAACATTTGTATGGATTTTCCATTTATATTTTCCAGGAAAAAACATGAAAAAGTTATTTTCAAAACCAGGGGTGGCCTGAGGCGGTGCCCCCTTGGGTATTTATAGTAAATACTCGGGGCACCCTCACAAGATTACAGCCTGACAGCTTGCATGCGGGGGTTTTAAAACATGGTTTTGTGAAATTTTGTCAATTTTCCATTTAAATTTTCCACCAGTTTAAATCGCTCCTCGTAAATCGAAATTTTTTTTTTGGGGGGGGGGGTTGAAAATAGTAGAATTCAGGGGATATAAGCCAAAAAAACTTGCCTCAGGAATAAGTGGAAAAATGTCAACTGGTTCGATTCGATCCCAATTCAAGGCTTGCTCGCGAGCCGTCGAACGACATTCAAATACAAGCTTAGAATTGGTATCGGAACCAGTTGAGATTTGGTGTCGATGTCAACTACCGTATTTCTCCGTGTAAAGCACCCGGGTGCTATACAAAATTGAGACACTTTGCAGCAACCTTTTTTTAAACCTTGTATAACACCCGGGTGTTAGGTCAGGGGGTGTTATACACGGAAAAACCTCCAAATCCAATTTTTTTTTATTCCCAGTGTGCATCAATTCAATGGAAAAATGCGTGCCGCGGAATTACAATGAGTGGCGCGCGCCACGCCGCGTATTTAAACAATTCAAATCGGGTGATCTTTTTGAAACCTAGCATAGCACCCCAGGGGTGCTATACAGCTGTGTAACACCCCGGGTGTTGTGCACGGGGGGGTCCTTTACACGGAGAAATACGGTAGTGTGTGAGGCAGGGACGTATCCAGGATTTTTGAGCGGGGGGGGCTGCTTGTTTACGGAGCCCGGCGAGGGGGGGGGGGCTCAGCCCCCCCCCCCCCTAAAATTTTAGCTACATGGTGGCGGAATGGCGCCATGGCGCTGGCGCCATTAGTAGGCGCCACTCCATGGCGCCATTGGCGTTAACGCCAGCGCCATGAAACGCTGTATATGTATCTAAATAAACATACAAAACAGCAAAAAGCACAACATTGAGTGTAATTATGATGATTTGCGGCCACATGGAGCAAATCTGATGATAATACCTTATGTCTGGTGAAGAATGCGCGCTTGCGCGCAAAATTTTTTACACTGACGTTGAAAAAGTCGCATTTTCCGGTCACTTTCTGGTCTCGCGCCGGGAAGGGGGGGGGGCTGCAGCCCCCCCCCGTCCCCCCCCCTGGATACGGCCCTGGTGTGAGGGCCCATTTCCGCAGGCAATTTTTCCCGCACAGTTGTTAAAATGTACGTTCATTTACTCGAAAAATACGCGTACGCGAGTACGCGGTAAATACATTTACATATACTTTTGAAAAAGTATTGTACTCACTTTTACGCGTACATTTTTAAAGTACACGCGTACAGAAAAAATTTATTTTTGTTGCTAAAATCACAATTTTCTGTTGCTAAAAAAGAAAATTTAGAAGAAATCTTATCATTTTTCTAAAAAATACTATATGATCACTAAAAACGACATCAGAGTAAAACTGACACTATACATGTAAAAAGTAGTAGCTATACGTTTTCCAAGGGGAAAGTACGAGCTTTTACATTTTCCTGGGAAAAAAGTATTTTACTCTCATTTACGCAGGAGTAGGGTGTCAACAAATTTTTTTACGGAAAACCGAAACGGAACATTTTTTGCACTTGCCGGAAAACGGAATGGAAAACGGAAAAAAAATTTGCTTGCGGAAACGGAAAACGGAAATTTGACACCCCCCTACGCATGAGTACTAGTAAAAAAAAAGTATTTTACATTTTGTACATAACACTTTGTGGCGAGTAAAAATAAAATTTACATTTACATATACTTTTGAAAAAAGTTCAGTAATTCTGACAACTCTGTTTTCCCGTTTCTGTTTTCAATGTTATAGAAATTTAATGTGATTATTCAATTTTTGTGGCAAATTTTTTTCGGTGTTGCACAAATTTTGATTTTGGTATTTCATTTTCCTGATTTCAGTGGAAAAGTTTTCAATTTCCTGTTTCTGACAGGCGTCAAGTTGTTCATTTCTGTTTTCCAACTTCTCACCACTCCGCCAGTACCCCAAAAATGGGTCGCCATTCACTCGAGGCGGGCTTCACGCAGCGCTAGTCGATCGAGGCCCCCCTTCAAAGCTGCAGCGACGATGCGTCACTAGCCGTCGGGGCGGCTGCCGCGCGCCGCCGCTGGTGGCGGGCGTGCCCAAACCGGACCTTAGCTGCGCTGCGACGCGGCCATTTCTTTAGGGGTTCAAGCAAGCCCATGCTTCTGGCGATGGTTTCCGGCTGCCCGAGTATATTTTTGATCGGATGGAGTACAGGTTGCATTATTATTCATTCATTATGGTTATTGCACATGTAGAGCCATTATTTGTACCCGTAGGGGTAAGAAAGGTGACGGCTAACCCCACGCGAAACTGCTCACTGCTCTGCTAATTTATCCCAGGGTCAAAGTGCCCGGCTATCTGGAGCACTTTTGTAAATACAATTTTACCCTAACTTTCACCCAAAATCGCTAATCTTACCGTATTACCTCCAATATAAGGCATCCCTCTAATATAAGGTACCCTCTAATATAAGGTATAACTTTTGGCCATTTTGAATGCGACGAAACAAATATAAGGTACCCTCTAATATAAGGCATACCTCTAATAAGGCACAGCTGGCTGCGTGCCAAAACGCACAAAATAATACAAACGGTTGCTAAACATGGCGGAAAATGATGAAAATGGGCCGAAGGGCACTGCGATAACTCTTTGTCGACTTCCGCCGCTGAAAAATGTGTCAGAATACAGCGGCACTATTCACTCGAAGAGAAACTTTGAATTGTTGACCAGATGAAAATCTGGCGAAAAAAATTTAAGGTTCCCTCTAATATAAGGTACCTTCTGATATAAGGTATAACTGTTGGCTCTAAAAATCTGACGAAAACAATATAAGGTATACCTTATATTAGAGGTAATACGGTAATACTTTTATTAGATTTTCACCTTCAAAACTACTAGGTCATGTGTTTTTTGTTTATTTTCAGCATGTCTGGTATAGTTACCGTATTACCTCGAATTATCCCCCCTTGAGTTAACCCCCCCTCAAAATGGACTGGGGAAATAATACCCCCCCCTCGAATTAACCCCCCTCAAAATGGGCTGGGGAAATAATAACCGCCCCCCCGCTCGAAATACCCCCCAACCCCCCCCCCTCGAATTAACCCCCCCCCCCGCAAATTTTGCTGGCGAAATAATAAACCCCCATTTTGAGGTAATACGGTAAATGTGTGCCATTCTACCAAAGTTGTTATAATACCGGTATTTTTGGAAAGCGTAAGCGTAAGCGTAAATACACTTTCCTAATTTCGAGTATGGATACTGTAAGCGTAAGGTATTTGTAAAACACCTAGGAAAGCGTAAAATAAAGCGTAAGCGTAAATTTCTTTTAGAAAGTGCTCTTGCTTTTGAGCGTCAGAAAACACCCTTGATTTCACTATTAGATGAATTTATATACCATTGTCTTTCATATTTTCACATTAAATTAGTACACAGTTGCATACTTATTATACATTAAGATTACATTAAATTAGTACACAGTTACATACTTATTATACATTAAGATTATGAATGCATTCACAATCAAGTAAATATGCATACCAGGTGAATATTTACTCAGATACAGTGGCGGCAAAGGTAATGCATCCGGGATTCTGTCTGTTTTTGTTCAGTGAACTGTTTCAAAATAAAGCTCTCAGCAACAGTTTTTGGAATCCATTTTCAGCCCCAAAATTCCTAATCTGAAGCTACGATATTGCTAGGCAACACAATTTTAATGAGACATTTGTATTTCAACAGAATTTGTACATTTGCTGCTGTTGTTAGTGTGATACTGCACACACGCAGTCAGTTTTTTTTGTACACATTTTCGTTCATTTCCTTTTTTTGTTGTTTTACACTTTTTCAAAAGCATAAAACTGGACCGTGTTAAACGTTTTTTTACGCTTTTAGTACTCGGGTAATTCGGCCGGGAAAGCGTAAAAAAGCGTATGGGTATTTTACGAAAGCGTAAGCGTAAGCGTAAGTATAAATACCCATTTACCCGGGTATTTCGGGTAAGCGTAAATACGCTTTCGCAACTCTGCATTCTACAGGCATGATGGCACTAACGATGGCAAACTGTCTGAAAAAAAGTATGTCAATTTTTAAGTATTTTTCATAAAATCACTTTGAATTTTTCCCCAAAATAGTTTTCGAATTTTGAATTTAGTTTTCGAATTTTCAAATCCTTTTGGTGACTTGTCGAATCTTTTTGGAGACTTCTAATGTCTGTATATAGTTTTCGAATTTTTAAAACAAGTTTTGAATTTGAAGCTTTAAATGTGTCCAATATCATCTTTAAATGTGTCCAATGTCCAAAGTTCAGATCATATTTCAAACAGTACTTTTACAATTATATTGATGGTTTGATATTCGATCTGGTATTTATATCGCAAGATTTCACTTGGGATTTCAACACAGATGAAACAAAAAAATTTTAAATTAGTGCCAGTGTGTGCAAATCATACACAGCTACTGCATGACGCACCTGCACACTCTTGTTTTTTTATGCTTCAAATGTTGGGCATAAGAAAGAACTTTGTGGGCTTAATTTCCCTAAAAAAATTCGAAAAGTGTTTTCGAATTTTTTTGAAAAAAATAGATTTTTAAGTATTTTTTTCACAGCGTGATCAAAAATTCGAAAACGTATTCTAATTTTCGAATTTTTTTACCATCGTTAGATGGCACAGGGCGTTCATTACTGGGGCATTATTGTGAAGCTACTGTATTTCCTAAAAACACCCCCATGGAGGTTTATTTCGGCAGCAAAATTTGGATTGTAGTAAATAGTAGGCACTTGTGTACCCAAAACAGGTAATAAATGTGTCTAAACAGGATATTTGGACATAATAACGTAGATAGCTATACTAGCTAGTCTATGTGTAGCTGCAATGCAAATCAGCAGTAATAAATACATCATGTAGATTGCATGTGTGATGTACATCATTCCGGGGGGGGGGGGTATTATTTCCCCAGCACATTTTGAGGGGGAGGCAATTCAAGGTAATACGGTATATAGCCATATTCACCCAATTTTTACTGAGTATTGGTTAATTTATTGCCTAGTCGATGAATTTTCTATCGGCTGTCTACATATTTCTAAAAAAGTAAGGTGTGAACTCTGATCCCCAGTTTTTTAGTTTTAGTTTAGCCACCACATTCGTCATTACTTTTCACTTTAGCAACTTTAAACTTGACTTTACAGTCTACACTTTAAAAACAACATTGTCAATAGGCGTGAGTAGTGATGTAAAAAAGCGCTAGACTTTTGGCGCCAAGCACCAGAAGCGCCATGACGCTTTTCTAGAACACAGAGCCAATAGCGCCAGAGGACGTTGGCGCCAAGCGCCAATAGCGCCAGCGCCAAAAATTTTGGTTGCTCATAACGTGCAGCCATGCTAATGCAATGCTATTTATTTGTGTAAAACACAAGATTATGTCAAATCGAATCAAGTTTTCTTCTTTTTGTAATGTTATTTTACAGCTGAGAGCTCGGGTTAACAATGGCAAACCATGATGAAAAAAGTGCTTCAAAAATGCTTAGATTTTTATGGATATTGTATAATTCATTTATCACTTTAACATTTCCGATTTTTGTGTGCCTGACTGTATTATGGGTGGGTCACTTCACTTGCGCCCTCTCTCGGCCGGCGTATCTCCCTTCCAATTCGCAAGGATACATCCATCTTCTGTGTGTAGCACACAGATCCAAAGTCCGATTGGCCCTACACACACTAGTCGATGACGACAACCAGTGTCAACTGGTTCCCATCCAAATTCAAAGCTTGCTAAGAGTAACACTACCCAGTGTTCTATACGCATATATTTACTTCATGCCGGCATATAGCCACAGAGTGGCTGTGTATCCATGGGATAGCATTATAAGTGGTGATTAATGTCAAAAAATATCCGTTTTATGTCGACTTCTTACATATATCGCCTTATGTCAAATGTTCGTGACTTCAAGTGAAGTTTGGCATGGAAAAGTGCTTAAATAAGGCTATAAGAGCACGCAAATACATTGGCAGTGATGTATCACACTGTACAGCTATATGTGGGCACATTGGCTGGATATGATATACTACACTGACATATAACGCCTTATTATGACACAATAGCATGAAAAAATGGAAGGTGTCACACTAAAAATGCCTCAAAACCAATGAAAACAACCACCAATGGTAATTGGCATGTGAAATTGCGCGTTTGCGCGCAAAAAAATTGTAAAATACCTAGTGTTTAGTACTAAAAATTTTGGCTGCCGTTTTAAAAAAAAACGGTTTCGATGCCTGTTTAAAAAAAACACGTTTTTTTATATAAAAAACGGTTAAAAAACCGGCCATCCCTAGACATTGCTTTGACGTTTGACGCCACATACATAAAAAGAGCCATGGCGCTTGGCGCTATTTTTGCCTGCCGCCAGGAACAAAATCCCTAGCGCTGGTGCTTGGCGCTTGCGCCTAAGCAAAAAGCGCCCTGGCGCTTTGCGCTATTTTGCTCTGGCGCCATTCGTGCTTGGCGCTGGGGTTCGGAAAAGCGCCATGGCCCCAAATTCGTGACGCTTTTTCCATCACTGGTCTGAAGTCATGTAAAATGCCCTGCCATTTTCCAGGGCATTTTACATGATTCCAGACACTGCACTTGACATATATTTTCCAGGGCACAAAGTGGTCACAAAGTCCGGGTGTGGTTTAGTGTGCGGTGCGCCAAGATGTTCTGCCGTTTGGCTTCAGCCACGTTTGTGCGTGATGCGCAGCTCTTGCGTATTTTACGCGTACAGGGTAAAATACCTCACACACTTGGCAGACTGCCAACATCTGGCTGCACGCCAAGCCATTCGCTTGCGAAATCGAGATGCGTTGCGAAAATGTGCACCAAACATACGCCGCTAAAACGGCGAAAATTGTCCAGCGCTGCGGTTTTAATTGATGAAATCGACTGTCGCAAAGTAAACTCGTAGTAAATTTTTAAACTGTGCATTTATTTATCTTGATTTTTTTTCTTCAGAGTCGATCGAGTTTCCAAGAACCTTCGAGCAGTCACGACTATTGCGAAGAAGTGAAGTCTGAAGTTGAGTCTGAAGCTCCATTAACTGCTGACACCAGTGCGAACTGCGCTATAAATCGCAACGCAGTGAAGGTAATTTTTTGGCTTCAGATTTACGAACAGTTTTCTGGCACAATGCCAACAGCCGTGTGCTTCTTGTCTGTTTTAGTTTAGTGTACTTACCGTCCCCTCGTGGTTTCGGAGCGTATAGTTTTTCGATTATGCTTTATGCCATTTACGTTGAGGGGATGGTGCAGTGCGCATTAAAGGTAGTTAACTAATTTATTTAAGTTAAGTTAACTTACGAATTTACTACCAAGTTCGCGTGGAAATTTTACATTTAGATATCAGTTCAATTTTTATGTTTTTCAACCTCCAAATGAATCAGCCTCCTGTGCCGGGGTTAAAGTGTGGTGTCAAACAAAATGGCCCTATGGAATTTCAAAAATGTCAAAAATCCACCCGGTGAAAACCGAAAAATTCAATAGATGATCCATCCACCTGGTAATGGCCGAAAATCACAGCCCAGAAAGTGCAAAAAATTTATGTTTCACTTTTCTTCTCTTTTTATAAAACTTTGAAGTGTTTTTAACTCTTAAATTATTTGACATCAAATTTTTCCCAAAAAACCCTCATTTCAGTCAATCGGCAACGAGCAGCACGCACTGGCAAACACACAGAACTGTGACACCCAGCTGGCTTCGGAAGCGATGCAAAACGTGCATAATCGCGTGCTAACTTTGTGCGAGACGCATCGCAGACCCACGCCGATTCGAGTCGCAGCGAGAAATGGCAATTGGCAACTTGCCAGGTGAGTGGAATGTTTTCGATTCGGTTGAGGCGGGTTTTGTTTTACAGTCAAAGTCGATCCCGTACCGTGTGCGCGAAGTCGAGTGTCAAATGTTTTGGAAAATATGGATTAGAACGAAAATAAAGAAAAGGAACATGCAGAAATTCTTAAAGCGGAAGATGAATGTCTTTGTTAATTGGAAGATCTTTCCGAATTATTGACATTTTGCGCCAAAATTGACAAATTTGTATGACATTTGACACTTTACACTTCACGTGGCGCGGGATTGACATAAGCTCTACAAGTGATTAAGCTTGGGTGACAAGAAAAGTGGTAGTTAAATGGCAACCATCAAACTTCGTAATTTCGCAAATCCTTTGTCTTTGCAGTTTACGCCTGTCGCTTAAAACATTTCCTTCAACATAATTTTCTGGTCACTTTGACAGGGGTCTCTAATTGGTTTCCCAATTTTTTACCGCGATTTGCTATTTATTCAACCCCCGGGGGTTCAAAATATAGGATACCCCCGCACTTTTCGTTAGCGGTACCTGAAATTGAATGTATTTTTGCAGATCCTTCCTGCGCATGCCTGGTTTTATAGAGCGCCTCAGTTTGGATGATCGACGATTTTTAATCGAAATGGGGGCGCCGATTTTTATACGCGACTTGATTGAAGTTTGCGTTGAGAAGTTGGTCATCGGACGTTTTTTTAAATTTGTTTTACCTTTGTTTTACATTTGATCGACCTTACATTTCTGCATGCTACCATGTAACAGTAAGTAAATATGTTAGTGTATTAATTGAGATGTGCTTCTACACACTATGGTGTGGTTAGAAAAATCGGTTTTAGTATTCATTCGAAAAATTTATTGCTCCATTTATTTATCATCTTTTATGGAATTTTCTTGACTGCAACGAGTGAAATTGACACTGAAAAGTGCTTAAATAGCTTAGAATTGAACGTTAGGAACCAACTTGAACTATGTGGAAGCACATTGGAGGATATTTTATGCTACACTAGCATATCACAGCTTATTTTTTTATGTTCGTATCTAGAAATGGGATCTCATCTAAAAAGGAACCCAAAAATGTTAATCTGTCTGTAAAATTCCACGCCCGGTCACTTTCCAGCGATCTGACCAGAGGACAAGAGCGCTTCAAAGTTCCCGCAATCACTCACACCGGAGAAAAAGCGGACAAACCCGATTTGGATCAATACGCGCGCACTTTGTGGTGGGATGAAGAAAAGTTGCGTGATTGGCTATTTGGTAGACGGATAATTCGGCGGGTACGTTTTTTATTCTGGGTATTTTTTGAACTTGTGTTTATGGCGGCCTACACACTAGTTGACACACTTATGTCAACTGGTCTGTTTCAACTGAGATTTTGGCTTCTCCTGTCTCAGAGCGATCCCCAAATGTACATGCGGCAATGTTGAAAAATACATTATGGCAAGTGCATTTTGAGATCGCTCTACGGCAGGTGAAGCCGAAATCTGAGTTGTCACAGACCAGTTAACACGTGTGTCAACTAGTGTGTGGGCCGCCTATAACGCCCCTGAGTGAAAATACGTTTTTAATATGTGATGATGAAATTTTTTTAAGCTCTCTTTGTTAATGTCAAGTTGACAACAGTCAGAAAACGGAGTCACACCTAGAATCCATTCCACCAATTCCATCCCACCAATTAACCCCCCCCCCCCATCGCAGACATCCCCTTGCTGCAGCTGCACGGCCGAATGCAGCTGGGCGTCCGGCTGCGAGTGCGTCAGATCCGCTTGGATGCATGACATGACCGATGGCGACACTTTGAATGATCGATGCACTTCGATGCAGTTTGAAGAATGGCAGGTTGATATCTTGCTGCCCAGGTCCCGACGCCCTGTCCGTGGACATGGAGAATATGTTGAGTATGATAAGGTGCGTGGGGTGGGTGGGTTTGGGTGGAGTTTGTTGATTTTTATGGCGATGAGCAGGGTTGGCAAAATCTCAGAAAAAAATAAAAATAAAATAAAAATAAAATGGAAAATTGAAGAATAAAATAAAATAAAATAAAATGGAAAATTGATAAAATAAAAATACAATTTTACTAAAATTCGAATTTTTGTAAAATTTTAGTAAAATTGTACAAAAATTCGAATTTTTGTACAGTTTTAGTAAAATTTTACAAAAACTCGAGTGTCTGTAAAACCCTATAAAAAGTTTTCTATCCTGTTGCTTAAGATTTTAGTTGCCAATTTGCATAACTCGTGCCTTGTTGTTGCTTTCATTGTATTGATTGAAAAATATTTTTGCTCAAAATTGCAAATTTTCACATCTTTTAATACATTATCACCTAAAAATCACTAATTTATGTGATTTTTTTCTATTTTCTTTGTTCCATACTTGAAAAAGCCTATACACTGAACCCTGCAAGCCCCCCCCCCACCCCCGAAAAGTAACAAATTTTTAGCTATCTTCCGGCCCTTGTGAGGGTCACAATTCTGCCGTAATTCCTCGAAATACCCCCCGGGGGTGATTGTTTCAGAGTGAGAATTTTGAGGGAGGGTTAAACGAGGGGGGCGGCTTATTATTTCGCCAGAAATTTTTTGAAATTCCAGTACTAAATTGTCTTTGTAACATACGCAGACGTAGAAAAATGCAACAATAACCGCTATATATAAGAGTCTATTGACTTATATAAGTGTGTAACACCGTTCTAACGTAACAATTCATAGTTTTTAACGTGTTTTGCATTGGCCGAATCACAAACCGCAGTTTTGTCATGAACATTAACTGTACACTCAATTAGGGGTGGGGGGTATTTCGAGGGGGTGGGTTATTATTTCATAGTGTCCATTTTCAGGGGGGGGGTATTTCGAGACGGGGGTATTTCGAGAGGGGGGGTATTTCGAGGAAATACGGTACATAAATTTTTTTTGTATTCATCTGCATGCTTCTAGCGTGCACATTGTTTTATGGCCTTGCATCCAAGATTCCGATTTTTTGTAAAATTTTTGTAAAATATTTGTAAAATTTTTGTAAATTGGTTTCATTTTATTTTATTACTGACATTTCAGAATAAAATAAAATAAAATAAAATGAAACATGAATAAAATAAAAATAAAATACAATTTTAATAAAAATAAAATACAATTTTAGTAAAAAGAATTTTACTAAAACCAACCATGGCGATGAGCATTAAAAAAGTATGGGTGATTTTGAGAGAATGTAATCAAAAATGATCCGAGAAAAACTCTGAAAAATAAAATAAAATCGACTCTAAGAAATCGAGAAAAAATATGTATAAATACCTTACGTTTTCTCACATTTTTAATATATAAATCTAGAGATTTTCAATCCTGATTAGGGTTGAAAAAAAAAACGTTTTTTAACGCCATGTTTTTTGAATAAAAAACAACTTTTTTTAATTGTAAACGTTTTTCAAAAGCTCCCAGATATGGCCTTGTGTCAACATATATATTTAGGTATATCAGACAAGTGGCAATACTCTGATGTTATATACGACCATATTATGGCTGTGGAGCCAAGGGATAGCATAGGGTTGGCCGATGTTTTTTTTAAACGTTAAAAAAAAAAACATGACGTCCGAAATGTTTTTTTTTTAAACATCGGCTGAAACTTTTAGTACTAAGCACTAGGTATTTTGCAAAAAATTTTCACACACAAATTGACATTGGTGGTTGTTTTAATTGGTTTTGTGACATTTTTAGTATCAAAGCATCCATTTCTATGTGCTACCATGGGTGAATAAGCTGTCATATGTTGCTGTAGTATATAATATTGAGGTTATGTGCTTCCATGTACCTCCACAGTGTATAACTTCACTCCCAAACTAACAACCTCCTTTTATAACCTTGTTTGATCACTATTCCGTGCCAAACTTCACCTGAAGTCACGAACATTCAACTATAAGGCGATATACGAACATGTCGACAAAAAATGGATATTTTTGACACAAATCACCACTTATAATGCTATCCCATGGCTCCACAGCCATTACATGGTCATATTTAACATGACAGAGTATTGTCACTGTCTGATATACCTATATATGTTGACACTAGGTCATATCTAGGAGGTTTAAAAAAAGTTTTTTATTTAAAAAAGCGTTGTTTTTTTTAAAACATCGAGTTAAAAAACCCGTTTTTTTCCAACCCTAGGATAGCATTATAAGTTGTGATTTGTGTCAAAAATGTCCATTTTTTGTCGACATGTTCGTATATCGCCTTATAGTCGAATGTTTGTGACTTCAAGTGAAGTTTGGCACGGAATAGTGATCAAACAAGGTTATAAAAGGAGGTTGTTTCTATGGGAGTGATGTTGCACACTGTGGAGGTACTGTGGTAATATACTACAGCAACATCGGACATTGTGTTAAAAAAATAAAAAAACGTTTAAAAAAACATCGGCCAACCCTAGGTAATTCTGATGGCGATTTAAGGTTATCTGAAATTCTACTTGATACGGTATATGAAGGTTCAGCGTAGAACTGACTTTCTATAGGGAATTCGTATCGCTAATCTGAAATTTGAAACTAGATTTGGGCCTTAATTGCGGTCCCTAATGTAAAGACAAATTGATCTTAAATTCAGGGGGAAATTCGATAAAAAATAGGTGAATAACTTTAAACCTAAATAACTTAAAAATCAAAATAGGCCTGAAAACCTACAATTCCAACATCTCAGTCTGGCATCCTACAAGCGCGTTGCGAGGCTGCTAAGAACGGCAACGACCTAGCCCACGTGCGTATATTATGGGAATGTGGCCCACAGTGCAGCTGCAGCGCGGCCGGCCGCTGCGACAACAAGGTCGCCCAGAACGGGCTGGCGGTCAACTTGGAGGTGTTCAAGTCGCTGCACTGCGGCTGGGGCGTGCGCGCCGCCGCGCTCATACGAAAGGGATCATTCATTGCCGAGTTGGTTTTTTGGTTTTGGTTTTGACTCGATTTTTTAACCCGAATCTCGAAATCTTTGTGTTTTTTTTTGTTATTTACAGATACGCTGGCGAATTGATCAAGAGCGACGGTCACATCGACGATGACACTTACATATTCACCCTATCAGTTAGTTAAAATTTTGTTGAATTGCTAGCACCGGCATTGAGATTTGGGGTCTGGGGTCGAAATCACTTTTTCGTTGTCGGCATTGCATAATTTTGTTCAAAAAACTTATTTGAAGTTATTTATTTGAAATTACCTTATTTGAAGAGTTGAGTCCAAAGATGTATAAGCACAAAATCCAGAAAAAATTATGCAAGAGAGATGCATGTTAACATCTAGGCCAACTCTAAAAATCATGCAAACTCGCTACTGCTAAGGCGCTGCACACGCTAGTTGACATAGATTCCAGCGTCAACTCAGAGTCAACTCCATTTAGTTGACACAACCTATTTCTTAGTAGACATTTACGCAACTGCGTATGTGTTAACCTGTTTTTTGTTATTTTTTGGGTAGTTGGTCTGATTGTTAAACGCTATTGTCAACTGCGAAAAATACATTTTCAGAAATGAGTTGACCCAGCTTTCTTTGATGCTATTTGTGTGATTTAAATGTTCCTATGTTGTTAAGCAAAATCCATTTGATATTGTGACACTCAATTATTCATGTTTAAGTAAAGTATGATCATTTTAAAATTTATTTTCTTGCTTCACATTGAAAAATTTTTAATTTGTGACATGTGTAATTGTGTGAAAATTGTTTTGGTGATTCATGTAGTATTAAATTAGGGCAATTTTTTGATATATCAACATGTTTAAATGATGCCTTAATGATAGATGAAAAAATTATTTTGTATCAAACCTAAATTTATTTTTCATTTAACACAACAAATGTATATCATATTGCAAACAGTACCAGCAGAAAGATAAAAAAATTTGGAACATAGTGATCACTGAACAAAAAGAAATGCATACAGGAAACAAAATATATGATTTTTAGAAAATTCTATGTATAAATATTTCTAAGTTATGTTTTTACTGCAATTTAAATTGTGTAATACATGTCATTTGATAGAGGAGAAATTTTCATACATATATTTTTTAATTGTTAAGAATGGAAACATTTTTGACTTTCAAAAATGATTTTTGAAAATGAGTGAACAATTGCTGAGTTGAGCATGAATTCATGAATTTGACAAATACAATCACAATGATATGTCAATTGAGCAATTTGGTCATTTTATCTATGACAGTCTGCATTCACCAGTCTTTATCCACTTTTTCACCTTTTCCCTCACTACTACAGCATCAAATTACATTTTTAGTAAGTTTTGTGATAAAACTTTGTTTGAAGTTGACAAAGTTAAAAATTCATGGTTGTCAAGTGTGCGTGCGCGTACGATCAGTACAAAAACCTGATGTCAACTCAAGCAAAAAATTTGGACAAAAATGTTTTTCAAAACTTTATAAAAATTTTTATGCAAAAAGTTCTTCTATGAAAGATGGAGTAAATTTTTCTCTATCAGAGTCTCAAATTTCATACATTTTCAATTAAAAATGAATTAATAAAGGTACTTTTAGAAAGTCGGCGAGTGCTGTGTCAACTAGCGAAAAAACGTACTTTTTTGCACTATTTTGGGTAGTTGACAATGAAGAGAGACTACTTGTGTCAATTGAATTTCTGTAAAATGAAAATGTCAACTAAAAACGTACACTTGCATGCACTACATACACACTTTTCACTAGTTGACATTTTCCCTATAAAAATCTGTTATTTGAGTGCAGCAAAAATGTCAACTAAAGTTGATTTTTGCCTAATAAAATCACCCAATTGACAAAGGTAATCATCAAGAAATGTCAACTGAATGAAAAACGTACACTTTTTAGCGCACGCGTGTCATTTTAATTGACTTGTCACTTTCTCAAAATTGTCAACTGTCCAAATTTTTCAGTTGACACAAAAAAAGTGTGCACGTTTTCAACTAAATAGGTTCTGGGGTCAACTAAAAAAAACAGTTGACTCTGAGTTGACTCAATCGACTTCTAAAAAGTAGCGTCAACCACCGTGTGGAGCGCCTAACCCCCTTGCTGTGCTCGCTGTGCTATACATGCGGTTCTACATGACCAGCGGGTTTACATGACTACTGGCACAGTGTCCAACGATAAACCATCCCAACAAAATTCCACTGTCATCCTATCACCCCCCCCCCCCAACCATCAAAGGGTGCAATCGACGTGGACGCCCGCTGCCGCGCCAATGTGTCGCGCTACTTCAATCACTCGTGCGCCAACAACGTCGTGACACTGTTGGCAATGTGGGATCATGGTGATTTACGCGCGCCACATGTTTGCTTCTACGCGAATAGGGATATAGAGAGGGGAGAGGAATTGACGTTGGTTGGGGGGGGGGGTTGATTGTGTGATTTTTTTATTTTTTGAGTGTTGCTTTTGTAAATGTCTGACGTGGCGATTGAGTAAATATTTTACTATTATTCGTGGGATTAGACAGGGATCTGATTGAAGGTACACAGAAAAAGAACCGAAATCAATTGAAGGTATACCTACAATAGAAGGTATACCTACAATCTATCTATCCCTGAGGCTGCTCAGCTATCTATCTATCACCGGAGGCAAAATTTTTGGTTATCTATCCCCAAAATCGGCCAGCTATCTACCTATCTGGAGCGAATTTGTCACCTTCAAAATCGCGGCCTATATATTTTGCCCCGGGAGCCCCCCCCCAAGCCCCCCCCAGCCCACCCAGAATCTATCCCTCCGGAGGAGCGATTTGCTATCTATCCAGCCCCAGCGCGAGGGCCCCAATCTTGGAGACCCCTGATTGCAATTTTGTATTTATGTTGCGAGACCGCATTAAAATGGGCAAAAAATTTTTTTTGTAAACAAGCACAAATATTTTAAATTATTTCTCAGTTGCTCGCGCTCGATTTTCGAGTAGGTGTTAGTCATCGAAATTTAGTTTCACTCCAATTTCTCAATCAACGTCCGAAAATTCCACCCCATTTGTCTCACTCAAAAATTCGCTGGGTACTTACCAAAATTACAGGATCGATTACGGGGCGGGCTGGTGGAAACCGAAGTCTATTGATGCGGGAATGCGCTGCAAATGTTCCTCGACCGGCTGCAGATACTCCGGCAGCGAATGGGAGAAAGTTGTCGCGGAGGGGGTAGATTAGATCACCCGCTGATTTTGTGCATGCAGCGCGGCAATACTGACAATTGTGGGTCTACCGTATTTCCTCGAATTACCCCCCACTTGGAGTTGGCCTCTCCCTCGAAATACCCCACCCAAATAGAGTGTAAAAGGAATGTAAATGAGAAATACCCCCACCCAAATAGAGTGTAAAAGGAATGTAAATGAGAAATACCCCCACCCAAATAGAGTGTAAAAGGAATGTAAATGAGAAATACCCCCACCCAAAGAGAGTGTAAAAGGAATGTAAATTAGAAATACCCCCACCCAAATAGAGTGTAAAAGGAATGTAAATGAGAAAAAGTTTTTGATATACACGGCGGACAGCACACTTAGTATGAAAACCTACCATAACCCATCTGAATAATGAACCAAAGATTATAAACACCTTCCCGATCAAGTCCGGCCGCCTATTTTTTTTTTTCACTTCGCAGGCCATATCTCCAGTTGTGGGAGGGGTGGAAAACTAAAACTTGGGTGGTATATAGGCGCAACCCCCCACTACCCCGCATGAATAAATGGGGCAGCGGTGACTCACTATAGAGGGGGTCGCCATATACGTTAAAAAATTTGCAGCGTTTTCACTGTCCCGCACAGGTCCGGCCCCCGGTTGATTTCTTACACTGCGGGTCCCGTATCTCCACCTGTGGGAGGGGTATAAATCTACAATTTTGGGGATGTGTCGCCAACACCCCTCCCCTACTATACACTGGCCAGGCGGTCTTTAGCAACTCACCACAGTGTGGGGTGCAAAGTTCAAAATTTATTAAAATGTTACTGTCCCACAAAGTCCAGCATCCAATTGTATTTCAAAAAATGAACACTTTTGTGTTGTTTTAACACTAATGTGGTTGACAATGTGAAATAAGCATGAAATATCCTCTAAAAAATATCTTATCCGACCTAAAACTGCCCACCACACAAACCCCTCCCCCAAGTGGGTGACAAAAAAATCACTTTTTACAACTTTTTCATTAGACACTTGAACTGCTGGTTTACAATGATTTATAGAGGAGGGTTAAAGGTATCAAATTGTGTAAAAAACCTTACCTCAAAAATGCCTTCATAAGAAAATTGGGGTTGAAAAATGACATCATTGCAGGAACAAAAATAGGCAAAATTTACAATTTTAAATTTACCCCTAGCAAATTTTCTTATGAAGGCTTTTGAGGTAAGGTTTTTTACACAATTTGATACCTT
>OZ038454.1:22106158-22131187 GCA_964036195.1 Sphaerolaimus hirsutus | reverse complement strand
GATAGAGTCGATCTCAAGGCGGCCGGTGAAAGAGGTTCGTATGAATGAGTAAAAGTAAAATTTCCAAAGTAGTTTTTATCGGTACTCTAAAAGAATTTTACATCCCGACTAGTTACGATGGGGCTAAAAAGATCTCGATCCAGACTCACAATAATTTTCCGGATTTTGTTGTCCCAATCCCGAATAATAAAAAAACAATACCGGTCCCAAAAAGTCCATCCAGGTTAAAACCTGAATGGTAATTTTTCTTCACATTGTAATGGTTATTTCACCTGAATTGGAATACCCCCAACCCCCCCCCCCCCACCACAACCCCCCCCCACCCCCCCCCCCCCACCACAACCCCCCCCACCACAACCCCCATAACCCCCACAACCACCCAACTACCCCCCCAACGCAGGCATCGCGGTGTGCAACACGCCGACGCACAGCGTGGAAGAGAC
This sequence comes from Sphaerolaimus hirsutus, assembly GCA_964036195.1. Taxonomy (NCBI): domain Eukaryota; kingdom Metazoa; phylum Nematoda; class Chromadorea; order Monhysterida; family Sphaerolaimidae; genus Sphaerolaimus; species Sphaerolaimus hirsutus. Next base: position 22,130,744 of record OZ038454.1, on the reverse strand, counting down.
GGCCGACAGCACCATCTGCATGATCCTGAACCTGTACAGGCGCACCTATTGGCTGGCCAAGGCGGCCGCCGAGGGCAGACCCCTGGCCGGCCCCGAGCAACTCGCCGAGGTGGCCGGGGGTGCGGCCAGGTGCAGGGGCGACACCTTGGGTCTGATTGGATTGGGTTGGTTGGGGGGGTTTCAGGGGGTTAGGGGGGGTGGGGATTCAATCCTGTGAGTAGCACTTTTGGTGTTGTACTGGCTACGTTGTACCCAGGGGTATCGTAGTGTCTCCAAGCTACCCCCCTAAATCGGCCAGCTATCTATCTATCCCGGAGGCTGCTCAGCTACCTATATATCTCGAGGCAAAAGTTTGGTCATCTATCCCCCAAATCGCTCAGCTATCAATGTGGAGCAAATTTTGACGATTTTTCCCCCAATTTTCACGCAAAATCGCTAATTTTCGCTCCATCTTGCCTATTTTCACCTCCAAACTCGATATTTTCGGGTATATACATAGTTATTTTCCCATTTTTAGCTATTTTTCACATTTTAGCTATTTCTAAGCTATTTTTACCGAGTTTTGCAGCTTTTTGCATTATATACCTTGAAAAAGACTATATATTTTGCCCCCAGAAAAATTTTCAGCTATCTGTACCTTCGGAGGAGCAATTTGCGATTAGCTATCTTCCTGCAGGTCTCCAAAGCTTCTGGAAATGGGAGCATCACTTTCTGAGGTTTTTAAAGGTCCTGAGAACGACCGCATTTTAAAAACAAACAAACAAACAACCTTTTTAAAAAACCTTCAAAAACATCCGACCCGCCCCCCCCCTCACCCCCAGGCCGGATCGGCACAGCAGTAGCCCTGCGCGCCAAGGCGTTCGGCTTCAACGTGACCTTCTACGACCCGAACGTGGCCGAGGGCATCGACAAGTCGTTGGGCGTCACCCGCTGCGTCAGCTTGGAGGACGTGTTGTACGGGGCCGACTGCGTGTCGCTGCACTGCCCGGCCACGAATGCGACTAAGAATATGATCAATGAGATGACTATTAAGCACATGAGGCCAGGTTGGATGGGGGTTGGGGGTCTCCTTTTGGGGGTGTCCACTGGGGTTCAAACGGGATTGGCTTTTTTGGAATCGGGATTGGCTTTTTCGGGATCGGGATTGGCTTTTGGAGATTTCGGGATCGGGATTGAGGTTGGTTTTTTCATATTTCGAAATCGGATTGGGGCTGCGGGATCGACATTGGGCTCTCAGGATCGAGATTTTAGCATTCAGAGTTGTTCACAAAGGTCTAAAACACTCGGTCATGCCAGAAAAGTGGCATAAAATAGATGATGGATGTTTTCGTTCTCATGTTTTAGTGCAAAAACGTCATTTTTCACTTTTTTATTATTTCCACTGATTTCTACGCGAACGGGATCCGGAATGGAGTCACGGGATCGGGATTGGGTATTGAAAACTTTCGGGGTCGGGATCGGCTTTTTTGGGATTTTGGGATCGGAATCGGGACCACAAAATCCCAAAAATTCTCGGTATTCGGGATCGGGATCCCGTTTGAACCCTAGTGTCCAGCTCGGCTCTGTTATCTTTAGATGCCGCCGTTTTTCTACAAATTTTCGGCGACCCCTCAAACAGTCACATAAACTCCGCCCCCCCAGGCGCCTTCCTAGTAAACAGCTCATCTGCGTCGCTGGTGGACGAAACGGCGCTAGCGCGTGCCCTATCTGATGGGACTTTGCGCGCGGCAGCGGTTGAAACCGGCGGCGGCGGCACGCAGCAGCAGACTTCCAGCCCCCTGCGACTGTGCCCCACTGCCATGGTGATGCCAAGGTGGGGAGGTATTTTTTTTATTAAGAAAAGTGAATTTTTTAAAAGTTTTATAAAAATTGACCGAAATGTTGGTCCGGACAAGTTCTAGTGTATATGATGTGGCTTTTGTGGACACCAATAACTCAACAAAGCGATGAAAACAACCCCAAATACAGGGGTTCAGTGGGGGTGCCCCCAACCCTCCAGTTATCTACCCCGAGGCAAACATTTTTGACTACTTTCCCTCGAACCCCCCCTCCAATCGAATCAATCGATACCCAGGGGCGCCTGGTACTCGGACGCGACTTTCAGCGAAATGCGCGAGGCTGCGGCTAAGGAGCTGCTTAAGGCGCTCACTGGCAACGTGCCAGCAGATTTGAGGAGTTGCGTTAATAAGGATGTATTGGTCAGGGTTTGTTGGGTGATCGAGTTTTTTTGCTTTGGGCAACTTAGGGATGACCGGTAAGAAAAAACGTCTAAAAACGCAAGCATCGAAACCGTTTTTTAAACCACGTTCATAATTTTGAGTAAGAACTCCGGCCATCCCCAGCGAACACAGCGATTCAGACATAGTCAAAATTTGCCTTTATCTAATGTAAAACACCTATTTGTTCAACAAGCAAAAAGCCCCGACGTTTCATATATATTTTTTATATTTATCAGCAAAATCTATGTCTGGGCGCTGTGTAAAAAATTTATTTTGATGAATAAGTCACGTGATAAAATTAGCCACCAATGTTAGTGAGTTATGGGTGATGCCAAGTGATGAGCGAAAAAGAAAAAAATGGCTTAAAATAAGATGGATATAGTAAATTACTAGCTCACTAGACCAGAGCAACAACCCTACACCCCCCCTCACCCTCTGCCAGCGGTCGGAGGTGAGCATGCCGCAGCTGGGCGGGGGGCTGGGCGCCGGCGGCAACGCGCTGTTCCAAGCGGCCGCGCGGTCGGCCGCCGCCGGCGTCAACCCGCCCGTGTGCGGCGTCAACGTCGGCTCCCCCTTCGGACCCCTGGGGCTGGGCGGCATGCCCGGCGCGGATGGTTTGTGGGGGAGGGGTGTAACACGTGCTGTGTCAGTTTTGATGTACCAACTAGAGGTCTTGTAGATTTGGACCCCTGTGGGGGGTTCAAGTAGATAGACAGTGAATCATTGCTCCGGGGTAGGGTTGGCCGATGTTTTTTTTTAAACGTTTTTTTTTTTTTAAACCTGACGTCCGAAATGTTTTTTTTTTTAAAAAAACATCGGCCGAAATTTTTAGTACTAAGCACTAGGTATTTTGCAAAATTTTTGCGCGCAAGCGCGCAATTTCACACACAAATTGACATTGGTGGTTGTTTTCATTGGTTTTGTTGCATTTTTAGTATCAAAACATCCATTTCTATGTGCTACCATGGGTGAATAAGCCGACATATGTTGCTGTAATATATAATATTGAGGTAATGTGCTTCCGTGTACCTCCACAGTGTGTAACTTCACTCCCAAAGTAACAACCTCCTTTTATAACCTTGTTTGATCACCATTCCGTGCCAAACTTTACCTGAAGTCACAAACATTCGACTATAAGGCGATATATGAACAATATGTCGACGAAAAATGGATATTTTTGACACAAATCACCACTTATAATGCTATCCCATGGCTCCACAGCCATTATATGGTCATATTTAACATCACAGAGTATTGCCAGTGTCTGATATACCTATATATGTTGACACTAGGTCATATCTGGGAGCTTTTAAAAAAAAACGTTTTTTTTTATAAAAAAAACGTTTTTTTAAATAAAAAAACGTTGTTTTTTTTTAAAAAACATCGAGTTAAAAAAAACGTTTTTTTTCCAACCCTACTCCGGGGGATAGATACCTGAAATATTTCCTGGGGGTTTCAAGGTGTAGGTGTAGGTCTTCAAAATTTGCAATGTTTAAAAGGCAGAAAAAGGAGAAAAATCGCAAAAAATTTGAGAAGATAGATTTAAGTACATATTTATATGTCTGAAAATATGCAATAACTAGTTTTTTGGAGGTGAAATGGGCAGATGGTATGAAAACCAGCGAGAGAAAATATGAGTAAAATTTATAACAAAATAAATAGATAGATTGAGAAATACCTGTAACGTTTGGGGGGTAACCCCCTCGACACTAGGATTCAAACGGGATCCCGATCCCGGATCCCGTGAAATTCCGGGATTTAGCAATCCCGAAACCGATCCCAAAACTTTTCAAATCCCGATCCCGAGAAACTCCAAAGTCCGGGATCCCGATCCCGGAAAAATTAGTGGAAATTTTCAAAAGTGAAAAAACGACGTTTTTGCACGCAAAAATGTGAACGCAAACCCCCAGCGTTCATTTTATGCCACGTTTCTGGCATCCAACAGTGTTTTTAGACCTTTATGAACAACTGTGGATGCCAAAACATTGGCCAAAATCTCTATCCCAATACCCCAATCTAGGGTTCAAACGATATGACTTTTCGATATCGATATTCGATATTTTTTCAAAATTTTCGATATCGATATTCGATATTCGATATTTTTTTCTGAAACTCGATATTCGATATCGATACGATATGGAACCTCGATATCGATATTCGATATTGAAAAATGGTCGATATTCGATATTCGATATTTCGATATTTTCGATATTTGATATTGCGATATGCTTTTGGTATAGCAAGGCATTTTTCAAGTGGAATATTGTATTTTCATGTGGTTGCACACATGTTCAATCATCTCTTTACTGAAATGTGAATGGTACAAGTGATTTTAACAAGCTTTACATCACTCAATGGTAGAAAATAGAAGAAAAACATGATGAATCAAAGTGTATCAGACAGATAACAATTGGTAGATATTACAGTTCATCCTTATAACCTAATTGCTTAAGGGCATGTTGCAAAAAAAAGTATATCAGCGTTTTCTGGCATCAAATTTAGCACTCCAACAACAATGACATAATAAATACTGTACTTTTACTCATCAAATACAATACTATAAGCACATCAGATCAACCATAAACATCTCAAAATGAAAATGAAAAGTAAATTTGGGGACACAATACAGGTTCGAGATATCGAAAAAATGGTCGATATTCGATATCGATATTCGATATTTTTTCAAAATTTTCGATATCGATATTCGATATTTTTCAAAATTTTCGATATCGATATTCGATATGAAAAAATGGTCGATATCCGATATTCGATATTCGATACGATATATCGTTTGAACCCTACCCCAATCCCGATCCCGAAAAAATGCCAATCCCGATCCCGTGACCCCAATCCCGGCCAATCCCGATCCCGAAATCTCAAAAAACCAATCCCGATCCCGATCCCGAAAAGTCAATCCCGTTTGAACCCTACTCGACACCCCTGACTAGCGCTATATCTAAGCCTCCCCCCCCCCCCGCAGCGCTGGCAGGCATGGGCGGCCTGTCTGGGTTGGGCCTGCCGCCGCAGCTGCTCGCGCAGATGGTCGCCTCGTCGGGCTTGCTCGGCATGCCCAACGTGTCCGCCCACGGGGGGTTCCCCAATTTAGCTGGATTGGTTAGATTTTGTTGTGTTTTTGTTTTCTGTGTGGTTTCTTCTGGTGGTTTGATACTCCGGGTGACGCGCGCGGTTTTTATGATGTCGGTTGGCAGCGTGCCAGTGGTAATATGCAGACGGCTTTTGTGGAGGAATGAGGAGATTCGTCGGTGTTCAATCAGGAACAGCAACTGTTTTACTTTTTACATTTTTTAACGATATTCGCATTAGTTATTATTGGCATGTTGCCAATTGAAACGCGCATGCAGAGAGAATCGAGTTACTGGGGTATAGCAAAATGCTTGAATGAAACTTTTTGTGAGTCGTTCTTTTATGTGATTTTTTTATGGGGGTGGTTTTGAGAGGAGTTTTTTGGTCAGAATTTTTACATTAAACAAAAAAATTCATTGTGTTGCATTGTGTGCAGGACAGATCATGATAAAAACAAATACCTATATTTTTAGTTTAAATCGTTTCGTGTGTGGGTATGTATTATAAATTACATTGCTCACAGAGATAGTTACTGTTTCAATTATTTACTATTATTTTTTTACAATGTTTTTTTCTGCAATTATTTTACTGTGAACTTCCAGACATAAGTTGCAGTTTCACAATTATTCCGCTCACCCGTTCACGCACATCCACGTCGCAGGTGAGCAGCGCGCCCGGCCTCAACCCGGCCGCCGCCGCGGCAGCGCTCAGCACCATGGCGTCCATGCAGCAACAACAGCAACAACAACAGCAGCAGCAGCAACAACAACACATGCAGCAGCAGCAGCAAGTGATCATGCCGCAGCCGGTGCCCGTGGGCACGCCGCACAGCAACATGCATAGCGTGCGTTTGGTGGGATGGTTTTGGTGGTTTAGGTAGCCTCGTATAAATGCACATTGGCGGCGGGGGATTGGTTGCGACCTTACGGTAGGTGTTCGATTTTGCGGTAAACTGCACGGTAATGTGAATTTTCAGCATTGAGGTACGGTAAATTCTGCCGTCGTATTCATAATCCCGATTTTTTTCTTATTTCGAAAATATCGGATTTTTTGAAGCAAAAAACTATCGAAGTACAATATCGTGGCATTAACAACACGAAGCGAATGTCTCCAAGATTCTGTACCTTCTGCGGTTTCATATAAATATTTGCAGTTTTTGTGTTTGTTCTTTTTTTTTGGGGGGGGGGCGATTGGTTGTATACCTAGGAAATTATATATACCGCTGCAACCTGCGCATCAAATTTATTTCCACCCACTCAGGTGCCGCCCACGAGCGTGCCGTCGGACGACGCGTTCAAGGGCGCATCGGTGGCGGGCGGCAGCGGCACGCCGGGCGGCGGCGGCGGAAACTGCCTCATGGTGACGCCCGGCGCGGCGCTCGCCTGCAGCACGGCCACCTCGGCGCCGGCGGTAACGAGCAGCGGGTACGGCGCGCCCGCGCCCCCCGTCGCCGCCGCCGAGCACAACGGCAACCTGATGGACACGAGCAGCGCGCCAGACAGCAGCGAGACGGCGCCCGCCACGCAGAATCATTGTTGGTTGCGGTGGTATTTTGAATTTTGATCCTCACGGGGGGTTGGGTAATCGCTCGTCCGAATGGATAGATAGTTGAAAAAAATTCTGGGGGGGTTCGCGGGGGTTAAGCAAGTATAAGTATAAGTTTTACCATGGTTTAGAAGAAGAAAATGGAATAAATTCGCTGAAAGTAGGTAAAAATAGGTAATATAGTACACAAAATAGCTGTAAAACAGGCAATGAAAGACATGAAATAGTGATTTTGAAGGTGAAAAACTATTTTCAAAAGTTTGAAAATTAGCGAAAATTGGGACATAATTTCACAAAATTCACTCCAGATAGATAGCTGCGCGATTTTATTTGGGGGGGGGGGTAAGGGAATTTGCCCGTTAGCCATTTCAAAAAATTTGCCCCCGGGATAGATAGATAGCTGGCGGATTTGAGGGGTAACCCCCACGCCTACTAAACCCCTGCGGGTGTGGCAAATAAGTGAACAGCTAATCCCAAGGACGTAGCCAGGGGGGGGGGGGCGGGGGGGGGCGGCCGCCCCCCCCCCCTTCCCGGGCCGGATCAAAAAATGTGCCAGAAATGGCACTTTCAGACGACGATTTTGTCGACAGTTTGAAAAATTTTAGCGCGCAAGCGCGCATTCACCCTTCACAACATATCTTTTTTGCTGACCAGTCTCCGCGGCCTAAAAACCAGTGAAAATGGACTCAATTTCTGTCCATGTCGCTGTATATGCCTGTAAAATACAGACGTATACTGCTGTTTTAGCTCCAATGCCAACGCCAGTGGCGCCATGGCGTGGCGCCTACGAATGGCGCCAGCGCCACGGCGCCATTCCCCTACAACGGGTAAAATTTTAGGGGGGGGGGCGCCGCCCCCCCCCCGTTCGCCGGGCTCCGTATACAATCCGCCCCCCCCCCGCTCAAAAATCCTGGCTACGTCCCTGGCTAATCCGCTATATAAATCTATGCAAGATGCCCAAAATCTAGTAGAAACCCTATTCAGAGTTACCAAATCGGTCAATACCTTTCCAACTCCCCCTAACCGTTTATCTCAAATAAATTCCCCCCAAATCAATCCAACCCCGCCCCCCCCCCCCCAACGTCGCAGCGGTGCCGCCGGCGGGACTGGGCGAGTCCGGCGGCGCGGCCGACTGCGGCGCGGCGGCGCGCAGCGACGACGGCGACGACGCGCCGCTGGCCATCGACGAGACGCCCGACCACCAGCCCAAGGCCGACCCGCCGCCGGAGGTGGGTTCGGTTTTTATGGAGATTTTAATGCAGCTGGAGGGGACCTACTCCGATCGAATTACTATTCCGAGTCGGGTCAAATGTCGGGTTTTTGATCAGTCTATTGGCCTTGTTGCCCCAGTACCGAATTATGCGGACTTGAGTTGACCCTGTGTAAGTTTTCTTGACGTCCCCGTTTTCGGTTTCGGCTACTTTTTACACACTAATAAACATTGGGATTGTTTTCATTTGTTTCGTGGAATTTTTGACGCCGTACCCATAGAATTTGACCTCTGAAGTGACAAATTTTCAATACCCATTCGAATGTTTTTAACAATTTTTGTGCGCAAGCGCCATGGATGGCGTGTTTGAAGTCGATCTCTTCTGAAGTTTGTTTGGCGCCATGACCAAAATCTCACAAAGCCAATCCCGATCCCGAAAAGTCAGTCCCGTTTGAACCCTAGCCCTCAAAATACCACCGATAAATCAAATCTAACCGACGTCACATTCCCACAGGTGGACGGGCCCGACGGCGTGGCGCATGCGACAAACGGCGACGCGGTGCAGCAGGCGCAGCAGCAAAGTGTCGCTTGATTACAACCCCCCCTCCAAAATCTGCCCAGTTTGATCGTGCTGTATACTAGGGTTGGGACGAGGTCACGTTTGGATATCGACTGTCGATAAGAGTCGGTGTCGATGTTGATTCTATTGTGCTGGTTGATATGAAAGAGGCGGTCGATATTCGATGCGAGATATCGTTCCGAAGCTAGTGGCGCGCCAGTTTCGTGTCCCAAAGGATGCTGGATGCGCGTCGGCAGCAGTATTCGATTGTCCACGCGCTTGTTTTTTTATAAATTCTGTATCCAAACTTTAGACCGAAAAAAAATCTAATTGGAAAGCGATTTTTCGGCTGCAGTGTAGTTTTTAACCGATATTTTATACATTTTTTCGCGGTTTATAAAAGTTTGGCAGCGGAATTTGAACTACGAGCGCCGTATGTATCAACGTCACCGTGAACGTTTTTGTAACGTTTTATTAAATACAGTCTACTGCAACGTTGCCTAAACGTAATTTTGTGTTGTGTCTAGTGATGGAAAAAGCGCCAGGACAATGGCACCATGGCGCATTTTCGTTTGACGCCAGCGCCATGGCGCTTTTTTATCACTAGTTGTGTCTTGCCTCACTGATTTAAAAATAGTTTGCTTAGGTGCGGCGAGACGCCACAGGTGATATATACCATCATGTTGAGAGAGAGAAAACCGGTTTAATGAATGTGTCCGCGTACACTGATGGATTATTTTTGTTGTTTGATGCCTGTTTGAACACTTTGGATAAACGGTTATCTTGTAAATTGTGCGATCAATATATTTTTTATTTCTCCGAAGTGTTTGAACAGATCAACATTTTTTTCAGTGTGCGCTGCCGCAGTGCCGTGTTATTCCATCGTTTCTCTGAAAACGGCTAGCGATGGGTCGGCACTTTTTTCGACTTTTTGGGTAGTGTTTTTAAAAACGTATTTAAAAAGCAAGCGCGTTGAAAAAAGTGCTTTTCCGTCCCTATAAATGGCAGTAATTGGCAAGCGTTGTGATTCTCAGATTGATTTCATCTATTTACGAGTCCAGCATAACATTTGCGAGTGACAAATTTCTGGCTACAGCTATTTTTATGATTGTTTTCGTTTTAAAAATATTCGGTCGTGTATTAGCTGTTTGAACACTTCCAATAATTTTTTTCGATTTAAATGTACGTAAACTTTTCACATGAATAGATAAATGTGTATACAATTGTTTTCATTGTATAGTCTACTGACTGAACACCAAAAAATAATTGGTCTATACGAAAATTAATGTTCACCTCCTCGCAATGTATTTTGTGTATTCAGATGTAACGATAAGGGTTCAAACGGGATCCCGATCCCGAAATCTCAAAACAAACGAATCCCGACCCCTAAAAAATTTCTCAATCCCGATCCCGGAAAACTTTGCCAACTTTGTCAAATAATAATTTGGCACTGAGAAATGTGAATAGAAACCTACCTACATGTCCAATTTATGCCCCTTTTCTGGCATTCAGGTGTTTTTATTCCATTTTTGCGGCAAATTTGTGAAAAACCTTAGATATCATAACTTTTCTAAAATCTCTATCCCGAAAATATGCTAATCCTGTACCGAGACCCCAATCCCGATCCCGGAAACTCAAAAAAAAACTATTCCTGTCCCGAAAAGACTATCCCGTTTGAACCCTAGTATGGATTTACATTAGGAGCGCATAACTAATATAAAACTAGCATAAATAATCTAGCATCAAGCACAGTAGCTCTTTTTTGTCTATACAAGAATTTATAAAAAACGTTTTTCTATGCAGTCGTTTAACACGAATGAAGCCTTCGAGTAACCGTCAGAAAATGTCACGCTTGCGATATTTGTTTTTAATCAGTATGCATTTTGCGGGTGTGTCGGACTAGGGTTTCCAAATTTGGTGGCCTCTCGCACACCGTTTACCGTATAACCTCGTATAAGTCTCTTAGGTAGTTATTTTTTCTTCAGAATTTTTTGAGGGGAGGGGGGCTTATTCGAGGGGCGAGTTATTTTCAGTCAAATGTATGATTGATTTATTGCAGTGTAAATTTGGTAACATGAATCATTTGTAGGAATACAAAATTCACAATTCAAGCAGTGAAATCAATGTTAGTGAACTCTAGCTGCAAGACAATACCGTATTTCCTCGAATTACCCCCCGGGGTGTTTTTTAGAGTGGAAATTTGGGGGGGGGGTAAACGAGGGGGGGGGGGTTATTTTTTCGCTATACATTTTTCGAAATCCCAGTATTAAATTGTTGTTTGAAACGTACACAAACGTTGAAAAATGCAAACAAAACCGCCATTTTTAACACGCTATGGACTTATATATGCACGTAGACGGTATATAACCGGTTCTAACATAGACAAGTCATTGTTTTTAACGTGTGTTCTGCGTTTTACGGATCACAAACCGCATTACTTTCTCTATACAGTAAATTGGGGGGGGCTTATAAGTTCATAGTGCCCATTTTGTGGTATTTCGAGGAAATACAGTAAATACATTTTCACGATAAAGATATAAAACGTTCTATGTAACATATTTTCGACATAAATTAACAATCAGATTGAATTTGTAGATGTCGTCTGTGCGAAATGTTGGTCGGCCAAGTGTTGAAATGCGTCCGAAATATTGATGGAGTCTTTCTGTGTTCGGATTTATTTCATGTTTATCAAAATGTCTATAAAAATGGCGCTTGGGAGTTGTTGAGCGTCGGAGCGGTGGGGTAATTGTTTATTTTGAATTTTTCTGGAAAATTGTGGTGAAAAAGTGTTTTTAAAGTCATTTAAAACGTTTTTCCCCATCCCTTTACGAATTTGACCACTACCTACTGTTGTATTTTCAGTATAAATACCTACGTACATTTTCAATAATAAATTGCCCAGAGTTTTTAAATTTTCAAATATCTCCAAATACAAGAAAGATTAATTTTGAGTGCTTTTGCATACCGCAAATTCTCTAATAAGTCTTGAATCCCCTTGAATAACCCCCCCCCCTCAAAAACTGATGAAAAAATAACCCTCCTGTGGACTTATTCAAGGATTTATAGTAGATGAATAAAAATTCCAAAACTCCCACATTTTTTCAAATTTCCAAGTACCGTATTTCCTCTAATTACCCCCCCCCCCCGGCTGGTTTATTTTGAAGAGTGGAAATTTTCCGGGGCGGGGTTATATCGAGGAAATACGGTATCCATTTCCCATCATTACCCAAAAACCAACAGCCGAGCAGTGGTAGTGTGTCAGGGAGATTCCGCTCTGCGCCGCCCAGCGCTCTGCAGTCACTTCGGGCACCTTCACTCTGGTGTCCAAGTCGCATTTGTTGCCTAGTAGGAGGCCTGTGAGTGGTTTTGGGGGTGTCTACATTGGGGGTAAAGCAGGGGTCTCCAAGATTTTGGCCCTCGCGGGGGCTGGATAGTTAGCGAATAGCCGAAAAAACTGTTAAAAGTAGGTTTAAAATGGCTAAAAACGGGCATATTATCATGCGAAATTTAGTCATTTTGAGTGAAAATTGGGGCAAAATTTCTCAATAACCACTCCAGATAGATATTTAGATAGCTGAGCGATTTGCGGGGGGGGGGGGGGTCTTTGGGGTAGTAGCCAAAAATTTTGCCTCGAGATAGATAGATAGCTGAGCGGCCTCCGGGATAGATAGCTGGCCGATTTGGGGGGGCAGCCACCCCCCCCCCCCCAGCCCCCCCCCCCCTAGGAGACCCCTGGTGTAAAGTTTATGGCGGATTGTAGGGCTGGAAACCCGAACACGATACCCGACCCGAAAGTTTTTGCACCCAATAGCCGAACCCGAAAATTTTGAAATTGCCAACCCTAGCAGAATGTGCTCTGTATATTTCATGCTAAAACAGTGAGAGCCAGAAAAATTACTTCAAAAAATATTTACATTGCTTTCACTATTTGTCGATTTTGGTTATGTGTAAATAATGTAGTCTGATCAGTTTACAAACCGTGCTCACCAGTGGTCGATTGTGTGAGCTTTCCTCTAAGTTGGTTGAGCCAACTTTGCAGCGAGGCAAGCGTGTTTTCCTGCAATTTTTCGTCAGTTTTAGTAATTTGTGACGGCATAAGGTCTTATCTAAATACCGTATTTCCTCGAAATCCCCCCGGGGGGTCTATTTTTTCAGAGTGGAAATTTTTAGGGGGGTTTATTAGCGGGGGGTTTTATTATTTCGCCAGAAATTTACGGTAAGGATCGTAGTAAATAGTGGCGTTTTACATACCTAAAACTGATAACGAACGTGACTGAACACGATATACATATTAAGACATGTCATCGATAGCTGCACATAAATACCAGTCTATGTGTAGCTGCGATGCAAATCGTAATAATAATAATACACGATGTACCTTATTCCCGACGGGGGGGGGGGTATTATTCCTCAGCTCGAAAACGCCTGGGGGTATTTCGAGGGGGGTATAGTTCAAGGGGGTATTTCGAGGAATTACGGCACATCAAATCAGGAGAATTCTAGATTTCTGCCCTGCCGGGGGGTTGGTGGATAGACCGCGAATCGCTCCTCTGGAGGGATAGATGAGAGAAAAAATTTGGGGGGGGGGTGGTTCGCGTAGGTCCAATATATAGGCCATTTCAGGTTGTAGGGAGAAAAGGGAGAAATATCTCCAAAAAGTAGGCGAAAAATAGGTATAAAAGTACATACAAAAATAGACCATAAAACACGTGAACCGGCGATTTTGAAGGTGGAAATCTATAAAAAGGTGTCAAAAACAATTGATTTCGGCTGAAAATTTGTCTATAATTTGCCAAAATACGCTCCTAGCTGATAGCTAGATAGCTGGGCGATTTTTTTTTGGGGGGGAGAGGGGTATGGTAGCCAAAAATTGATAGATAGCTGGGCGGTTAGGGGGTCTACCATCCCCCAACCCCCCTTTCCTAACCCTGCATCAGGTGTTTCCGGAAGTTTGACCTTCGCGGGGACTTGAAAAGATAATCCGGTGGCGGTGGGATAGATTTAATTTACATTTTCTGTACTCAGACGTTGAATAAATACCCACCATCACAAATCCCAATCAGTCAACAGCAATTCAAGTAAACGCAACCCCCTCACCACAGTGACATCATACACCAGACACAGCAGTGAGTCGCTGGGCCACGAGTTCACCACACCTGTCTGGGGGCAGACTCAACCCCTGTAAAATGTAAAGTGTCAAATGTAAAGTCAAATGCAAAGTAATGTCGTCCGTGTATCCTAATCTTATTTTTTGTATTGGAATCTTATGTTTTTGTATCCAAATCTTATTTTTCCACACAAGATTTGGATACAAAAAAAAGATTTGGATACGTAATTAACCATTCACTTTACTTTACGCTTGACACTTTGCGTGTCAGTTGACACTTTACTTTGCATTTGACTTTATATTTTTGTACCTTACTTTACTTTTCACACTTTACTTTACGCTTTACAGGGCTCGGGACTGCCACCTGGTCCCAGTGCAGCGCGGCGGCGGCGGTGTCCACCAGGCCGAGCTCTATGCCGCACTGCTGCTGTTGCGGCTGCTTGATGGACACGGTCTTTATTTGGAGGTCGCTGGTGCAGGTCTGGGGGTTTGGGGGGAGGGGTGGTTTGGTGTGCGGGCTTTTTGAAATGATTCATGTAGAAATTGTAGAAAATGTTGGACAGTGGAAATTGTAGGAAATGTTTTAAATGGCAACAAAGCTTATCATGGAAAATGTCAATTTATTCATCATTTTGCACATAAACAACTTTTTTAAAGTTTCAATTTCAACGCTTCACTTGACATCAAAAACAGACAAATAGACTCCATCACTGGAAAATTAGACAGGTAGTTGTCACTTTTAATTAATTTGTGACTTTACTCAGCTTACTTCTTTTGATGGGATCTACATACTATACAAAGTAAATACATACCATGTGATTTGAGAGATTTAACTTAGTATTTAATTAGTTGCGGTATTTTAATAAATCCTACCATATTGTAGTTTTTGGAGAAGGCTGGAGCACCTTGGACCAGCGTCTGGATTATAGACGTTTTGCCAACGCATGGATCACCTGCATATTGTGTTAGAAATGCCTGCAGTGACGGCATGGAGTAATGGGACTGGCACCATTAGAGGTGCAAAGCAGAGTTGTTTAAAGTACTGAACTTTTTCCAAAGTAAATGTTTTCACAGAACAGAGTACAGAAAACTTAGTACATGCTGAGTACAGAAAGCGTAAAGTGAAATGTTGTATTTTTACACTTTGTAAAAGGAGAGTAAATTGCTTTTCTTTTGAGGAAAAGGTAAAAGTGAGTACCGTATTACCTCGAAATACCCCCATGGGGGTTTATTATTTCGCCAGCAAAATTTGAGGGGGTGTTTATTCGAGGGGGGGTTTATTCGAGGGGGGGGGGTTTATTATTTCGTCAGAAATTTTCGTAAGGATCGTAGTAAATAGTAGGCATTTGCGTACCCAAAATAGGTCATAAATGTGTCCAAACAGGATATATTTGGACATAAAAACGTAGATAGCTACACAAACTACTCTATGTGTAGCTTCAATGCAAATTAACAGTAATATACATCATGTACATTGCGTACATGACGTATTTATTATGTACATGACGTACATCATTCCGAAGGGGGGGGTATTTCGAGGGGGGGTTTATTATTTCCCCAGCCCATTTTGAGGGGGGGTTAATTCGAGGGGGGGTTAATTCAAGGGGGGGGATAATTCGAGGTAATACGGTATTTTTGCTCACAGAAAATGTAAAAGCAATTTTTTCCTTCTCAAGAAACTGTAAAAGCGAGTATTTTTCACATAAAATGTGACATATTTTTTCACATGGAATAGCACAATCGCACTTTCAGCTTCAGCACCATTGATTTTTGGAAAACAATAATACCAGCAATTTTGGGCACCAGCACCATGGCATTTAGAAAATATATTAAAATAAATCTCACCTGCTACTATTACTGGTATACGTGCAACAATGTTTCCTCCCTTCTGTAAACTGGCTACATTGCTACTTTGTCCTTGAAGTTGCATATTGTGTTGTGGTAGAAAATAAGCTTGGGTGTGGATTTAGAACTTTAGATTTTTGTGAAAATATTAGAAAATATAATGTTATGAAGTGTAATCTCAAAAGTAGTCTCAAAGAGGAAAATATAATCTTTTCGTAGAATCCTGGGGAAAATAAATAGATCAATAAAAAGTATGTTATCTTTTATTTTCATATCAAAGCGTAAATATACCATATTTCTAATAGAAGAGCGCCATTCTGTTTTTTGTCAACTTTTTTACCTTTTATATCGTAGGTGCCATTTTATATAACGCTGCCTATTTCAACTCCTATTTTTTCACCAATGTTTTTCACACATTGTTCATTTCAACATAATATTCTTAATGAAACATGAGCAACATTTTCATGTCAGTTCGAACAAACCCAAAATGCGAAAACAACCCCTGAATCATAGCCACAAACACCTTGGATGTTCTCACCACCATTTCTCAAATATTTTTGTGTTTTGGCACTTTTACAATGTAATTTTTGTATTGGAGCCTACCTATAGGTGCCATTCTATTGGAGGCTGCCATTCTATTTTTTCATGAGTAAAAAAGTGCCGAAACCTGCCATTCTATTAGAGGAAACATGATAATTAAACATCTCTGGAAAACCTGGAGAAAATATCAATATCCTGTAATACATAGGTAGTTTGAATGCTCATTCAAATGTGAGAAAGAAAGTTGTGAGTATTTAGTTTAAACTCAGCTCAATGGAAGGTGGGTGGTTGCTATGGCAACTGTATGTAATGCAAGGCAAGTGTATGGCTGGCGCAGGGAACGAATAGATTGTACTAAACACTGATGCACTCATTGGTGGGGGGGGGGCAAATACCTACAACTTTTATACAACAGTGATTACATACCTCGAAATCCCCCCCCAAATCAAGTGTAAAGAGAATGTAAGATGTAGAATGTCAAGTGGCAATTGTGTATCCAATTCTTATTTTTTCGTATCCAAATCTTTTGTTTTTGTTATCGACATAAGATTTGGATACGAAAACATGAGATTTGGATATGAAAAAAATGATTTGGATACACAATTGACACTTTACTTCACATTTGACACTTTACTTCACATTTGACATTTGACTTTGCATTTGACTTTACATTTGACACTTTACATTTGTCATTTGACTTTGCATTTGACTTTACATTTGACACTTTACTTTACACTTTACAGGGCTTGGGATTGCCACCTGACAAAATAAAATGTATCCTCAAAGGAATCAACAAGATCAATTTTCCCATTTCGCGCGGCTTGTACGGCTCAACCTGACATGTCTTGCAAAAAGCTCGCAAAAATACTAATGTAAATTTTTAATCAAACTGTATCTACGGAGGACTTAGGTAACTGTATTTATCTGCCTTATCTAAATACTGGACTGTCTGTCTAGTCTGTCTGGACTCTGGAGACTGGAACCATTATTTTTACCTAGCAGTCATTTCATTCAAAAGTGAAAATCTCAAGACTCCAGTATTTTCTTTGACCTGACATCTGAACAGAAATTGCCCACGTCTATTTTTGCAAGTTTTTGACAGTGAATACGTTCTCAAAAACGACAACATTTTTTCATTGCTCGCCCTTCCCTGCCCCGAACTCAAGATACAGTATTTGCTTGAATAATACCGCTGGGGAATTATTTTTTCGTCAGACAGTTTTGCGTGGGGATTTTTCAAGGGTGAATTGTTTTTTCGTCAAAATTTTCAAGCATGTTTCTATCAACTCATTTCACGAAATAGCGTATTTCCTCGAAATACCCCCAGGGGGTTTATTTTTTCAGAGTGGAAATTTTGAGGGGGGGTATTTCGAGGGGGGGTTTATTATTTCCTCAGAAATTTTCATGAAATTCATAGTAAAGAGTACGCTTTTGTATACACAAAACAGGTAATCAATGTGTCCAAGTAGGGTATTTTTGGACATATCAACGTCTATCGCTACACAAACTAGTATGTGTAGCTGCGATGCGAACTGCGTCCAATTTATACATCATGTACACCAAGGACGTATCCAGGGAGGGGGGCGGGGGGGGCTGCAGCCCCCCCCCCCTTCCCGGGGTGAGACCTAAAAAGTCCCGGAAAATGCGACTTTTCGTATATAATTTTTGATCTTTCTTAAAAATTTTGCGCGCAAGCGCGCAATTTCTTCCCCATGCATTGTATTTTCAGCGGATCGGTCCCCTTTAACCAATATCCTTGGAAATGAACACATTTTTGTGATTTCTCGCTGTATATGTATGCATAATTACATACATAAAAAGCCGTTCCCGGCGCTGGCGCCAACGCCAATAGCGCCATGGCGTGGCCCTTTGTATGGCGCGAGCGCCAAAACGCTTTTTCGTCCCTATATACGGAAAAAATTTAGGGGGGGGGGCTGAGCCCCCCCCCGTTCGCCGGCCCCCGTAAACAAGCAGCCCCCCCCCCCCGCTCAAAAATCCTGGATACGTCCCTGATGTACACTGCATACAATGTACATAATGCATGTATTTCTAGGGGGGTTTATTTTTTCCCCAGCTCAAAAACACCTGGGGGTATTTCGAGGGGGGTTAATACAAGGGGGGGGGGGTAAATCGAGGAAATAGGGTATGCCTTATAAACACAATAACTTGCCATTTAAAAAAAAATTTGCACAACAAATTGATAACATCTCTTAAGGGCGAGTTATTCAGGGGGATTATTATTTCGTCACTCGTCTTACAGCGGGAATTATTATTTCGTCACTCGTCTTCAGGGGGAATTATTCAAGGGGGAACTATTGAAGCAAATACGGTATTTAGCACAGCCCCGCAGTGTGTCAGATCTTTTTATATCTATTTACCTAGGTATTTAGAATGTCAAATTTCACACATTTGTTTCTAACGTGTCCTAAAATCTGAGATGAGCCGTGATATCTTCTTTCGCCTTCTATCTGACATTTCAAAGACTTGAATCAGTGACCTCCAGGCTTCAACAGTTCATTTTCTTTCCCGCGAATCTTTTCCAACGTCTCACAAAATAATACCCTGAATTTCATTCATTTTTTTTGGTATTTTACCCCCTTCTAAATACACCTCGACTACCATAACTAGGTATTTCGAAATTCTATCAAAATCATGTCGGAAAAACACTTAGCCATTGCAAATATTTAAACAGACTGTCAACTCTGGTCGCAAATGGCGGGACAATATTGTCTGTCATGCATAAAATAGTGAACGACCTTATTGGGGGCCTACACACTAGTTGACACATTTGTGTCAACTGGTCTGTGTCAACTCAGATTTCGGCTTCACGTGTAGCAGAGCGATCTCCAAGTGCACAGCGGCAATGTTGAAACATAAATATTACGGCTAGTGCATTCGAGAGTCGCTTTGCAACACGTGAAGCCGAAATCTGACTTGACACAAACCAGTTGACATGCATGTGTCAACTAGTGTCTGGGCCGCCATTTTATAGCATTTTGAAGACTGCCGCCGCGCACGCCATAAACTGAACACTTCGCTGATGAACATTTCTGTTTCACTGACATTGGTAAATAGGTATTTTTTGGAGCATTTGTCATTTTCCAGTTTTATTGTATTTGTCGAGTAGCTAATTGGGTTGAGATAGGGAGATTGGTTACCCCTCCCCTGCCAAATGCTCCTGCCATATAAAACTACAAGCCATGTTCTTTATATAAACCTATATATAAATGATGTCGGAAAAACTCTTAGCCACTGTATACCGTATTTCCTCGAATTACCCCCCGGGGTTTATTTTTTCAGAGTGAAAATTTTGAGAGAAAAACGTGAAAAATGCAACAATAACCACCATCTATAAGTTATTACAGCCTTGTATAGGGATGTAGATGGTATAAACGATGTTCAAACGTAACACAGTGAGTGATTTGAACGTCTGTTATGCATTTCCCGGACCACAAATTCATAGTGCCCATTTTGAGGGGGGGTATTTCAAGGGGGGGGGGGGGTATTTCGAGGAAATACGGTATATACAGACTTTCAACTCTGGTCGCAACTGGCGCAGCAATATTGTCTGTCACCCATAAAATAGTGAATGACCTTATTGTGGGCCTGCACACTAGTTGACGCGTGTGTCAACTGATCTGTGTCAACTCAGATTTTGGCTTCATGTGTAGCAGAGCGATCTCCCAATCACGGTTGGTTTTATAAAAGTCATTTGTATACGAATTGTAAAAAATGTATTTTATTTTAATTTTATTCTTCTTTTGTTTTATTTTATTCTTAAATTTTCCATTTTATTTGTATTTTATTTTTATTTGTTTCTGAGATTTTGCCAACCGTGCTCCCAATGCACATGCGGCAATGTTCAAACATAAATATTACGGCATGTGCATCCGTGAGTCGCTCTGCAACACGTGAAGCCAAAATCTGACTGAGACAGACCAGTTGACATGCATGTGTCAGTCAACTAGTGTGTGGACTGCCATTTTATAGCATTTTGAACACTGACGCACGCCATAAACTGAACACTTCTCTGATGAAAGTTTCTGCTTCACTGACATAGGTTGGGCTCTTTTTTGAAGCATTTGTCATTTTCCAGTTTTATTTTATTTGATGTGTAGCTAATGGGGTTGAGATGGGGGGATTGGTTACCCCCTGACAAATGCTCCAGACAGATACAACTACTCCAGGCTATGTTCTGTATATACCGTATTTCCTCGAAATACCCCCAGGGGGTTAATTTTTTCAGAGTGGAAATTTTGAGGGGGATATTTCGAGGGGGGGTTATTATTTCGTCAGAAATTTTCACAAAATTCATAGTAAAGAGTACGCTTTCAAATACACAAAACAGGTAATCAACGTGTCCAAGTAGGGTATATTTGAACATATCAACGTCTATCGCTACACAAACTAGTATGTGTAGCTGTGATGCAAACTGCGACCAATGTATACATAATGTACACTGCATACATCATGTACATAATTCCAGATGGGGGGTATTTCGAGGGGGGGGGTTATTTTTTACCCAGCCCAAAAACACCTGGGGGTATTTCGAGGGGGGGGGGGGGGTTAATTCAAGGGGGGGGGGAATACGGTGTATCGTATTATTACGAAATACCGCCACTGGGGTGTATTATTTTACCAGCAAATTTTGCGGGGGTCTATTTTTTTGCCAGAAATTTTATGAAATTCCACATATGATGGAAAAGTGATGGAAATTCCACATATCCAGTGATGGAAAAGCGCCATGGCGTTGGCGCTTGGCGCTAGCGCCTAAGCAAAAAGCGCCATGGCGCTTTTGGCGCTTGGCGCCATTATGCTGTGGCGCTATTGGCGCTTGGCGCTATCCATCGGTGGCGCCTGGAGCTGAGATTTAAAAAAGCGCCAAAAAAGCGCCACCACCAGACAGCGAAAAACGCACAGAATTTGCATTTTTATCAATTTACATCCATACCAGACACGTGGCAGTACTTTGTGATGTTACTTTTAGCAAAACAATGGCTATGAAGCCGATGAGACAGCATTATAAGTGGTGATATCTGCCAAAGAAATCCATTTATATTTAGACTCATCACATTGTTTTTGTCGAACATATGTGATTTCAAGTGAATTTGGGCATCGAATAGTGCTTTAATAAGGTTACCGTATTACCTCGAAATACCCCCATGGGGGTTTATTATTTCGCCGGCAAATTTTGAGGGGGGGGGGTTAATTCGAGGGGGGTCTATTATTTCGCCAGAAATTTTACAAAATTTCCCCATATTCAGACGTAGAAAAATACAACATTGTCAGAGGCGTATGAGTGTTTATAGGCATATACTACTGTATATACACATAAACCCTTCCCTAACATCACTCAGTCATCGGTTTTAACGTGTGTTCTGCATAATACAGTTCACACACTGTGTTGTTTGTTGTGTACATGCTGTTTACACTGTATTTGGGGGTGGGGGTATTTTGAGAGGGGGGGGGTTTATTATTTCCCCTAGCCCATTTTGAGGGGGGGGGGGGGGTTAATTCGAGGGGGGTTAATTCAAGGGGGGGTTAATTCGAGGTAATACGGTATAAGAGAAGGCTGCATTGGGAGTGTTTCACACTCTGGAAGTATACGTGCGACAGGGGTTAGGTAGGGGGGTGGGGGTATCCTTCACACTAGTATGAACAAATGGAGGGTTTTACAGTAATAAAAGCACAAAACTAATTAAAACAACCAACAATGTCTATCTGTGTGTGAAATTGTACACCAATGCACAAAAAATTGCAAAATACCTAGTGAACAAGTAGTAAAAAGTTAAAACTGTCTTGATGCAAAAAGTTCAAAGCAGACTGTAACATGATGATGAAATTAAAAATGGATGTCTGCATTTTAATTCTGGGAGCAGCCTAAAACAATAGAACTTTTTCCTATATTTCCCGAAATTACTCTTCATTTACTTTCAATTCACTTGTCATAGAGAGACAGTCTTTAGTGAATAGGTCTGAAAATGGCGCCTGGCGCTGGCATTTTAAATGGCGCCAAAAAAGCGCCAACCATGATTATAACAATTATTACAATACAGTGAAAATCCGCAATCCAGTTGATCAATTTTGAGAACAACTGAATAAATATTGATAAATATGGGTAAGGGTGTTAGGGGACATAAATATATATAAAATATTGATTAGGCAAAATTTGGTGACAAATGTAAGACAATTTCCTCGAATTATCCCTCCCTTGAATTAACCCACCTCGAAATACCTCCTATCTTTAATAACGTACATCATGTATTCAATGTACATGATGTATTATTTGCTGCCAATTTCCATAGCAAATACATATAGAGTAGTTTGTATATGTATATATGCATATACCATATTTCCTCGAAATATTCCCCTTGAATTAATTAATATAAAACCCACATGGGAGTAATTCGAGGTAATATGGTAAATACATTTTGACTAGTGATGGAAAAGCGCCATGGCGCTGGCGCCTGGCGCTAGCGCCAAAGCAAAAAGCGCCATGGCGCTTTTGGCGCTTGGCGCCTTTTTGCTGTGGCGCCATTGGCGCTTGGCGCTAGTGTTTTAAAAAGCGCCAAAAAAGCGCCAAGAAGTACTAAAAATTCATTATTATTTTATGCAGAAAGACCTGTCAAATTTAATTTACATAAGTATATGTGCTACTGTAAGTGTATTCCAAGATCAACATACCCTATTCTTGATTACTTTGTAAACAATTTCCTTGTGATTGCATGGGTATTCAACACTTGTCCCATCTAATCCGATATATTTATGTAAGGCTTTATGTGACTATTCATCAGACTGGTAACACTTTTCACATAGGTTTTAGCTCAATCACTATACTGAGCTCGTTCCTTGCAGTTTTGTTTAAGCAGGGTCAAAGGACCCTGTAAAGTGTAAAGTTAAGTAATAAACATTATCCAAAATTTCGTGAATACGCCTTTGTTAAGTGTCATGTGAAATGTCAAAAGTTCAATCAAAATAAGTTCTTTTTTTTTATGATTGACATTTTACATCACATTTATATCTTGACATCTGACACTTGATTTTAATGGGTGTGGAATCACTTTCTGAAGCCATTCCAACAATGGCAATCCAAAATTTGAAACCTCAAAATCCACTGCAATATCCTAGTAGAAAAATCGAAAGTATTCCAAAAAATTGAAAACTTCATTTGAAAATTTGAAAATTATTTTAGGGTAAACTACTTAATTCCAAAAGTAATTTTACAAAACACGTAAAAATCTTATCACTTTTTACAGATGGTTTGCTATAGTTAGCCCAAACACCCAGCTGTAAAGTATCAAGACAAAAATAACAAAAGTGACTGGAGTTGACTTATATATTGCGCAAAATACAAATTAATAGCAGTGCATTGGCATGGCTGCATATATGAGAAGCAAAATTTTTTTGGCGCTGGCGCTATTGGCGCTTGGCGCCAACATCCTCTGGCGCCATTGGCGCTTGGCGCCGTAGTCTAGAAAAGCGCCATGGCGCTTTTGGCGCTTGGCGCTATTTTGCTCTGGCGCCATTGGCGCTCGGCGCTGGGGTTCGGAAAAGCGCCATGGCTAGGGTGTCAAAAAAAATTTTCTACGGAAAACGGAAAACGGAAAGGTAAAAATTTTTCACTTTACGGAAAACGGAAAACGGAAAGGTAAAAAAAAATTGTCGGCCGGAAAACGGAAAACGGAAAGGTAAAAAAATTTCATTCAGCGGAAAACGGAAAACGGAAAGGTAAAAAAAAAATTGTCGGCCGGAAAACGGAAAACGGAAAAATGAAATGCCGGAAAACGGAAAACGGAAAGCAAAATTTTCACGGAAATGGAAAAAAAAGTGAAATTAGCATGGTAATAGACAAATTTGCAGAAGGAAAACCTGCATGCAGGTTTGCCTGTTTGGCTTTGATTGTGGTAGCTGTACATTCTGCAACTATGGATCATGCCTGTAACTTCACTTGTTGTTCAAGCTTAACTGAACCAACAAAAAATCATCAAAAAGTAGCCATAGTGGCCATAGGAAAGGAAACACTACGACAATTTCACAGTCTAGGAGCAGTGGGAATCACTGATGACCCCTATGCAATTGATGACAATATTGCAGAGGAGATGATAATAAATAGCATAAAATTCAACAACAACAACAAACAATACTATATTGACTGGCCGTATAAAGAGAGTATCAGTGACCTGCCCACGGGAAAAGCAGAAGCCTTGGTGCAGTTTAAATTACTGATAAGAAGATTCAACAAAGATCCAAACTTATTCAAACAATACCGGAAAGTTTTGGACGACCAACTAGAAAAGGGAATAATTGAGATCTGTGACAACAAAACAGACAACAAGGGGATTCATTACCTGCCACACCAGCCAGTAATCACGCCAGGCAAATTGACATCATGCAGAATCGTGTACGATGGGTCGGCAGGTAAGCCCAGTTTCAACAAGTGCCTTTTTAGAGGACCAATTACAACACCATTAGCACTG
>OZ038454.1:21929762-22105958 GCA_964036195.1 Sphaerolaimus hirsutus | reverse complement strand
ACGTGTGTTTTGCATAACCCAGATGCCTTTGTCATTTACGTTCTCTATACACTCAATTTGGGGGGGGGGGGTATTTCGAGGGGGGGTTAATAAGTTCATAGTGTCCATTTTGAGGGGGGGGGAGGTATTTCGAGGGGGGGGGTATTTCAAGGAAATACGGTAGTTCCATTCTCTTTACAGCAACGACTCCGATCAGTAGACAATAGTGGCTATGGACATTGTAGTAAATTAAATATTTTATCTTTTATTTGTAATCATTGTAATTGCTTCATAAAAGTGATTGCCACATCATTCTGATCATTTTAAGTGCTCAACCATCAAAATCGGTTGAAAATTCCTGGAAATATGCACTTCCAAAGGTGAAACCACTGAGAAACTGCCCGATATTTACTTCAGAAATTCCAGCCCGGTGCGGTGCCTTTCGGTGCTAGCACCGGCAACCCGCCGGTGCCTTTCGGTGCCGGTGCCATTTTTTCCAAAAGGCACCGGTGCCGGTGCGGTGCCATTTTCTGACCGGTGCCCCAGCGTGCCAGGTGCCCTTTTCATGCGTTGGCAAAGGTGCCGGTGCGGTGCGGTGCCATTTTTTCCGGTGCCTTTAACATCACTAGTAGTGAGTCGCCATGCCTCCCCCCATTTATGCAGAGTAGAGGGATGTTACAACTATATATTCACAAAGTTTCAGCTCTATAGCCCCACCATAGCCCGAGATATAGCTTTCGAAGTGAAATAAAAAAATGGGTGGCTTACTTGACCGGGAAGGTGTTTACGTGTTCCAAATTTTTTTATCGTACAATTTTGTGATTCCCGCAGTTTGGTGTGTCTGACCATGCTATGGGTGAGTGAGACAATTATGTCCTCCCTCGACAACCAGCCATAGTGAATATGCATTCCCCCTATCACTCACTATATACTATACTCGGCAGACATGATACTCTGCCCTCGCACTGATTTATGTCTCGGGTTGGAAGCGTGCCAATGATTGTTAAATCATGCGATTTCCATATAAAAGATGTAAAAATTTATCGATGTGAATATGTTAATGAATAACATTATAACAACGATCAATTTTGTGATCTTTTTATGAAACTCGCACGCGTTAACCACCGTTGGCACACTTCCAAGGGGAACCACGCGTGCAAGGGTTAAAGTAACCGGAGTATACTTGCTCACACACTTATATAAGCAACTGTGGTAAACTTCAGCACCTGTTGTAAAATTTACTCATTGTCGTCACAAAAAAAATGAAAAAAACACGTTCGCAGCTCGTGGCGACAATCGACAACAAAAATCAGGCTCACATGACAACACTTTTTTTCTTGTGACGACAAGCGCTCATTGCCGCATTGTCGCCAATCAAAAGCTTGTGCCGACAACAACATTTTTTCGATCAAAAAAAGCGAACCGACAACGTGAAATTTTTAAAATGCTTATAACTCTGGAACAAAAAGGCCGATTTATCTGAAATTTGGCATGTGAGTGCACCTAACTAGTGAGTATACTGACCTGTTTTTTCTCGCAGATATGGAACTTAATTCTGGATTTATGGAACTTTTTCACTTTTTGATTTGTCGGCACATTTTGCAGTGTAAACGCCGCTTTAGTGAAAAGTGGAAGTCATGTATGACAAGTGAAGTTATAAGTGACAAGTAAATTTGTGCCTACTTAAAGTAGCTGCGTAAGTAAATTGACCAGCACATTTTTACCTTGTCAGTTGAATAACATAAATATCTTATATCATTTACCTACCACTTATAACTTCACACGTTACATATCACTTGACCTTCCACCACTTAAAACGTCACTTAAAACTTAAACCGCACTTTCCCACCACTACCACTTTCCCACCACTCATCACACTTTCCTGGTCACTTCCCCACTTGAACCCCGCCTTGTCGCAGATGGACGCCCTGCACGCGAACGTGGACAACGTGCACTTCGAGTGGCAGTGCGAGCGGGGCCTCGACGGCCTGGAGCACTTGGAGCCCAGACACGTCTTGAAGAAGGGCGCCTATGATGGAGAGGCTTATGGTAGGGTGGGGGGGGGGCATGTTTTTCGAAGGTTGTTGAATTTTTTAGCTAGAAATTGGTTTTTAAGAATTTGATTATTTACATTTAAAATGTTAACTGATGGTTGATTGTGGGAGAAAAAAAGGAAGATGACGTGTTTACAAGGGTCTTGTAGCCGGGTGGGTAGAGTATTTAGTTATAGGGGCTGTAGTAACGTATTTCCTGCAAAAAAACACGCAAAAATGGGTTCATGTTGCAAAAATATCCATTGTTGACTGATTGGTTATCGTTGTTGTCGGTTCTGATCATTGTCCTTTGAACACATTGGAAGTGAATTGATAAAAAGTTGGTATTTTTAAAAAAAAACCACGCTTCACTCTTATTGGTTGAAAATTGACAGGGTTCGTACAGAGCTGTCACAGGGCCGCATTTCCGTCGCATTTTTACACCAACCGCAACGGATCGCCTCAAAATGTCCCTATCCACCTCTAGCCACGCCCACTCAAATCCGCACGCGAGCGCCCCCACGCGCGCAGGTCTGGACGTGGCGCGCGCCGCCGCCCTGCCCCCGGCCGTGCTCAGCGAGGCGGTCGCTCTGTGCGACACATTGCGCGCGAAACGTCAGGCAGCGTCGGCGGCGAGCCGCGCAGACTCGTGGCAGGCGCGCAAAGAACGCGCTATTATACGTTTTGCATTGAAAATACAGCAAGCTGCGAAGGAAAGGTTGTTTTTGCCCACTCTTATTCTACTGAGAGCTTTTTGGCTTATTCTGATTCGTTTGATTCAGGTTGTGGTGGGAAACAGTTGTACTCCAGTGATATTACACCTTCCACTTTGGCTTCCAGCTATATTTAGCACTTGCGATTTTCTTGAAAAAGGTGAAAAATGCATTGCGTTTCACGCTTATGTATGAACAAAATTAAGTTTGGCATTTTTTCACAAAAATAGCACACTTTGATCATCACTGGCACGCTTCCAATGCGCAACATAAATACCGTATTTCTTCTTATAGAAGAGCGCCGTTCTATTTTTTTCCGTCAACTTTTTTACCCGCCGTTCTATTGGAGGTGCCGTTCAATTGGAAGCTGCCGTTCTATTTTTTCACCAATTTTTTCACACATTTCTCATGTGAACATGAGCCTTATTTTTAATGAAGCTTAAGCAATATTTTGATGTAAGAGCATCAATTTAACATTTAGCAGCTATTTGAAAGCTTTGAATGTTTTCACCATCGATTGTCTACTTATTTTTGTGTTTTGGCACACTCCCAACATAATTTCTACCTTGCGTTATAATGGAGGTGCCGTTCAATTGGAGACTGCCATTCTATTGTTTTCGTGAACGCAAAAACATGCCAAAACCTGCCGTTCTATTGGAGGTGCCGTTCAATTGGAGGCTGCCGTTCTATTGTTTTCGTGAGCGTGAAGATGTGCCAAAACCTGCCGTTCTTTGGAGGTGCCGTTCTATTGGAGGTATGCAGTTCTATTAGAAGAAATGCGGTAACTGCGCGTGCGGAGGGTCATGTCACTGGGACGTAGGCTCCCTAGACATATAAGCCAGCTCGACATGTAGACCCAGTGCAGGTGTCTCCAAAGGGGGGGGCGACCCCCCCCCCCCACCCCTAAATCGGCCAGCTCTCTATCTATCCCGGAGGTCCGCTCAGCTATCTCTTACCCCTACGAAATTTTTTGGCTACTATCCATTGACCCCCCTCAATATTAGCTGTATTGTATCTACATATCGAGCGGGTTGAGGGACGTACGCAGGGGGGGGGGGGGCGGGGGGGGGGCGGCCGCCCCCCCCCCCGTTCCCGGGCCGGACAAAAAAATGTGCCAGGAATGGCACTTTGTTAAGCGATTTTCTACCGACTTAGCAAAAATTTTGCGCGCGAGCGCGCATTTCCGCACCGCACGCTATATAGAATGCATTTTTTTTTCTTCCAGAGTGAAATAACCACTAAAAATGCCCTCAACGCAGTGCCGGGTACCATAAATTTAGGCACAAAAAAATACCAAATGGTATACGTTGGCGTTGGCGCCAACGCCAATAGGGTCCTGGCGCTGGCGCCAACGAATGGCGCTAGCGCCATGGCCCCATTCCGTTACTGCAGGAACAAATTTTAGGGGGGGGCGCCGCCCCCCCGTTCGCCGGGCTCCGTATACAATCCGCCCCCCCCCCCCCGCTCAAAAATCCTGCGTACGTCCCTGAGCGGGTTTACATGTCTACAGGCACAGGGCCGTTTTTCCCCTACACATGTCCCAATACCCCCCAGACACAACTACACGGGGGAGGAGCTGTGCGACCACATGAAAATGCTCAAGGCGCAGTTCGTGTCCGAGTTGCGGCTGACCGACGCGGAAAGGCGGAGACTCGGCGCCCAGGGGGACCCGCTCATGGAAAAGTTGCTCGCTGCCGACTGTAAATAAATTGGTTGAGGGGTGTTTTTGGAGAGTGCTGATTGGGTGATTTGGTGACAATCCCAGACCCAGTAAAGTGTAAAGTAAAGTGTCAAATGTCATGTAAAATGTCGTGCAAGTGTCAATTGTTTATGACAAATGTAAAGTGTCTTGTTCAGTAATAAAACCTTTTCTTCTTCTTTTAATTAACATTTTGCATGACATTTTACACTTCGCTTGACACTTTACAGGGTCTGGGATTGCCGCCTGGGCCCAGTCCCGCCCATTGTGAAATTTCAGAGGAGTGTGAAGTGCTCGGTGAAGGTTTGTTTTGCCGGCTTTTCACGTAATATTACAAAGCAGATGACGATTTTTATGCGTTATTTTGCGTTTTGCAGTGTGTGGGACTGGCCCCTGGGAAAGGTCTGACTTAGCATTGTAGTGAATTTAATCGACTTGTCCACCTAGCTCTTTGACCCACGAGAAAAGCTCACGAGTGCACTTTAGTTGTCACTAATCGAACAATAGTTTTGTCATTTGCAGCATTTTGACATTGACAAAGTAAAAGGTGCATGTGGGGTACTAAAATTGTCAATGTGGACTAAAAAGCGTGTGCTTCCTCATTTGACATCGAGATAATATTTTCACTATAAAAAACAATGTCAACTAGTTACTGTGGTGGGTTTTAGAATGATTTTATCCCGGTGCATTTTTAGATGTGGTTTTGTTCACTTTAGTTTTGTTCTTTTTGGGTTTTATGTGTTTTAGTCGCTTTTTATTTAGATTCTCAGTTTTCTTTTTACGATCGTTGTTATTTTTTCTTCAATATCGGGTGACATTTTTTAGGTACCGTATTACCTCGAATTATCCCCCCTTGAATAACCCCCCCCCACCCCCTCGAATTAACACCCCCTCAAAATGGGCTGGGGAAATAATAACCCCCCCTCGAAATACCCCCCTGGAATGAAATACATTATGTATGCAATGTACATGAAGTATTAATTGCGACCAAAGTGCATCGCAACCACACATAGACTAGTTTGTGTAGCGATCAATGTTGGTTTTATAAAAATCATTTGTATACAAATTGTATAAAAATTGTGTACAAATGTATTTTATTTTTATTTTATTTTTGTTTCATTTTATTTTATTCCAAAATAATAATAAAATAATAAAATGGACCATTTTACAAAAAAAAATTTCAAAAATTTTACAGAAATTTTACAAAAAATCAGAATCTTGCATGCAAGGTCAGAAAAATGTGATAATTAGACCTAAACATGAAAAACATGAAAAATTTTCCATTACTTTGCAAAAGTTGCATGCAGTAGGTATTGTTAGCTAGTTGCAAGTGTTAAGTTACAATTATCGATAAGAATGGTTTGCATTTTCAGTAGAAGGATTACTGAAGTGTGCTGGGCGCATTTGTAAAGCATCATGCAAAGTGTCAATTGTCATGACAAATGTAGTAAAGAGTAAATTGGCATCTCCAATGTCAAGCAAAGTATAATTGTCATGACAAATGTTGTGCAGAGTGTAAATTGATTATCTGAATCTTATGTTTTGGTATCCAAACCTTATATTTTGGTATCCTAATCTTATGTTTTGGTATCCAAAGGTTCACATAAGATTTGGTTACAAAAACAACAAGATTTGGATACAAAAGATAATCTTTGGATACAATTGGCTTTACAGTTACCACTTTAATTTATATTTGTCATGACAATTGACACTTAACTTAACATTTTCATGAAAATTGACACTTTCCATTCCATTTCATATGACATTTTGACACTTTACATGGCTTGGGACTGCCCCAGCTCCGCGAATGAACAGGTTGAACTATAAACAACAGAAAAAAAATTTACCAAAAAATATGAATTTTTATACACTTTTACAAAAATATGAATTTGTATACAATTTTACAAAAAAATTACAAAAATTCGAATTTTTATACAATTTTTATTTTTATTTTGAAATTTTCCATTTTATTTTATTTTATTCTTCAATTTTCCATTTTATTTTTATTTTTTCTGAGATTTTGCCAACCCTGGTAGCGATGTACGTTGATACGCCCGGCTAGGGCCCATTCCGCATCAAAGCCCATTCCGCATGTAGACCCATTATAGACACACTATGCCTGCAGGGGTAAGAAAGGGGGGAGGTAACACCACCCCAAACCGCCCAGCTATCTATCTATCCCTGGCGCAAATTATTTTGGCTACATTCCCCTGAACCAATTCCCTGATTCCCCCACCCGCAAATTGCCTAGCTATCTAGCTATCTGGAGCGCGTTTGAGCAATTTTACCCTAATTTTCACCAAAATTCCCTAATTTTCATACTTCTTATAGATTTTCACCTTCAAAATCACTAGGTCATGTGTTTTATTACCTATTTTCAACATGCCAGGTATAATAAAATGTGTTCCGGGTCAACATGTGGGATGGGTTTAGATGCGGAATAGTGCACTGCCGATACGCCCTAATATATCCTGTTTGAACGCATTTATTACCTGTTTTGGGTATGTTAATGCTTGCTCTTTACTTCAATACTTACGAAAATTTCTGACGAAATAATAATAAAAAACCTCGAATAAGCCCCCCCTCGAATTAACCCCCCCCCCCCAAATTTTGCTGGCGAAATAATAAACCCCCATGGGGGTATTTCGAGGTAATACGGTAGTTTGTTTTCATCCGTTGTCAATCACACAAGTCGACAATCATCCGTTGTCAATCACACAAGTGACAGGGAAAATAGTAGTAAAGTTGTAAAAGCGAGCGTAGTAAACTTGTTTTAGGTATACTCGGCAGACATTATGCGAGTCAATGGTCTAACGAATTTTTGTACAAGTGCCATTCTAACCCAATTTCATTGTTATTGACACTCGTATTTCATGCGTAGGGATGACCATCAACAAATGTTTCAATTAGATAAGTGAACGTCACCGTCGAAATTTGAATTTAAGATCTACACTTGATAAATATACGATAATTTCTTATTATTATGAACATAGTGAGCATTTTATGTTATTCAGAGCAATTTTTAGATTTTCAAAACGATCCAGATTTACAGTGTGCGCAGAAATTCCTGTGCGTATTGGCACTGACCCAAGTGCCACTGTTACTCCGCGCACACGCGCCAGCCTACATCTTAAAACTGCACGCAAATTTTGGCCCGGCCGCGCGCCCCGTTTTCCCTATACAAACTTGTGATTTTTACGAACCTTTCGAGGCCCACCACGCGCTTGAAAATGGGAATTGTGGGTCGAGCGTACGCACAGAGTGCTAAAATTATGTCCGTTCTCTGTCAGATGTAAAAAATCGTACAAATTTAACTGTCGTTATTGAGCTCACACACAAAAAAAGGCGAGCCTGACGGAACGTTCGTGATTTTTGGGGTTAGCGCTAGTGGGCATTTACACGAAAGTGGGCGGAGCTTACGCTGACCGCCTCATGCAAAGCAAAATATCTGCGCACACTGTAGCTAGTGGTGTACAGTGTACAGGGTCGTTCTTCCCTTGTTCTATCGCACGCACACATACGTACTTTTTTGTTGGAATTTGTCCGGGCTGTTACAATAAAATACCTTGTTATCTGCTTTCATATGACAATATGCGTGTTCAGGTTATCCTGTTCTCGCATAAAACGTCGGATTGAATAAGATTTACCATGAATCGATTGGAATGCATTCATTCAAATTCAAAATTAACTTAACAATTTTAACGAAATTTAAAATTGGTACGTAAGGGCCGAATCACTGATTCCTTTCATGTCTGCCGAGTTTATATGACAACTAAACGTTAAATGTCAAGTGTGAAACCTAAAATTCAACTCATTTTCACTCACATTTAACTTTAAATCTATCCACTTGCGGAATTGACGCCTACCGTTGTATTTATTTGTTTGTTTTTTCAAATCTACATACATCATTGTAATTTTACTGCGTTTCTATAGACCTCGTCGTGTTTATGTTATTGTGTTATTGTGTTATTCTTCAATTGCGTCTACCCATGTTCGATCAATGTTCGTTTTTCCCGGTGCATTTTCCGAGTGTTTCTTTTGCCGCGCGTCACATGTTGTGATGTGAATAGCGCCAGAACTTGGCGCCAAGCGCCTAAAGCGCCATATCGTTTTTCTGGACCACGGCGCGAAGTCGCCAATGTCAATGTCGCTGTGCATTTTTCACTCCCTGGCGCTTTTTGAAGCTTCAAAGAAATGCTATCGCCAAGCCTCAATGGCGCCACCGAATAATAGCGGAATAATAGCTTTTCCATCACTAGTCATATGCAAATTTGGCGCTGATGTACAGCCATTCCTTTACGCTTCTATTCATTAAATATAATGGAATGCGCTGAAAAATCACGCCACGACACCGTCGGCAATTCCGCCCACCTTTTCTGAATCTCGCCAAAGTTTCAAGCGTTTATAATGTGAAGTAAATAGTTGCATTGCATGTGTGGACGGAATATTTTTGAATAAAAAATGAACCCCAAAACTAATACCCCCTCGCAAAAAATTACCTCCCCATCAAAACATACCCCCTTCCTCGTATAAATTTGTGAAAGTTTTAGAAATTGATGGAAAATTGAGCTGTAAAGTGTAAAGTAAAGTGTCAAATGTAAAGTCAAATGCAAAGTAAAGTGTCAATCAAAACCAAAAAGAAAAGATTTTATTACTGAACTTTGCATGACAATTGACACTTTACTTTGCATTTGACTTTACATTTGACACTTTACTTTGCATTTGACTTTACATTTGACACTTTACTTTGCATTTGGCTTTACATTTGACACTTTACTTTACACTTTACAGGGCTTGGGATTGCCACCTGGTGCCAATCCCAAGCCCTGTAAAGTATAAAGTAAAGTGTCAAATGTAAAGTCAAATGCAAAGTAAAGTGTCAATTGTCATGCAAAGTTCAGTAATAAAATCTTTTCTTTTTTGTTTTAATTGACAGTTGACTTTGCATTTGACTTTACATTTGATACTTTACTTTACACTTTACAGGGCTTGGGACTGCCCCCTGGTCTGAGCGAGCAGGTGCAAAATTAACCCGTGAATAAAGTTCCGTATTATATCTGCAAAGCAAGGCAGTAAAGTGTGCTCACTAGCGTAAATACAATTTGCAGATAATTTGAGCCTGTCATTCAAATTTGAAAACGAATTTCTGTTGTCGGTTTGGTTTCAAAACAAAAACCGAACCGACAACCTAAATTAGTTTCAAAATGCATATAGGTAAATCTTGAATGACAGGCTCAAATTATCCGCAAATTGGCATGTGTGTATTTACGCTAGTGAGCACACTTTACTGCCTTTCATTGCAACCAACCCCCCCCCCCCATTCGAGACCCCTGATGTGCAAAACATTTGGATACCATAGGTGGGTATCCTGGGGGGTTGGCTAAACGGGTCAAATCGAGATACGGAATTTATACATCACTGACTCGACCTCAAACATGGAATTTTCAGGTTGTCCTGATAATTTTAAGTGTTTAATCGGCCCAGAAAGTGTGGTGGACCACCAGCTTACTGTTTCTCTATAATGAAAAAGTCCCAACTATTCTGCACGGTAGTGTACATCCATGCATCCAAAGCAAAAAGAGCCATGACGCTTTTGGCGCATGGTGCTACCATGCTATGGCGCTTAGCTCCATGTCCATGAAAAGTGCCATGGCGCTTTTGGCGCTTTTCGTGGTTGTAAAAAATTGACAAAACCTGCCATTCTATTGGAGGTATTTATGCCTTTCTATTAGAAGAAATACAGTAAAAGTAAATATATACACGTACACAATATATATATATATATATATATACCGTATTTCCTCAAAATACCCCCCCCTCGAAATACCCCCCCCCTCGAAATACCCCCCCTCAAAATGGACACCATGAACTTATAAACCCCCCCTCGAAATACCCCCCCCCAAATTTAGTGTATAGAGAACGTAAATGACAAAGGCTGCGGTTTGTCATCCCGGCAATGCAGAACACACGTTAAAAACGATGACTCTGTTATGTGAGAACAGTGTTTGTACGTCTACACACTTATAAATGTCTTTAGAGTCTTATAAAAAGCGATTTTCGTTGCATTTTTCGACGTCTGCGTACGTTTCAGACGACATTTTAGTACTGGGATTTCAAAAAAAATTTGGCGAAATAATAAACCCCCCCCCTCGTTTAACCCCCCCTCAAAATTCTCACTCTGAAACAATAAACCCCCCGGGGGTATTTCGAGGAAATACGGTATATATATATATATATATAAAAATACGTACACAAACGTAATATATATACGTACACAAACTAGCGTATACTGCGATGCAAAATGGATGCAAATACATCATGTACCTTGAATACATCATGTACTGTATTACCTCGAATTATCCCCCCCCCCCTTGAATTAACCCCCCTCGAATTGACCCCCCCTCGAATTAACCCCCCCCCCCCCTCCCTCGAATTAACCCCCCTCAAAATGGGCTGGGGAAATATAACCGACCGCCTCGAAATAACCCCCCTCCGGAATGATGTACATCATGTATGCAATGTACATGATGTATTTATTACTACTTATTTGCATCGCAGCTACACTTATACGCTCATTTGTGTACAGATGTACATCTTAGGCCCCAATATAACCTATTTTCTCACATTTATTACAGTTTTTGTGTGAGAAAAAGCGTGTACTTTACCATGAATTTCACGCAAATTTCTGGCGAAATAATAAAACCCCACCTCGAATAAACCCCCCCTCGAATTAACCCTCCCTGAAATTTTGCTGGCGAAATAATAAACCCCCATGGGGGTATTTCGAGGTAATACGGTACCTTATTTCAGACGGAATATTTCAAGGGGGGGCGCGTATTTCGAGTAAACACAGTATATACAAGGACGTAGCCAGGATTTTTGAGCGGCGGAGGGGCGGATTGTATACGGAGCCCGGCGAACGGGGGGGCGGCCCCCCCCCCTAAAATTTTACCCCTGTTGTAGGGGAATGGCGCCATGGCGCTGGCGCCATTCGTAGGCGGCACGCCATGGCGCCACTGGCGTTGGCATTGGCGCCAAAACAGCAGTATACGTCTGTATTTTACAGGCATATACAGCGACATGGACAGAAATTGAGTCCATTTTTACTGGCTTTTAGGCCGCATAGACTGGTCAGCCAAAAAGATATGTGTCACTGCGACAAAATGCGACTGCTGTCACTCACTGTCACCGCTAGAATTTTGGACCATTTTATGTCTATGGCTGTAGTTGTAGTTAATTTGTACACGTTTTTTAGTTGAAATTTCCGCGCCTCACTCAATTTTGCCAATTTATGTCGTATCGAATTTTTTTATAATTGGATTTGTCTCATTTGTAAGGTAACTAAGGTTTCGAAAAGAAAACATTGGAAAGCTGAGCAAATTTCAGGCAGATCCCACCCTACCCCAATCGTTAAAATAAAATAAACAAAATACTCGATCATTCGGGCGTCCATTTCTCTAGCCCGATGCCCGCCTGTGTGCCCGTTGTCGGGCTTGTCCAGGATTCCCGTTCTGCGGGCACTTTGTTAACTGCGGAAAATGGCTCGCTGAAACGGGCGGAGAGAGGGCAGGCCAGGTTAAGCTGGACACGCGGAAATTTCCGTTTTTCCGGATTTCCAGCCGCAGCAAAAAAATGGGTGTGTGATGCGTCGGGAAGTGCGCCTGAAGTGGTGCCTTTCACAAACTTCCACTAGTATCGCGAAATTTATGATGAAGTGTTTTCCACATCCAAATCTTTACATCTGCTCCGCATGGGTCCGGAACTAGGAAACGCTGGTGCTGAAATAGGCAAATTTGCAGGTGAAAATGGATGTAAATTATGAAAATTAGTCGTTTTGAGTGAAAATTGCAGAAAAATCTCAAAAATATTTACATTTACATTTTCTGGGAAAAAGTGTTTTACTCACATTTACCATTTTGTGCAAATGTAACAGAATCTTTTTGAAAGTACTTCAGCACAGAAAATGTTAAAACAGGGGAAAAATAGCCAAAGCAATCGGTGTATCTAATCTAAACCTATATATTTTCGAGAGAACTGCGTGCAAAGGATGCCTAATGCAAAAGATAGGGGCACAATCACAGCCTCATTTTTTGCCCGATTTGTGTGTGTTTTTGCACACAATGCAGTCACTATTTATTAGTACAAAATGCCCTTTACAAACACGTTACAATCTTGACAAACAGGGTTAGTAGATGGCAAAGTTGCTTCCCAAGAATGCAATTGCACATGTATAGGGGGTGAACTTGAGTTTTTAGGGGCTGAGTTTTCAATTCAGGGTTGAGTTGATGGGTGTTTATAAATTAGGGTTGAGTTGACAGAAGTTTAAAAATAAGGGGCTGTTGACACAGGTTTACAAATTAGAGGCTGAGTTTATGGGAGTTGAGTTGATGGGTGTTTACCAAATTAGGGGCTGAGTTTGTGGGAGTTAACAATAACATTACCATAATCCTTCAGTGAGGCCCCCGGGGCTAAAAAATATAAATTGTGATATGATGCATTTGTGGGTTACTGATTACAATGATTTGAAATATGCACTCCATTCTGACAGTACATTACCATAACCCTGAAATTGAATCCCTGGGGCCAACTTTCAAATTGTGAAATGATTCATTGTGGGTTTCTAAGTGCACTGATTTGATATATAATGCACTCCATTTTGACACTACATAACCCTGAAAACTACATGACCATAACCCTGAAAATGAACCTCTGGAACCAAAAACTTTCAATTTGTGAAATCATTCATTCTTGGGTTTCTGATTGCACTGATTTGATATATGCACTCCATTTTGACACTACATTACCATAACCCTAAAAATGAACCCATGGGGCCAAATACTTTCAATTTGAGAAATAATGCATTTTCGGGTTTCTGATAGCACTAATTTAAAATATGTACTTCATTTTGACACTACATTACCATAACCCTAAAAATGAACCCCCTGGGCCAAAAACTTTCAAATCATAAAATGATGGATTTGTGGGTTTCTGAGTGTAACAATTTCAAATATGCCCAGGGCTTCAAAAATAAGAAATTGTGAAATGATTCAATGTGGGTTTCTGATTACACTGATTTGAAATATGCACTGCATTTTGACACTACATAACCCTGAAAACTACATAACCATAACCCTGAAAATGAACCTCTGGAGCCAAAAACTTTCAATTTGTGAAATCATTCATTTTTGGGTTTCTGATTGCACTCATTTGGAATATGCATTTCATTTTGACACTACATTACCATAACCCTAAAAATGAACCCCCTGGGCTGAAAACTTTCAAATCATAAAATGATGCATTTGTGGGTTTCTGATTGTAGCAATTTCAAATATGCACTCCATTTTGACACTAAATTACTAAAACCCTGAAATTGAACCCCTAGACCCAAAAATTTCAAATTGTGAAATGATGCATTTTGCAGGTTTCTAATTGCACTGATTTGAAATGACTCAATTTCAACTCTACATTACTGTAAGCCTTAAATTGAAAATTGAAAATAAATTAGAAATTGTGAAATGATGCATTTCTGGCTTTTTGATTGCCTTGATTTGAAATATGCAGATCATTTTGACACTACATTACCATAACCCTGAAAATGAACCCCCAGGGCAAAAAATTTTCAAATCATAAAATGATGTGTTTGTGGGTTTCTGATTGTAGCAATTTCAAATATACACTCCATTTTTACACCACATTACTAAAACCCTGATTATGAACCCCTGGGCCCAAAAACTTTCAATTTGTGAAATGATGCATTTGTGGGTTTTTTATTGCAGTGATTTGAGATGTGCACTCCATTTCTACTCTACATAACCATTAGACCCCGTTTACACGGATTTTTTGTGACGACTCGACAAAAAAAACGTTCAATAAGTTGAGTAAAAATATTTCATATTTATGAGAAAAAGTGGTCAATTATACATGTTGCCTAGGCGAATATGCATGTCAAATTGCACACTCGTGCTTGTAGCTCATGAGTTAAAGGCGTTTGAAAACTTTTGCAGTTGTCGGACAGTTGTCGGACTGTCTCCGACAGCCAGCGACAACAGCAAACTTTTTTCAAATGTTATAAACCTTGAGCTACAAGCACGAGTCTGCAATATGGCCTGCATATTCGCTTAGGTAGAAGGTAAACTTGACCACTTTTTCTAATGAATATGGAACCTTTTTACTCAACTTATTGAACATTTTATTGTTGTCGAGCCGTCACAAAAAATCCGTGTAAACGGGGTCTAACCTTTAAGTCTAACCCCTGGGGCTAAAAAATTGAAGATTGTGAATTGATGCATTTGTGGATTGATGCTAGCAATTATTTCAAATATTCATTCTATTTTGACACTACATTACCATAAACCTGAAAATGAGTTTACAGGAGTTTCCAAATTAGGGACTGAGTTTATGGGAGTTTCCAAATTAGGGGCTGAGTCTATGGGAGTTTCCAAATTAGGGGCTGAGTTTACAGGAGTTTCCAAACTAGGGGCTGTGTTTACAGGATTTAGAGGGGGTCCCCATGGGGTGCCATTTTTGGGGGGTCTCCAGGGGGTGCCATTTTTTGGAGGCACATATGGGGGTGCCATTTCAAGGGGGTCCCCATGGGATGCAATTTTTTGGGTGGTCCCCAGCGGTGCCGTTTTTTGTTGGTCCTTAGGGGGGTGCTATATTTTTTTGTGGGGGGGGGTCCATAGGGGGTGCCATTTTGGGGGGGGGTCCCCAGGGGGTGCCATTTTTGGAGAGTCCCCAGGGGGGGCCAACTTTGGGTGGGTCCCCAGGGGGTGCCATTTTTGTGGCGGTTCCTAGGGGGTGCCATGTTTGGGGGGTCCCCAAGGGGTGCCATTTTTGGGGGATCCCTAGGGGGTGCTATTTTTGGGGGGTCCCTAAGGGGTGCCATTTTTTGGTGGTCCTCAGGGGGTGCCATATTTGTGGGGCCCTAGGGGGTCCCATTTTTGGTCGGTTCCCAGGGGGTGCCACTTTTGGGGGGTTCCCTGGGTGATGCCATTTGGAGGGGGGTCCCCACTGGGGTGTCAGTTTTTGCAAGCCTCTGAGTAGTGGGTACCTATAGCAGGATTCTCTCCAACCTTCAGTTGGGTTTTGTGGTTCTCTACAATTAATACCACAAGGATTTACAAACACAAAAAGAACAGCAAAGCACAAATGTAACCAATTTAAGATAACAACAAAGTTTGACACCTTGCAAAAACCACACTATCATATCACAAAACCTATACCACACAAAATGCACACTGCCCAACCATTTTACAGAAGTTTACAAAAAATCCATTCCAAAACATCGCATCTTTGGTATTGGTCTTGTTATTGTTGGTACATTACATACCACATTTCAAAACACATGCCTAGCATGTGGGCAAACTTAACTAAACTATCATATTTCCTCCAATGGTATTAATTGTAGAGAACCACAAAACCCGACCGAAGGTCGGAGAGAATCCTGCTAGTGAGGTCATATGTTTCTAAAAAAGGGGGAAAATAGGCGAAGTTGGACAAAAATTGTGAAAAATAGTGATTTTTAGTGAACACAGTTTGAACCCGTCCATCACCCATAAATCCTTTTCTTTTATCATTTCCACCACAAAAACACCAACATTCCCATTCCTCCCTATTCCCTTAAATACCCCCCCCCCTTATCCAGACCCAACCCCGCTGCCTTCTCAATCCTGAGCGAGTTCCCCGTGCGCTGGACTTTGTTGTTCATAACTATACCCCTGTGGAATTCTTGGATCGTGTGCGTGCTGACTTACCATTTGCATGGCGATATTTTGGCCAATTTTACCAATGAAGGTTGGAGGGATTGGAGGTTGAGGTTATTTGCGCTGGTGTCCTGCACTCTTTGAAAAAATTGAGGGTGGCATTTTAGGGGGGAGGGGTCCAGCAGACTTTCGTGTCGTCCCATTCTGTTGTACGTTGGCCGGTTTTGACGCCGTTCGAGTATGTTGTGGTTTGGGGTCGGGGCTAGGGTTCAAACGGGACCAGTTTTTCGGACCGGGACCAGAAATTTTCTAATGTCGGGACTGGGGGACCGGGACCGGGCAATTGACGGGACCGGGACTGGGGGTTCGGGACCGGGACTGGGATTTGCCGAACCAGGTACCGGCACTGCGGTATTGTTTGAACCTTATTGGTATGTAATATCCAGCCAATGTTGTTCCACACAACTCCACTGTGTGAAGGACCACTCTCAATGTATTAGCCTTTTCTTATAACATTATTCAAGCAGTATTCCATTGCCATCTTCACTTGAACTTGTGAATATATGATGAAACGCAATGTACACAGGATTTTTTTGGGAGGGGGGGCGGCGCCAGTTGTAGGTGCCAACGCCATGCCAGTATTGGCGCTGGCGTTGGCGCCAACGTCTACAATATAGGTATCTTTATATACCTATATTTCATACTAGAATCATGTTTAGGACCTTTCTAATGCTGTCACATTATGGAAAAATACATAGTAATCATTGGCTGGGTATTTGCGCGCTTGCGCGCAAAAATTTTTTTTATGTTCCTACAAAATCGCTTTAGAAAAGTGCCATTTCTGGCAAAATTTTTTTGAAAAATACGTTTTTTCCACCCAATGTCGGGACCACTATAAAATTCCGGGACCGGGACCGAGACCGGGACTGGGTGGTCGGGACCGGGACCGGGACCGGGACTGGCTTTTTTAAATTGTCGGGACCGGGACCGGGACTGGGGTGTCGGGACCGGGACCGGGACCGGGACCGCGACCGCCCCAGTCCCGACTTTTTGCCGAACCATGTACCGAGACCGCGGTCCCGTTTGAACCCTAGTCGGGGCTATGTATATTGTTTTTTTTGCTCTAATAATTCCCCAGTCCAGTGAGAGTTTAGATGCACCGGGGTCATATTAGATGCACTGAGAGTTTCTCCCATTTCATCGCAGGCACTTCATGCGAGAGCTCATCTGTGGTTTTGCCGGCGGCGTCCTGGTCCATCGGCGTGTTCGAGCCGCAGCGACACATCTGGCTGCTCGGCATCGTGCTGCATTTGCCATTGCGCATTTTTTACTACCTCATGTATACTGAGCTGTTTTTGAGCGCCACCACCGTGAGGTGTTACAATAGACAGTGGTGAGTGGAAAGCGGATCTGAATGTGTTTTTTGTAATAAATGTTTGACGGTTTGAAGATTTTTGCATTTGCAATTTTATCACTACTTTGTAGTGATTAGTTCCGGTATCCGAGAATAGTTTGCGACGACGCCAAATGTCAACTGGTTCAATTCAAAGCTTCACCTGACTAACGACGTTCAAATGCAAAATTGTTGGATCGTGTCGCAAATGAAGTTTTAGTTTTGAAAACCGCTATGGACACTTTCAATTTCAATGTTATAAAAACCAAACTCCCCCACCCACCCGTGCCCGCACCCAATTTCACACGCTTACTGTCATGCCGGGTACCCCACACGCACCCTACCTTCAAATTGGACTCCGGCCCAGGTACCAATACTTCGCGCGCCACATCTACACGGCGGGCTGGTTCGAAGCGCTCGGCCTGGTGCTAGCGAGCATCTTCGACATCCGCGCGCACTTCGAGCTGCACATCGTGGCGGTTGTCTCGTGGATAGGCGGAGCTTGCGCGCTCATGTTGCACGTGACTATCGCCCATTGGGCCAGTGGATGGGCGGGTACTTCGATGAAGGTTGGATGGATGGGGGCTGGGTGGTTTCTGTTGTGCGCTTTAAGCTGGGTTGGCAAAATCTCAGGAAAATTTATAAAATAAAGATAAAATGGAAGATTTAAAAATTTTAAAATGGAAAATTTTAAAAAGTATAAAAAGTTGTTTTTAAAAATGTTTTCGTATTTTCGAATTTTTCTTTACCATCGAATTTCTTTTTCTTATCTTTCTTCCCTAGTGCCAGATGTATTGAAGGTTATAACAGGCAAAGTCAAATGCACGGGCTCCATTACCTTTTTAACAGGCATATGTGTCTTTTTGGATCAAACTGGTGATAACTGTGGTAATGTGGATCAGCATGTTTATCACAGCCACATTTTACCCTATCTACAGACATTACTGCATCGCTGAAAGTCAGTTTCACGTTTGGGTTTCACTTTACGCCTTTAGGTATACCGTATTACTTCGAATTACCCCCCCCCCCTGAATTGACCCCCCTCGAAATACTTTGTCTGGAATAATGTACATCATATATGCAATGTACATGATGTATTCATTGCTCCCAAATTGCATCGCAGCTACACATAGGTACGCAAGTTTGTCTAGATATGCATATATCTCAATGTAAAATACGTCCAAATATTTACATCGTGTTTGGTCTCATTTATTACCAGTTTTGGGTATGTTTTGGCTTGGCTTATTCATTACTACGATCCTTCACGAAATTTTCTGACGGAATAATAAAAACCCCTTGAATAAGCCCCCCACCCTGAATTTACCCCCACCAAAATTTTCTGGCGAAATAATAAACCCGCTGGGGGTATTTCGAGGAAATACGGTATGTTACAGTGAAAGCATAACTTTACATTTGTAATTACAAATGTGTTAACAACTCAAACTGGGTGAAAAATCTGCTGTTTTTATTGACATGTGTCATAGGGCCCCCACACACTGGATGTCAACTGAATTCGTGTCAACTAAATGTCAACTGAATTTAAGTGATACTGTGATTTCAACTTATCTATCTGATAGACCATAGTCAATTTTACATCATGACACTTCATTTTCATTGTTCCTGTTAAGTGTGATGCTTTTTACAAACTTCTTGTTTTATTCGATTGACACGAGTTGACGCGAATTTGCGATGTCAACTAGTGTGTGTGGGCCCATATTGACATGTGCGGTCATGTTTCCAGTTGGGTATGTGTCACAATTTCCCTTGAGAAATCCCTGTGACGAATCGTCACGTGTCAAGTTGTCCTGTGACAAAACGTATACCGACGAATATATACACGCAGTCTACCTAATATTCGCCGTGGC
Organism: Sphaerolaimus hirsutus; assembly: GCA_964036195.1. Classification (NCBI taxonomy): domain Eukaryota; kingdom Metazoa; phylum Nematoda; class Chromadorea; order Monhysterida; family Sphaerolaimidae; genus Sphaerolaimus; species Sphaerolaimus hirsutus. The sequence continues at coordinate 22,086,571 of OZ038454.1, read as the reverse complement.
AGAGTACACAGTCGGCCTGTGCGAAGGTCTTTTCAACATGCTAATTCTAATCGACTTTTACCACGTTCGCGTCGGTCTATTCGCCCGATTCGACACGCTGTCGACTAGCAACAATATCGATGTGCGTCGACTTTGCGCGAATGAAAGCGATTGTTGCGCGTGCGGCACGAAAATCGCGAAAGTGCCGACAACTTCGGAAAGATTCCGGTCGAATGTCGATTATCGACCGGATGGAAGCTTTTGTGAGGAGTTTGGTCGATTCGTGTGAAGTGATGTGACGTGATTGTGAAGGGGCCCACAGCACAGTGTCTGGGTTTGTGGTACCAGGTGATATTTCCGCAAGTCGACAAGTGATCTGAAAAGTCACGAGACAAGTAAATTTGAGACCGCGTTCACTCGTTTATTTGTGACAACGAAAATTTCATGCTTTCAACCATCGCTAAATGGAGCCACATAGCACAATTCCGATAAGAAAAGTGTGATGTGATTTTGTTTTCGTGATGATCAATCGACCCATCAAACACCTCAAATTGTCCGCTTTCATCACAAAAATCTGGTTGAAAACTCGAAATTGCTGTCGCCAAAGAAAAACCAAATTGAAAACAAACAAAGATATTAGAAATGTAAAACACGTGGGATTACCTGTCACTTGCCACTTATAGCTTTATTTATCACTTTTCTCCTCATGCATTTTTGCACTTGTAAAACACATTCAATGAACATAATAAAAGATAAATTTGAGACACACCTGAGGTTGACAAGGGGGCAATCGATGACATTTCACGATAGTGGTAAAAAGTGCAGAAAAAAGTTTTCATCGCCGTCACGTGTTTGAGAGAACACTATCGTTAATTATCTGTTTTAAATCAAAAAAATCACGTCAATCAATCGGTGAAGATTACAATGTCTGCGTTGACTTTTTTTTCTGCCAAAGGCTATGTTTATTGTTTACAATCGGCGCAATGTCGCTGCACACACTAGTTTGCTAATGAATGTTTTTAAATTGAGTAAACTCATAAATCAGCACATTGAATGCATTTGAGTTTACTGGAGCAATTTATTATTACTCTCAGTCAAATTTAGTTGACAAACACCTAATTCCAGTAAACTCAAATGCCATTCAGAATTGATTTATGAGTCAACTAAATTTTTGGTTTATTGTTGTGTGTGCTGTTTAGTTTTAGTTCATATTTTAGTGCAGTATAGTTTTGGTTTATAGCTATTTTTAAACTAGTGTGTGCAGTAGCAATGGTGCAAATTTATTCACATTGATGTAAAATTATGCCCTGTTCCTTTGTAGAAGTTCAATTTACCATTACACTTTCCAGTCTGCAGTATAATACGCTAATAACGCGTTGGCAAGGTCTTTGAAAAAGTAGTGGTTCGATCTGTTTTTTTTCAAAATTGTTTTTGAGTTCATTGTTGGATGAATTTTTGTTAAATTTCGAAATTTTCATCAAAATCAAAAAAGTTCCTGATGATTGTTGCTCTATTTTACTTCAATTTTGCACCTGGAAACGTTATAAACACTGTCCAGGCCAGGTTTGGCACTTACTTTCTGCGTCGGTGCTGGATGCCACGTCTACGGCTTATTCATTGTTGAATATTTTTGTTGAATTTCAAAATTTTCATCAAAACAAAAAAAGTCCTTGAGGATTGTTACTCTATTTTACTTCAATTTTGCACCTGGAAACGTTATAAACACTGTCCGGGCCAGATTTGGCACCTACTTTCTACATCTGTGCTAGATGCCATATTTACGACTGCGGTGGATGTACATTTTCAATTTTTGGCAAATATACTGGACTGCCATATAAATAATTTGTTTTGAAAAATCGCTGTCCTGGCTTGTATCAATGTGTATTGTTCTGAGAAAATTATCAGCTCAAATTTCTATGGATAATTTGGAAGTGAAACAACTTAAAACACAAGAAATGTTAAGAAATGTAAAAAATTCTGGAATTTTTCTTTGCCATCGTTTTTGTGTCGAAATTTCCGCGTGTATTTAAAGACATCACGTGTTCCACCGTCTGTTGATTCTGAATACCCACGTCAATATCGACGTTTTACTATTGTACGTTTTATGACATCACACGCGATGGTGTACAGCATATTTAAGTATATATTTATTTCGAAATGCATTGTGTAAGGCGCAATGAATAGAACGTGAATATTTGCCACTCTTACCATTTCCAGTTCACTGTTAATGACACGTCACCTTTTTAAGTAAGGTCTTAAAAAGTTCAGTTTATCCCACACACAGAAAGTAGTTTACAGCCGAAATTTTAGAAACTGATAAATCAGCTTCGAACACATTTAATGTGATGTTTGTCAACTACTGTTGACGGTGAACGAAAATGATCCGTTTTGATTCACTCAAATGTGTTAATTTGCATGTTTGTCAGCTTCGAAAACTGAGGCGCCCATTTCTCCAAGTAGATAACCCAAAATGTTGAAATTTGAGTTAAGCACGGAAACGGCACCTAGAATCGGTCTTCACCCACGTTTTTCACCCTTTTTCCAAATTTTGAGGAACATGTTGGACGTGTATTGCCGACAAAGAATAGTACATGAAACTTCAAATGCAACTCTCTCATAATCAAGTTTTAGGACTTATCGACTTTCAGATGTAAGGCCTCAATTTTACTGAATTGTACTTGTCTCAATTGAAATTTGTGATGGGCACTATGTCTTCATTGCGTCTCGATGTAAACCTTATAGATATTTTTAATTTGATATCAAAAATTCATTTTCACTTTGAGTATTATCGGCATGCTCCACTGTCCACTGCACCATTCCTGAAAAACTGATCATTTTTGTCCGAAATCGCATATCCCCATCATCACAGCCCGGCAACTTTCACACCTCACCCGCATCAATTGACCATACACAACGATTTAACATCCCTACCAATTCAACATGCGCACAACGAATGAATTGAGTGCGCCCTCTGAAACTCTGTTGAACTGCGCAAATGGTCGCGCAGCGCATCGCAAACAGCAAAATATACAGTTTTTCATTTTTGCATGGCTGCACATGGGCTCATCGAAAGAGAGAATATTTTCATTCACACATGGATGTCAATTCATTACCCTATCCTGTACAACAGGTGCCACTCCCAGACCCTGTAAAATGTCAAATGTCCTACAAAGTGTCAAGTCATGTTAAATGTTATGAAAAACTTGCTTTACTGATCATTTGACATTTTTCTTGACTTTATTTGTGACTGAGATTTCTTATCAGATACACCTTTTCTTGTCGCCTGTCCACTCGCGGAATTGGCATCAGGCCCAACCTTCCCTTCAATATATATAATTTTAACCTATTTTTGGTCATGATCTGCAGCATATGAAAATATTTTGAATAGGTATAAGAAATCATGTGTACATATCCTTCCCACTTCAAATATGGGAAGTTTTTCACGAGGAGTTGATTTTTCTCACTTTGAAAATGTTGTGTAATTTTTCGTGATATGGACCCTTTCTGATACAAAAAAATAAAAAAATAAAAAAACAAGCACTTTCTACACCCCCATGCCAAATAAACTTCCACCCCGACACGCGCCGCGGCTGCACGCATTTACCATCCTGAGTGAATTTCCCATACAATGGACAATTCCCTTGATCACCATTCCCGTGTGGAATTCGTGGCTCGTGTGCACTATGACATACTATTTGCACAGAGATTTGCTGGTTAATTTCACTAATGAAGGTCGGTTTGATTTGATTGAAGTTAATTTGAATTTAGGTATTTGAAAAATACGGTCAATGGGGGCAGTCCCAGACCCTGTAAAATGTCAAATGTCACGCAAAGTGGCAAAGTCGTGTAAGATGCCCGGAAAAATAGGAAACTTACGTTGGTTTACCGGGCATTTTACACGACTTTTGACACTGCATGACATTTTACATTTTACAGGGTCTGGGACTGGCACCAGGGGGCTGGGTTTTTTATGGGGAAGGGCAAGGGGTTTGTAGAATATTTACCGTATTTCTTTAAATACCCCCAGGGGGTTTATTTTTTCAGAGTGAGAATTTTGAGGGGGGTAAAACGAGGGGGGGTCATTATTTCGCCAGAAATTTTTTGAAATCCCAGTGCTAAATTGTCGTCTGAAACGTACGCAGACGTCGAAAAATGCGAGAAAAATCGCCATTTATAAGACTCTAAAGACTTGTATAAGTGTGCAGACGTATAAACACTGTTCTCACATAACAGAGTCATCGTTTTTAACGCGTGTTCTGCATTGCCCAGCTGACAAACCGCTGCTTTTATCATTTACGTTCTCTTTACACTAAATATGGGGGGTATTTCGAGGGGGGTTATAACTTCATAGTGTCCATTTTGAGGGGAGGGGTATTTCGAGGGGGGTATTTCGAGGAAATACGGTAGTTTGATAGCTTCCCTGACTGTGAAAGTATTTTCGGGGATTGTGCTTCTAAGCGCCAATGCCAATGACGTCATCTCGTGGAGCCTACTGTAGGTGTAAACTTTTACAGGGGGAGGCCGCCCCCCCCTCCACCGTTCGCCAGGCTCCGTAAAAAGTTCTCTACCCCCACCGAGACAAAAATCCTCGATACGTCCCTTCCCAGGTGATAGGTGTAGTGTAAATTCAAGTGTCAAATATCATGTAAATAAAGTGTCAAAAGTTCAGTAATAAACTATCTTTTTTAAATTTTGATCGACAATTTACGTTTCATTTGACACTTGACTTCACACTTTACAGGGCGCCATACTGTCCCTTCGTTATTAGTGATGGAAAAGCGCCGAACCTAGTATTTACTCCTAGGAAAACCTAGTATTTAAATCCGCAGGCACCTCGTGCGACAGTTCGTCGGTGGTGGTGCCTGCGGCGTCCTGGTGCCACTACCAGACCCTGTAAAGTGCCCTGTAAAATGTAAAATGTCATGCAAAGTGTCAAAAGTCATGGAAAATGCCCTGCAAAATGGCAACCGAGTTGCCATTTTGCAGACCATTTTCCATGAATTTTGACACTTTGCATCACATTTGACATTTTACAGGGCTTTTTACAGAGTCTGGGAGTGCCCCCTGGTCCATCGGGGTGTTCGAGCCGCAGCGGCACATCTGGCTGCTCGGCATCGTGCTGCACTTCCCGCTGCGCATCTTCTGCGGCGCCATGTACTCCGAGCTGTTTTTGAGCGCCACCGAGTCGCCGCACTACAATCGACAGTGGTTCGTTGGATGTGACGAGAAAGTGTCAAGAAAGTGTTTTTTCACTAGCAAAACTATTTCGAATTTTTCCCCAAAAAATTGTTGGAATTTTGTTTTCGAATTTTATGCAATACTTTTTGAAATTCGACCTCTAATTTTTTTTTGCATTTTCGAGTTTTTCCGCTGAATTTTGAATAAATACATAGGTACTTATGTTTCACGGCATTCCAAGCTGTGACCGCAGAGACATTTGCACAAATTTTGTTCTGCCGCTATGATTAGATTCATGAGAATGTGATGTATTGAATGGTTTCTTCATTTTATACTCATTTTCAATCAAAAATACCAAAAAACCTCAAAAACCTTTTTTCGAAAATTCGAAATCAGAAAACCTCAAAAAATTCGAATGTTTACCATCGTTATTGTCTCGTATAAATATACCGTCTAGGTATGTTTGAATAAGCTTCCCGTTAAGAAATAGGATCTTTGAATTACTATAGAATAATACATAGTTGTCTGACGAAAACCTCTGTGTAACCTATAATTATCGGTGCATTTGAGCGCGTTTGAGTCTCACAAGAAGCAGTATTATCTACACTCCAATATTTGGTCGTGTTCAAATACTTTTTTGGTTACCGTATTTCCTCGAAATACCCCCAGGGGGTTTATTTTTTCAGAGTGAGAATTTTGAGGGGGGTTAAACGAGGGGGGTATTTCGAGGGGGGTTATTATTTCGGCAGAAATTTTTTGAAATCCCAGTACTAAATTGTTGTCTGAAACGTACGAAGACGTCGAAAAATGCAACGAAAATCGCCATTTATAAGATTCTAAAGAATTGTATAAGAGTGCAGACGTTCTCACTGTATAAACACTGTTCTCACATAACGGAGTCATCGTTTTTAACACGTATTCTGCATTGCCCGGATGACAAACCGCAGCCTTTGTCATTTACGTTCTCTATACACTAAATTTGGGGGGGGGGTATTTCGAGGGGGGGGGGGGTTATAAGTTTATAGTGTCCATTTTGAGGGGGGTATTTCGAGGAAATACGGCATATTTATCTATAATCACACGCAAACCGACTTGATTATTGCAGCGTGATAATAGAAATATACCTAGATAGGAAGGAAAGTGGGAAAGTTTGGCGTTAAAAAATCAACATCAAAACCTTTTACAATTGAAGTTTGAGCCACGAATTCACCCCCAACCACACAGGTATCAATTCTTCGCGCGCAACGTGTACACGTCAAACTGGTTCGAAACGGTCGGCCTGGTGTCAGTCCCGCACCATGTAAAGTGTAAAGTAAAGTTTCTAATGTCAAGTAAAGTGTCAAGAGAAGTGTAAAATGTCATGAAATATGTCAAATGCTCAGTAAAAGTAAGTTTGACGTTTTGCATGACATTTTACATGATTTTTGACGCTTTACAGGACATTTGACATTTTACAGGGTATTTTACAGGGTTTGGGACGGCCCCCTGGTGCTGGCGAGCATTTTCGACATAGAACAGTTCTTTACGCTGCACATTTTGGCTACTATAGCTTGGATTGGAGGCGCTTGCGGATTTTCTTTGGACAGTACGGTTGCGCATTGGGCCAGTGGATGGTATTATACGTCCTATAGAGTCGGTTAAGGGTTGTTTTAATATGGTGTTTTTGCTTTTGGGGTGGATTTATACAAGTTGGGTTTGGAAGTGTGGCAGCGTCTGTACTATCTGTACCACATTTCAACATTTTATCCGCCTCGCAAAATTTTCCTTTGTGAGCAAAATATGAAAAAGTACCACCCCACATCAAACGCGCCTACCGTATTTCCTCGAATTAACCCACTCAAAATTTGTTGGCGAAATGATCAACCCCCTGGGGGTATTTCGAGGAAATACGGTAATTTTTTAATTTGCTTACTCAAGCGTTGCGTGCCTCCCGTCCCTCCCATATACCCTATTTCTTCTAATAGAAGAGCGCCGTTCTATTTTTTTTCGTCAACTTGTTCACCTGCCGTTCTATTGGAGGCTGTCGTTCTATTGTTTTCGTGAGTGCAAAAACATGCCAAAACATGCCGTTCTATTGGAGGTGTCGTTCAATTAGAGGTATTGTCAGATATTTTACGTTTTTACTAATTTTACTAGTTTCCGTTTTTACCACAAAAATACGCCACTCGTCGAATTTTGCCGCGGCAGAGAATTGTAAATTCCGGTCCCTTTGCGCTTCTAATTGCGTGCGTAATTAAATAAATAATTGTTTTTATGGTACGGGGATTTTACACGCAAATCAGGAACGGCACCAGTACCCCTTGGGGTCCCGACAGTTCCTGAGGACGGACACGGCAACTTACCAATCCCTTTTCGTAACTGCAGCCGGCGGTTTACTTCGAGTAATTGTTAATAAGCCGTAGTTAAAGTAAAGCCGAAATTAATAAAATTCAAATTAAAATTTAAGCAGTTAGTATGCTTCAGGGGGACCAAGTTGGATTCACGGGAACTTTATTTAGCAATATATCAGAGTCAAATTCACAATAGCTCAAGTGAGTCGTATAGCCTCTAGTGGGTGAAAAAATGTAAAATCAGCGCGTTTTATAATCACCAAAAATCTACCATAATAGAAATGAATACTAAATCTGAGACACAACAATTAACCATAATGAGCGAAATATAAGGCAAAATCAATGATCACTGGAAAACTGTTAACATAGCGTACAAGGCACAAGTAATTTAATTAAATGCGGGAAAAATTAACTAATTAAATAAACGGGTGCAAACGTAATTTAAATCAAGCGTAAAGTAACTGTGATTATCACTGACGTAATTAAAATGCAATTTATCTCAAAGGTGAGTGTCATAAACTGGGTTTCTATTCAGTGGTTACGGTACAATTTAGAGCAGGTGGTGTGACACGTGTTATCAACCTGCGCCCCTTTAGGTGAAAAATATTTTATAGCACGCCCGACCAAGGCCACAGAAAGAACGCTCATTTGCGGGGGTTGTTCAAGGTTATTGCATTGCCGGGTAAGGGTTGGAACTTCGGGCCTGAACACACGCCACAAAACACTAGCACTTGTGAGTTCACCAATCACCCTGGGTGATGGGAATAATTAATTGGCACTACTGTGCTCTTCACTGTAAACTGTGCTCTGCATGTGTCTTGCAGTCGCATGCCGACAATAATTGCCGTTTGCCACTTTTCCACCCATTACCTAGTCCTAAATAAAAATGCACTTGGTTGGGGAAATTTCTGAATGTTATCTATCGGGGCGTCTAAGCATTTAACAGAATCAACACCTTTTAGCTTAACTAGAAACATTAAAGCACTTTCTAACCCATTCCCAGACACTGCACCCTTTTGACCAAAAATGTAAACTTGATAAAACCTAAAAATTATAACATTCGAGAGTACATATTGGGAAATGCATTTCAAAGAAAATGAAAGTAATCACTTAATTAATTAAAAATGCGGGTAACCTAATTAGCTTAATTAATGAAACATGAAATGAAAAAATTATCATCACACGGGAAATAATTACGTAATTAACGGAAAAGAAATAATTAATAAATTCATGGCCGCAGTAGTGTCCATTCGGGCGTACCGTCCTGGGGCTGCGGCTTCGTTGGTGGATTTGCAGTGCACAGCGAACCGCACGTTCACTGTGACTTCCCTGTGCACCGCGGGCCGTCATTCGGTCACACATGGTCGTTCTCGAGTCGTCGGAGTGTCTGCACAGAATTGTCGTTACATTTTTACGCATGATTGGCTAGCCATATTTCCACCTACAATCCCACCAGCCATTAATTTTTTACCTCCGGGCTAAAAACGACATGTTCAGAAAAAGTGTTTTGCGCCGTTTTTTGGTTATTCAAAAATCATGCCTTCTCTGCATTTTTCGGTGGACGGCTGTGGCAGTCACATGCCCTGGGGGTGCAAATATGGCTCGTCTTCATTTGAATTATGGCATCAGCTTTCTGCCGTGCCGGCTTTTTGTGCTCGAAACTTTGAAATTTTGGTTCCCGCTCAGGGCTCGATGTGAGAAAAGTTTTTTCCTTTTTTTTTTTTTTTTTTGGAAACTAATTAATCGGACTACTAATCTGTGTTATTTCACAGCATCATGCCACTGTTGGATGGGCAGTTTGGAATCAACATTCAAGTTACCTGCTCGACCGACATGTCGCAGTCCGTGCGTGTGAAAATTGATCGTCGACAAGATTTTCTAATTGTTTTCATGGAATATTAACAAGTATGTTTTTTAATTACTGATTTTTTTGTTACAGAGTTGTCTGTTTCTCCTGATGACAAAAGTTGTGCATAAATTATTACACCTTAAAACTTTTATAATTGGTTTAGGCGAAAGGTTGTTTCGTATCAGTTTTCACAATTACCATTTTCCATGTGGTGTTCTACCTGTTGCGCTGGAGCCTCCTCCGGTGGCAGTGGGATGGCCTCGACCGCGTCGTGGTGCTCGGGCGGCGGCGAGGGGGGCTCGGCTACGTTCTGCAGTGCCATGGCCGCCATGTCGTTGCTAATGGGGGAATATTCTTCATTAGGGCGGTAAACTGGCTCGACAACGGGCACCACTTCCTCCAACACCGGCACACCTTCCTCCCGCGCGTCTGCGGAGGAGTCAGAGCCCGCGGTGGCGGTTTCAATATCGGATAAACATTCCGCCTGCAGTTCTTCTTCAAGGGCCGGATATCTATCCGGTCCGACTAGTTCTTTCAAGTCAGCCCGCGGGCGCCATTCCGGTGGCCAAAATCCCAACACGTTTCCCCAGATTTGGCCTGATTCGTAAGAGTAAATCCGGTCGGCTTTGTGCTCGACCGTCAGGAACCGGTGGAAAAAGGTTGACCACAACATGGTCTCAGCGTTGGCCACCACGATGCGCACACATTTGGCGCGGGAGGTGGCTACGTTTCCCCGGGGCAACTCCGCTACAAATCCAACTCTACCGTACGCCTTCTTGGGATCGGCATCCAGCTGGGCGGAGTCGGTTGGCGGGCTGCCGCGCACGCAGGAAATGATGACCACTTCCGCTTCCCGGGCCTGTGCTTTGTCGGCAGTAATTACGCGGGTGGCCCAGTAGGCCGCGTCGTGTTCTGTATGGGCTACTAGTCGACTGATTAGGGCGCGTGCCTGCGCCGCATAAAAGCACACAATTAGCAAACTTGCGGGATCTGTGAGATCTGCCCAGGGCAGGGTGGGATCTTCTTTCACCGTGGCCACGAGGTAATCGTACAGGTGCAGGATGATGCGCAGCTCCTTCTTGTTGATAATGGACATGCCCTCTTTTGATTCGCAGCCCTGGTGCACCAACGTCGATGACAGCATGACGCCATCCTCAAAGTCGCCAGGTGCGGGCAACATGGTGGCGCCGTGCGCTGCGGTGTCGTTGTAGGCGCGTAGCAGTCCATTGTACACCGCCACAGAGTTAGCCTGAATGAGCTGGCGATGCCCGCGGAACACTGTTTCCAAGTGAACCACGGGACATAGTTGATATTGTGTGAGCCTATCAATGAGGGTGGGGTCGGGTTTCAGGACAGGCTCCACCCAGTCTTGCACGCGAATCATACGCGTCAGTTGTTTACTGTCTCCAAATAGAAGTAGCATGCCGTTCACTGGGAGCTGAGCCGCCTGAACCACGCTAATTACGGCAGCGTCAGACGCCAAAGACGCTTCGTCAATAATTACCGCACACGCGGTTACACTTTTTACACGGGCGTCGTGGGCGGAGTCTAAAGTGACATGGATTTGACCGGGCTGCACCACTTCCAAGAACACCCGGTGCAGCCTGACCGTAGCCCTGACATATTTAGACAGCGCCCTACGCAGCACCTTACCCCAAAATCCCTGGTCAGCTAAACTAGCCTCACCAGCCCGGGCGCCCGCCACGCCTGCCTCGAAGTCATCGAATGGCTGCTCGTCTCCATCTTCGGCGGTGAGAAATGGCACTTGTTCGGTCAGCTGTGCGCATATAACGGCGTCGTCCGTGCAGTTGTTGATAATTTCGTCCACCAGCTCGTAGTCCTTCTTGGCGCCGTCGTACTTTTCCAGCGCTGCCGTCCATTCGGGGCTGAGGCGGACGATGTTGTGGCCGGTTCGCTGTGCTAGGGTGTGCAGGGTTGGCAATTGGATCGCGGGGGTGGTGTTATAGGTGGGGTCAGTTTCCCACATGGGGCTCAAAACGCGCACCGGAAATGCCGCTCTTAATTTCAAAAATTCTTCAAAACCCTCCAGTTTTTGCATTTCAGAAAATGGCGTATCAGCCATAGCGGTCCATTTCGCGCGCTCCCGCAACAAAACTTCCAAAGCCCCAAAAATATCCCGCTGCCCTAATTTATTCAGATTGGTCAGGGCCCTGCGCGCGCCTTCGTCGGCCGCCGAGTTGACCGTGCACGTGATGAGCGTCGAATGGTATTTGGCGTTCGGCTGCTTGTCCGATGGCAAGTCGGAGCCCGCGCGCACCCTGGGTCTCGAGTTATAATAATTATAGCCGCGTGAGCACACATACGCCAGTTGATTTTGTGTGGTCGTCTTCCCGGACCCGAAAGGCGAGTCACACATAATCAAAAGGGGTTTGCGCATTCGCACGGCTGTGATCACAGCTCCTAAAACTTCTACCTGTCCCTGCTGCGGCAAAAACTCACCTAATTTGGCCTGAATCATCTGTTCGTTTTTTCCTCTGAACAGTGATTCGTACAACTCATTAGCCTCGCGGCTAATTAGCGCCCAGTCAGTTTCGTCATCCAGCAGACGCAAATTCAATATCACTGCTAATTGGATTTGCGCCTCCAGGGTGAGTACTTTTGAGCCCTGAACCACTTTTGGCACCCAGCCGACCGGCGCTTTGTTCAGGGCTGCTTGCAGTGACCGCATGGTTCGGTCATAGTTGGGCGAGTCGTTTGAGCCGAGCACCATGTATCTTCCACTCTCCAGAGTACGGGGCAGCGCTGACTGCAATGCCGCCATGTCCAATTTTGCATGCAGCATTGTAGTGGTTGGCTCTGATTCCACACTAGTGATTCTGACTGATAGATTGGGGCTGCCCGCCGCTGGTTTGTCTTCATCTGGTCTGGCCAGCACCAAGCTCAACACCGACATGGGCGTCGCCTGGTTCAACAGCTGTGTCTGCATATTCACCTGCTCCAGCAAACGCACGCGCTGCTCTTCTGGTCCTTCGAAAGTGTCAGCTTGTAATTCTTCTGGATCCGGGCGGCGCACCATAATGTCGCATGCAGTGCCCTGCGGCGTGTGCTCCCAGAACACATGTGCGCACACATCCGTTGTGCGTTTCGCCCGAAACCGCAAAAATGACTCGTTATAGCAGTGGGCCGCTGCTAAAATACTCAATTTATACCTGAGAAATGCGTCCATGTTGTCTCGGTTCTCTGTGTCCGGCTGGATGCCCGTTGTGCAGATGTCCTCGGCAGTGGCGACCTGTAGCCCGTACGCATGGCCGTAGAATTTGTCGCCAAACACGTCCAAATCATTCAAGTCGTGATACTCGACGTGGGCCAGCCCCAACTGTCCAGCACTCAAATTTTCCACTCTGCTGTCACTCACATATTCTCTGTGTAAAATGACCAACTTTTCCGGCCCGGCATCGCCCCGCTCCGCCGCGCCCAGCGGTTCCAGATTTTTGTAATTCGACGGCGTGAAGGCCGCCCGCAGCCGCGCCGTTTTCCAGTCGCTCGTATAGGGCTGGTAGCCGGAAGTGTCGCCGCGCGTCAATGTACGTGCCGCTTGAGTGACGCGCCGCGTGCCCTGCGTACTCACTACCACTGGGGCGGCAACGTTTAAGGGGCATTTTGTCTGATTACCCCATATCGCGACGCCGGTGAACTCCCAGTACCTTGGATTTTCTATTTTCTGTGCGATCGCGGTCGCCGAGAAACGCATTCCGTGGTGCACCAGGGGCAGAAACATCGAAGGGTGTTGCTTCTGAATTCTCGCGCACAAATCCACCAGCTGGGTGGTCCGTTTGTCCCTGGCCGCCTTGGCCCGCTTATTTGAATAGTAAAAATACGGATAGGCCTCATCCGCATTCACCCACTGCTCATTTTCGCTGAGTATCGCCATCGTTTGCTCAGAAATTCTCACGTGGCACTGATACTCAACATGCCCGTCGGCGCCCGAGTCAATATACACTCTATCTACCCAACCTTCGAATTTCCCTCTGCTGGGGTAGATTTCCGGTCCATTTTGCATCTGCTGCGCGCGGTAAAGTTGTCGCGGGGGAATGGTTCCACCGCCGCAGGCACCATGTGTATTTGTCTCCTTGGATTTGATGGGCGGGGCGTCTGCACCTTCAAATGGGCGTTTGCGAGAGGCCGAAGCCATTATAAATATAACAATGTGATAAAAATTAATTGGTTGCGAAAGTTTAATGAACGGGGAAAGCAATAAAAACTCGTGCGGTCCAGTTGCCCGTGGGCAAAAGGGGTGCACGAGCTTCCTAAAAACACACACACTCTTTCACACACACATCACACCTGTTATATTTGGTTTTGTGTTGCTCGATGCGACGGCGATGGTCGTAACGGCTAATTAATCAGCTAATTAATCAATCTTAGTCGTCGCCGTATAATTCACTGTAAGAAGGGGGAATTAAATATTCACTGGTTGCTTTGCAACGATCTGCATGAACTACATATATTTTCTTATTAATATTGTTGAACAAAGTCACTAATGGGTGGGAATAATCAATGCACTCATATGGGCCGATAAAGCGAGGCGCGAATTTCTTACTGGGGCCCGTCAACTGAGTAATACGCGGCGTGTATACGCGCACCGCTTGCCCGCGTTGCACATTCAATCGGCGCGCACGGCGATTGGCGTAAAATTGCTCTTTTTGCTGCGCCTTTGCTAAAGCGGTATGCGCTGCTTCGCGTGCTGTGGTCAGACGCGCGCCTAATTCATTTATAAGCGCGCGCTTATGCGGCAATGAGGGCAATGCCTCGGTGTCAGGGGGAGGCTCGATCATACGCTCCCACATGGACGCAGCAGGCTTGCCAAATAGCAACGCGTAGGGGGTGGTTTGCAAGGAAGGGTGTTTCGATGTATTGTACGCATGTACAGCGGCGCCTAAATGTATGTCCCAATCGTCATGTGTACGATTTACGTAGTGTGATACTATTTCCATCAGAACACCATTCCTACGTTCCACCATTCCGTTGCTCTTGGGGGTGTACGCAAATGATGTATGTTGGGTCGCGTTCAAATATTGCAAAAGCTTGGCAAAAGTGCCCTCGGTAAAGCTAGGGGCGTTATCACTGAGTATAATGGCCGGCACACTAAATATAGGTAAAATGTGCAACAAAAATGCAAATGATACTGTGTCTTGTTTTATGTCGGGAACGGGCACAGCAATTCCAAAACGTGTGCACTGATCAACAAATACTAACACATGTCGGTTTCTGCGTTTCGTGGTTAGTAAAGGTCCTATTGCGTCTACTGCTATCACATCACCTGGCCTTTTGGCTACCTGGCGGCACACCATTTGAGTTCGCATTGCCGCTCTGAGACCTTTCTTGGCGTTGCACGAAGGGCAAGTGGCAACCCAGCGCGCACTTTCTGGCCGCATTCCTGGAAACCACGCGAATTCCTGTAATCTTTCAAATGTTTTTATTATTCCTAAATGGCCCGCCGTGGGGTGATTGTGAGCTAATTCTAGCACAAATGGAACTAATTCCGATGGGATACATACTGGGTCGTATAATTGTATACCTGGTATCTGGGACGTTCCCGCTTGGCGACGTAACAAACCGTATTGGTCAATAAAATACGGCGCGGCGCTGTAAAAATTATCTGCGCGACACACTTCTATAGTTGTGGCTATATACGGTTCTTCTGCTTGTAGTCGCTTCAATTTGTCAACCGAAGTCATGGGAGGTAGCGCCATGATTGTACTGCGCTTGGTTACACTCGTTAAACCCGGAACAACTTCATTTCCGGCTCCTGAACCACCAGCCATTGTTCCAGTTCCAGGCGCTTCCGCATTCCGCTGCCGCTCTCGCAGCCCGGGTGACTCCGCCTCTTTTCGCCCGCGCGTCCGGTCGCTGATTGGTCGCAGTAACTCCGCCTCCTCGTTTACGCCGCTTCGTTCGCTGATTGGCTGGTACGCGGCCCTGCTCGCCGCAGCTACCGTAACCTGCTTATTGTGCGGGATAGCGATTTCACGGCACGTAACTTGTGCGAACTGCTCAAAAGCCTCATCCAGGTCCTTTTTCTTGTCGAATACCACTGGCGCGTCTTGTCTTCTAGATAATGCATCTGCTAATTCGTTGCTTTTTCCCCTCAAGTGTTTGAACGTGATTTGGTACGGCGTAATTGCTAAAGCGAACTTGTGTAGCATGGCGTGCGGGGTAGTCTCTAGATTAGGATTCTTTACCCATGAAATACTCTTGGCGTCAGTCCAGACTTCAAAGGGCCGTCCCGCCAGATAACAATGCCAGTTACGTATACTTTCGTAGATTGCACATGCTTCCAGTGAAATTGCTGGCCATTTGCTTTGGGTTGCGCCTAACTTCCGGCTGTAAAAGGCACATGCATGTAGTATTTTCTCGTCCTCTGCTCGTTGTGCCAGCACGCCTGCAACGGCAATTTTAGAGGCGTCTGTGATAATTATAAACATGCGTTTAGGGTCGGGAAATTGCAAACATGGGCTTCCTAGCAATGCTTCCTTGAGCTTATGAAAGGCCTCCAGTGCCTTGGGTTTCGCTGTCAAATCCACTGGGGTGTCGCTATTATAATTTTCTCTTGGTCCTGTACGTGTGAGGTTTGATAAAGGTACGGCTAACTCTGCGCACCTGTGAATCATGCGTCTGAAAAAACCGATAGCTCCCAGAAAACCCTTAACCTCTTTTACGGTAGTGGGTACCGGCCAGTCCTGAATTATGTGCCGTTTATCATCCGGTACGCACACGCCGTCACGGCCAATCATAAATCCTAGAAAACGTACAGCTGTGACGCGTGCGAAAAAACACTTTTTTGGGCTAATTTTGAAATTATTTCTAATTAATCTTTCTAACACCTGTCCTATGTCATATAAATGGGTTTCCCAGGTTGCACTATAAATCAGTAAATCGTCTATGTATAATAATACATTTTGATGTATCAATCCGGCCATAGCTAATTCAAA
This sequence comes from Sphaerolaimus hirsutus, assembly GCA_964036195.1. Lineage (NCBI taxonomy): Eukaryota > Metazoa > Nematoda > Chromadorea > Monhysterida > Sphaerolaimidae > Sphaerolaimus > Sphaerolaimus hirsutus. Next base: position 22,070,282 of record OZ038454.1, on the reverse strand, counting down.
ACAGCGTTGCGCTAAACTAGGTGAGCATTTTAATCCCATGGGTAAACGTTTCAGTTGGAATTGTCCAAAAACATTTCTAAAAGACGTGATGTGTCGATTGTCTGGATGCAAAGCAATGTTATAGAAAGCTTGATTTATGTCGGCACTGCTAAAAATACTTGCAGCTACATAAAGATTCAACTGTTTCATCTAAGCGGGGTAATGGGAATTGGGGAGCGTGCAAAACAGCGTTCAGGCGTCTGTAATCAATTACCATCCGCTTCGATCCATCTGGTTTGGATACCACCAACGTGGGGGCACAATACGGGCTCGTACTGGGTTCCACGATGTTGTGCTCGATGAGGCATCTCAAATGATTTTCTAAGTATTGCTGATCATCCAGACTCAACCGGTACATTCTGCATGCAATTGGTTTTTTGTCCACTAATTGCAACCGGTAGTCCACTAATTCGCTGTAGCCGATGTCATACTTATGTCGGGCAAAAGCTTCTTTGTACTGCAAAATCACCTTTTTCAGTTCCTCTCTGCGTTCGTCCGCCAAAGTTTCTGGCACGGTGAATTCCATCACGTGTCCATCTGGACATGCAACTTGCAGTGGGGGTCCTAATTTGTCTTCGGCTACTTTGGGGGGAGGTTCAGTCGCTTGAACCTGTCGACACACATCTCTGTCATAGCACTGCTTCACCCATTCAGCGGGGGGGTCTCCAGGTTTCACTTTCAGCACGCAATCCACTGGTTCGACCACCGCAATGCGCTGTCCTACCTGTAGCACTACGGGCTGATTTCGTACATTTGCACATCTCACCTGAAACACAGGAGCACTAGTTTCATAGGCCGCTGAAGCAGCCATTACGCCACAGCGTTCGCCTACCGTATCCAATCCCATGACCGTAAATAACTTTTCATCCATGGGAGCAGATAATTTCGCCGTCACTAGCGCTTCATGTCTAGCCAGAATTTCTATTTTTTCGTTCACAATGGCGTAAATTCTGCGTTGCTGCACTTCCGGGTCGGGGTTGTCAAATGGAATTATCGCGTTAGCCGTAGGGATTCGTAGTTCCCTTGCAGGTAGGTCTACTACCATGTGCCGCAAGACATCTGCGCCAATTAAAATTTCCCCTGCTAATCCATTCACTGCCTGAAACACAATCCCGAAGGTGTGGTTTCCCATGGTTACCGGTATTTCCATCTGTCCCAATACCAAAAGTTTCGAGTCTGCTGCACACCTGAGGGCTCCAATAGGTGAAACTTCATCATGCTTAGTAGCCTTTTCCTTGTGTCGCATCAGGACGTCTCTGTTGCATAATGAACGCATGGCGCCTGTGTCCAGTAGACATCTTCGATATTCTCTCCCATCGATGGTTATGGTAATGGATGGGCTGTAATACACATGCACGATTTCTTCACGTCGATTGGCTACTTGATGTATGTTATCTCTTTCTTCCGTCGAGAAAGTGATCATGCATACCGATTCTTCTTCCAGATCGCATTTTCTGTTGATACTGTATTGTATAGCAGGAAAACGACGCGCGCCCGTGAGTGCGGGCATGCCACTTGGCATTCCCACGCACGGGTTAATTACCATTCTTACCTTTACCTGTTCGCTAGGGCGGTCCTCAGCCAATTCGACAATGATATTGGACTTTTCTTCTGTCTTTGGTCGCCTTTTGACTTTTTCCTTTGCCCGGTTCACCAAAGTCACGGCCGTTTCCGGCGCTGCAGCCATGAGCGCGGCTAGTAAATATTGCATGGTGACTAGAGCGCATATCAGGTAAATCCATACTTGCAGCCAGGTGCGCCAAGTGTCAAAATCCCACCATCCCAGCGCCAATACCGATTTTGCCAAGGTTCGATGCCTTTGCATGTGTGATTCCACCTTCGGCTCCGCCCCCTGCGTAATTTGCCGCACGATTGAATATGCATGCCATACGTCATTTAGGGTGGTCGTCGGCAATAGTTCTGACAAGTTGTACATGGTCGTGGCGGCAAAAATCTGATGATGCACATCCTTAACCTTTTCCTGTTGCCATTTCTGCGGGAAACTGTGTGTGTTATACATAGGTAAATGTTCCAGGCCGCCTACTTCCGGTAGATATTTGTACCACTGTCCATTTAACATTACCACACGATTGTGCGCATTGGTGCATGATCCCGGGATCGCTTGAAAATGCAAAATGTTTGTCAACCTATTCATGTGCAACGTCACATTTTGCCCGTGTACACTAACTTGCACAGGTACTGTTTCATAGCATTCTGGAGACTTTTCCTCTTTCATTATCTCGTATGTTTTTACCGCGAAACATTTGTGAACTAAAAATCCGTCCGGCGCGGGTTTGGCAATTAATTCATTATCGTTCATGTACCAGCGGGCTGTCGTAGTGGCGTGTTCACTCATAGCCAGGCGCACAAATTCTTGGAAATGTTGCACATTCTTGCAGGTGGCTACGGCCTGTGCACGCATGGTTTGTTCTGCTGTTTCGTATACCGCCTGCATGCTGGCTGCTAATTGGCCTGCGCTCACTATTCCCAGCGTGGGTCGCCCTTGCGCTCGTTTTTGTCTGACGCTTCGAATCACTGCCTTTTCAAATGGGGCCACTACTATATCCTGATCCGATTTCCATAGTTTGATGCCGCACGATTCAACCTCTTCATGTGCTCTGAAAGACAGTGATAGTGTATGATCATCGGCTAGCCAGATGTCCTGTCTAATGCGTCCATGCATTTCGCGCCATTTTTCATATGGGCATTCCGCCTTCGGATTCGGTTTCCATGTTAATTGGCTGCCGTCTTCTAGCGTGCATGCACCCATTTCGTAATTGCACTTGCTAACCTCGCCCAGCGTGCTTTGCATGGTGTTGGCTCCATATCTCATTCGTACTTCCCCTCGAAACAGCCCACAGTGTGGCGTCGTTTCACTCACCCATTTGCAACAGTACAATCCATGTCCTGAGTAACTAACATGGGTGGGGTGTTGGGTGTCCCATGCGTTGTCCAGATCACTCACAGGGGTCATGGGCCCATTGTTGCATTTGTGATATTTAATCATGCCTTCGCACTCGGCGGCGCCCACAGATCGGGGGTTAGAATCAAACTTTTCCAGCGTGACGTCGCCCCAGAAGTTCTGATACGTCCTTGCCGTTCTGATAGAGGCCACACACCTGTGCGCTGCCACACGATATTCTACCATATTTCGCTTGTATATTGTCAGTGTCAATTTTCGTGGCCGTTCTAATGACGCCGTAGTGTCAACAATAGCCGTGCAATTTGGTAGAGGGGGGTACGTGTATAAATCGTAGTGATCCGTCAAGTCGCTGCAGAGCAGTGGAAACGAGGGCATGGTAGTCGCGCCCGCGCCCGGCAATAAAGCTAATCCCATTATAATTAACCCGACTGCCAATACAAAAAACAACGACTGTGCGACCTGGGGCATGTAGGGGGGTTCTGAATATGCGCGCGGCGCAGGGCGCACCCCTTCCTCAGTAGACAGAAAACCCATATACCGGTCTATCTGGTTGCTGGAGCCAGTACGCGGCGGCAGAGCGGCCGGCGTGGCGTACAAGAAAGGGTCCAGACTGATGTTCATGAGCACGTCCAAGGGCACCTCAGTCAGCGTGTCCGAGTGGTCGTCTGCAGGACAATTAGGCCACAGCGTGCAGTCCGTTTCTCTCAAATCATGCATTCCAATCCTGCGTAAAAAGGCCAGCCAGGTAGTTCGAAACAAGTAACCTTTTTCAGTTCGCATGTATGCCCACGGTTTGATCCAGAATTCCCGCTCCTGCGCGAGCACATGCATTCCCGTAGTGCGCTGCTGCTCTTCGGGTGACTCTGGAACCAGTTCGTCAGGTTCTTCAGCTTCTAATTCCAAGCCTTGCATCACAGGGATTAACTTATTAACGGGACGTATCATCATGCAGCGATCATCTTCGCGCACATGCATGGTCATTCCAGTCGTACTGGTCACTCGCGTGGGGTTCAGCGACTCTACGTGGGGGTTACTTACCTGTACCGGTTGCATGTTATATTGTTGCATGCGCCCATCCGGTCCCATAGCCATCCAGTTAGCTGGCGGCGTTTGATAAGCCATCATCTGCGGTTGCATGTTCATATCGCCAGCCCTCTGTACCGTCTGCGCCGGCTGTACAGGCATCGGCTGCGCTGGTTGCCACTGCGGATATGCGTATTGCATGGGCATCATACCTGGCTGCATCGCTTGGGCTTGATTATTTCCCTGATAGCCACCACGTTGTCCTCCGCCGCGCCCACGTCCATTTCCTCTGGATGCTCCGCCGCCGCGGCTCCTTTTGAAATACTGTTCCCTTTGTTCTGGAGTTAGTTTGGGACACTCATATCTGATGTGCTCTTCAGAGCAACATTCCCAACATCCCTTGTCAAATTTTCGTGGGGGCAATTTAGGGGGGTCCCTATTCAATCCCAAAAGTTTACCTTCCAGCGCGCCCAGTTGCGCTAATTTCTTCGCTATCTCTTGGTGCACCGAGTCGAATTTGGCAACACTCTCAGTCATTTTCTGTTCCATTGTCTCTAACGTCTTGTCGGCCTGGGACGGCAGTCCAGCCATGGCGGGCATGTTTAGCGCCATCAACCTGTCCATTACCTTGTCTGTAGCGCTGGCAACCACATCCTGTTTGGATTTTTCTCCCTTATTCTGGCTCTGTTCTGCTTCCAGAAAGCTCTCTTGTGCGCGTGCGTTGTCAACCATCTCCTTCCAAGTGATAGACGCCGTGACAGGTACATTGCGCCGAATTTCATTTCTCAGTCCTCCATGAAATTTTATCATGCATGTGTCACCTCGTTTTTCATGACCCATGCCTGGATAAGCGCGTTTTATCAATTTTTCCAAACGTACCGCCCATTCCAGTACCGACTCATCTGCGCCCTGTCGCGTCTCAAAAATCTCCCTCTGTGCATGATGCTTGTCATTTGGATTTTCATAGAACTTCTCCAGTGCTTGCATCATGTCCTTGTAGTTCAGGTCACGCAGTTCTCTGTATCGAGTGTTGAAAATGGCTCTGGCACTGCCTTTCAAAAACAATTTTACCAGCGGCTTCCGCTCCTGTAGTTTTATGCGCAGCGCATCACATACCGTGTCCCAGCTCCTTCTCCAGTCCCTGAAACCCTCATTTGGCTTGCCGCGAAAATATCCGCATTGTTGTGCTAAGGCTGTAATGACTGCCGCATTACTTTGTTCTAATTGCCAATTTTGTCCCGGGTCCGTGGGCCGCGCCACTTCAGATGTAGCTGACGAGCTCCTGGAGGATGCTGGCGAACGGGATCGAGCGCGCCGCTGCGTAACAGTTCTCACCTGGTTCGTTCCAGCTGCCGACGGGGGCGCCGCTGGTGCCGTTGATGACTGTAAAGGCGCTGCTTGACCATTGGTCAGCACTATCGGCTGCTGGCCACTGGCCAGTGAATTTCCTCCCAGCGTCGCATTCTGATTTTGTAGGGCTTGATTATGCTGCTGGTACGCCGTCGTCAGGTCAACTATATCATCGCCATGTAAGCTGTGGTGCGCTTCGAATTCCTGCAGATAATGTTCCACCCTAGGTACCTCGGCGACTGGGTCACTTCCCCATAAATTCATAGCGATTTTAATTAGTGTCACCATACGCAAATCCCCTGGTTCACCATTCTGTGAGAATGCGCCAACCGGTCTCGCCTGACTCATCATGTTTGCCCATTTCTTTGCGGCTTCACATGCCTTTTTGGGTGTCCATTGTGCACAGGATGGCGTTGTTTGCACCGGGTCCAGGTCCATTATGGTAGCTTGGTAAATTAAATTCGCATTAGTGACCTTTGCGTATCTGTCTTCCAGCGCCGGGGCCGCCGTCTGGTTCGCGCCATTGCTTGTCATTCTGCTTGCGGGGCTGCTAATAATTATCACGGGGGGATTACTTGAAATTTCAGTCTTAATTAACTGACGTCTAGCCTTTGCAGTTGCGCTCTGCGATCTCGACTGGTCGCTCGATAAGTTCCGACTGCTGTTGCCTGACACGTCTCTCGGCGTCGAGGTGCTCTTCGGTGGGCTTAACTGCAGCGCCGGGGAAGTGTCTCCACTCTGCGTCGCTGTCTCCAACAGTTCCGCTACGGTATTTTCAATCACGGGAAATTGATCTGCAGTAGCTCCAAGCTCAGCTGCAATCAAAGGGTAATCACGTTGAATCGACGGCTGCCCTAGAGGCTCGCTGTCACCAACGTATCCGTCTGAACCGACTTCAGAACCCGATCGCACTCCAGGCGATATGGATGAGCTGCCCGCGCTCCAACCCAGTGTCCTCCGAAGCTTAGACCACTTACCTGTCTTTCCTGCTTCCTTTCCTGCAACTTGTCTGCTTGTCCCAGGCGCTTCTTCAGCTTCTGCGCTGGACGTTAGCTGCCGTGCCGCTGCCGGTACAGCTGGCGTCTTCCACTGACTAAAACTGTCTGGCGCAGGCCCTGCGCCTTCAACCGTTGACAACCTGATTACCGGTGTATCCTCAGCTGTCTGTCCAGACCAGCGTTGACTTTCACTCTCCTCTAGCGCTTCCGGCGCGTCTGTTTCAGGGTTAACCGAATCGTTCGACTCACTGTCTTCTGCTTGACCCTCAGCTGCCGCAAGTTGTGCGTCCACTTCTTGCCCAGCCTTCTGTTGTCGCGCGCGTCTTCGTGCTTGTTTTTGCTTCTCCAACGCAGCGTGCCAAACTTGTTCTATGGTGTCCCCTTGTAAGCTTGCTGGCCCCCTCGATCTCAATTCCCTTTGGGGTGACTCGTTATCCGTGAAGCCGTTTTTTGTAGAGGCGTTGATCAGGCGCCCCAGACAGAAAACTTTATGGCTTGCTTAGGAAACCACTCGCTACGCTACCAGTTGTCAGATATTTTACGTTTTTACTAATTTTACTAGTTTCCGTTTTTACCACAAAAATACGCCACTCGTCGAATTTTGCCGCGGCAGAGAATTGTAAATTCCGGTCCCTTTGCGCTTCTAATTGCGTGCGTAATTAAATAAATAATTGTTTTTATGGTACGGGGATTTTACACGCAAATCAGGAACGGCGCCAGTACCCCTTGGGGTCCCGACAGTTCCTGAGGACGGACATGGCAACTTACCAATCCCTTTTTCGTAACTGCAGCCGGCGGTTTACTTCGAGTAATTGTTAATAAGCCATAGTTAAAGTAAAGCCGAAATTAATAAAATTCAAATTAAAATTTAAGCAGTTAGTATGCTTCAGGGGGACCAAGTTGGATTCACGGGAACTTTATTTAGCAATATATCAGAGTCAAATTCACAATAGCTCAAGTGAGTCGTATAGCCTCTAGTGGGTGAAAAAATGTAAAATCAGCGCGTTTTATAATCACCAAAAATCTACCATAATAGAAATGAATACTAAATCTGAGACACAACAATTAACCATAATGAGCGAAATATAAGGCGAAATCAATGATCACTGGAAAACTGTTAACATAGCGTACAAGGCACAAGTAATTTAATTAAATGCGGGAAAAATTAACTAATTAAATAAACGGGTGCAAACGTAATTTAAATCAAGCGTAAAGTAACTGTGATTATCACTGACGTAATTAAAATGCAATTTATCTCAAAGGTGAGTGTCATAAACTGGGTTTCTATTCAGTGGTTACGGTACAATTTAGAGCAGGTGGTGTGACACGTGTTATCAACCTGCGCCCCTTTAGGTGAAAAATATTTTATAGCACGCCCGACCAAGGCCACAGAAAGAACGCTCATTTGCGGGGGTTGTTCAAGGTTATTGCATTGCCGGGTAAGGGTTGGAACTTCGGGCCTGAACACACGCCACAAAACACTAGCACTTGTGAGTTCACCAATCACCCTGGGTGATGGGAATAATTAATTGGCACTACTGTGCTCTTCACTGTAAACTGTGCTCTGCATGTGTCTTGCAGTCGCATGCCGACAATAATTGCCGTTTGCCACTTTTCCACCCATTACCTAGTCCTAAATAAAAATGCACTTGGTCGGGGAAATTTCTGAATGTTATCTATCGGGGCGTCTAAGCATTTAACAGAATCAACACCTTTTAGCTTAACTAGAAACATTAAAGCACTTTCTAACCCATTCCCAGACACTGCACCCTTTTGACCAAAAATGTAAACTTGATAAAACCTAAAAATTATAACATTCGAGAGTACATATTGGGAAATGCATTTCAAAGAAAATGAAAGTAATCACTTAATTAATTAAAAATGCGGGTAACCTAATTAGCTTAATTAATGAAACATGAAATGAAAAAATTATCATCACACGGGAAATAATTACGTAATTAACGGAAAAGAAATAATTAATAAATTCATGGCCGCAGTAGTGTCCATTCTGGCGTACCGTCCTGGGGCTGCGGCTTCGTTGGTGGATTTGCAGTGCACAGCAAACCGCACGTTCACTGTGACTTCCCTGTGCACCGCGGGCCGTCATTCGGTCACACATGGTCGTTCTCGAGTCGTCGGAGTGTCTGCACAGAATTGTCGTTACATTTTTACGCATGATTGGCTAGCCATATTTCCACCTACAGTATGCCGTTCTATTAGAAGAAATACGGTAGTTGAATCTGACATACAAAACTTCTAAACTATAAAAATGCATAGTTGTTAAAAGGTAGTTACTCAAAAAGTACATATACTCGAGTACTGAGTAAATATATTTACGTATACTTTGAAAAAAGTAGCTGTACTCGCTTTTACGTATACTTTTTGAAAGTACTCGAGTACAGAATACGTATTTCAGATAGGCTTTTTATAGGCTTTTTCAAGGCATAGATGGGAAAAAGTGGGAGAAGAATCGAAAAATAGGAAAAAAATTGCTAAAAATAGGCACATAACACATGCACTTTTGAATTTGAAGGTCAAAATGGTCAAAAAGGTGTGAAAATGAGTGATTTTGAGTGAAAATTGGGCCAAAATTTCCTAAAAATACTCAAAAATACGTTTTCTGTAGGGAAAAGTATTTTACTCATGAGTCAAAGTTAAAAAAATTTACTTTACGTTTTCTGTACTCAGGGTGTGAGTAAAAAATAAATACTTTACATTTACGTATACTTTGAAAAAAGTTTGGTACTTTTAACAACTCTGCAAAAATGCACAGGCGAAAGTGCTGTTCTGGGTGAAGCTGTTCTTCACGATTGTGCTGTGGTCGGCCATGGTAATTACAGCCACTTTCTACCCCTTCTACAGACATCATTGCAATGGCGCAGGTGAACCTTTCACTTATAAACGTTTTATCAATGCAATTTTTTTAGAAATCATTTTTAAATTGGTCACAATAATGCCACTATTCCTTCACTGTTTCAAATCTTGTCCCGTATCAGGGGGGTGACAGCAGCCCCCCCCCCCCCCTCCCGCCGCCCCTGGATACATTTGTTTAAGCTGAGATTACAGCATGACGGAGAACAGGTAATGGAAAATTTCAACGGAAATTTGATACATGAGAGTGGATGATGGTACAGGGCTCAAATTTTCCACGGATAATATATTTATCAATACTTGTATTGTGTCCAAAAAACAGCGTCAACGGTCACAGCTGGAGCGAACTGAAATTTTGAAATGACAATTTTTCGTTGATATTTCCGTCAGGGAACAAATTTTTTGTGTTAGCTGATCGCATGCAATCGGGTAACGGAAAATAATAATTTGTTCCGAAAATACTAACGGAAAATTATCATTTTTCAAAAAACTAGTATTTATAAATATATTATCCATGAAAAATTTGATCCCTGTACAATCATCCACTCTCATGTAATCAATTTTCCGTTGAAATTTTCCGTTACCTATTCTACGCGAGCTGTAATCGAGGCTTAAGGAGAACCATTTTGAGACGCACCTGGGCCAAGGAAAAAGTTTGCCTGGCCACAATGACACCTCTCCGAGAAACAGTGCCGTCACTTCATTTTCAGATTTAGAATTAAGATAAGATTAAGATTAAGATTCAGATTAAGAAAAATTTCATTTAATAAATGTCATCTAAACACACTACCTAGGGTTGGAAAAAAGTTTTTTTTACTCGATGTTTTTAAAAAAACAATGTTTTTTTCAATAAAAAACGTTGTTTTTAAAAAAAAGAAGTTTTTTTAAAGTTCCCAGATATGACCTTGTGTCAACATATATAGTTCTATCAGACAGTGGCAATACTCGGTGATGTTATGTAAATATTACCATATAATGGCTGTTGAGCCATGAGATAGCATTATAAGTGGTGATTTGTGTCAAAAATATCAAAAAAAATTTGCTGATACATTCGTATATCGCCTCATAGTCCAACTTTCGTGACTTCAGGTAAAGTTTGGCACGGAATAGTGATGAAACAAAGTTATAAAAGGAGGTTGTTACTTTGGGAGTGAAGTTACAGACTGTGGAGGTAGATGGAAGCACATCACCTCAATATTATATACTACAGCAAGATATGACAGCTCATTAACCCATGGCAGCACATAGAAAAGGATACTTTGATACGAAAATGCCATAAAACCAATGAAAACAACCACCAATGTCAATATGTGTGTGAAATTGCGCGCTTGCGCGCAACAATTTTGCAAAATACCTAGTGCTTAGTACTAAAAATTTCGGCCGATGTTTTTTATTTTAAAAACAAACATTTCGGACGTCATGTTTACAAAAAAACGTTTAAAAAACATCGGCCAACCCTAACACTACCTATACCTATTTACCCTTGCAGTGTACCTGACGTTTACCATCGCCGAGTACACGGTCGGCTTGTGCGAGGGCGTATTCAATTTGCTGGTGCCCGCTGCGCAAGTGGAGAAGTGAAAGGAAAAGTGGCAGGTGCTATGTGATGTTGTAAGTGGTAAGTCGAGCAGGGGTCTCCAGGATTTTGGCCCTTGCGGGGGCTGGATAGATAGCAAATCGCTCCTCCGGAGGGATAGATAGCTGGAAAATTTTTCTGGGGGGGGCTGGGGGGGGGCTTGGGGGGGGGCTGGCGGGGGCACAATATATACGCTTTTTCAAGGTCAAGAAGGCAGAAAGGGGAAAAAATCGCTAATAATCAGTTAAAAGTAGCCAAAAGTAGGTATAAAATGGCTAAAAATAGGTATATAACCACGTATATAGCCGCAAAGCACGATTTTGAAGGTGAAAAACTATAAAAAGGTGCGAACATTAGTGATTTTGAGCAAAAATTGGGGCAAAATTTCTCAAAAACCACTCCAGATAGATAGATAGCTGAGCGATTTGGGGGGGGGGGTCTTTTGGGGTAGTAGCCAAAAATTTTGCCTCGGGATAGATAGATAGCTGAGCGGCCTCCGGGATAGATAGATAGCTGGCCGATTTGGGGGGGGGGGCAGCCCCCCCCCCAGCCCCCCCCCCTAGGAGACCCCTGAAGTCGAGTGATGAGTAAAGTGAAAAGTATTTTCATTTACATTAGCTACCGTATTTACTCGAATAATTCCCGCCTCTTGAATTATTCCCCCTCGAATAGTGCCCCGTGTCAGATGAGTGAGGGAAAAATAATTCCCCGTTTAGGGGAATATGATCAATTTGATGTGTATAATTTGAACAAAAAATCGCGTGTTGCTGTAAATAAATCATATTTTATGAAATGAATTTATAGAAAAATGCTTGAAAAATGTTACGGAAAAATAATTCACTCTATGAAAAATTTCCCTTTCGAATAGCCCCCCCCCTAAAAAAGTCTGACGAAAAACTAATTCCCCAGGGGAATTATTCCAGTAAATACTGTATATACTTGTCACCGATTGTACCAACCACTTGCAACTTTATTAATCACTTGCCACTTTTCCTGCCACTTGCCCACTTGCGAAGCTGGCGTCAGGTGGCATTCGATTTCTACAACGTCAAAGTGGGCTTTTTTGTCAAATTCAATCAATTATCCAAAATGAATAAGATTGAAATGGAACGGCCCTGCATCGATAACGGCTCGTGTTGCGTTTGCGATGTATTCGGAGAAAATGGAGACGGGAGAAAAACTACTGCGGAGATTGTGTTCCGGAATGAGCACTATGCACCCGATGGGAACTTTTGCAGTGAATTTTGTAGATTTGTGTAGTTTTTTAGCAGCTGAGGGCACACTTGCAATTAGATCTACCATATTCCGTTTGATATAAATATAAGTAATACGGTGTAAATCTTCAATTTTTTTGTTTACTTTTCAAATGGGGTACGGTAGATTCCAGTGAAAAGTGTGCGCTCAGGGAACTATTTAATGTGAACCATACATTGGCAGTGTACAGGAAAATAAAAAGTGAGAGTTCGTGTGTATATATAAATATGATGGTTTCTGATGTTTATTCGCCGGTGTTATATTTATGATAAAAATGAATGCAACAGCTTTTCATATACTGGCGTCTTTGGACTTTTTTCCCCAATGGAGCGATTACAGCTCGGGCGTAAAATTCCAGCGTAAAATTCCATCGCAAAATTGATTACATGAAAGTGGATGATGATACAGGTCTGCAATTTTTCATGGACAATATGTTTATCAATACCATCATTGTGACCAAGGGTCATCGTCCACGGTCACTTCTATTTGATTCTGAAAATTCAAAAATTTCGATTTTACGCTGCATTTACGTGGATGATGACTCTCGGACACAATGAAGGTATAGATAAACATATTCTCCATGAAAAATTGCAGACCTGTATCATCATCCACTTTCATGTAATCAATTTTGCGATGGAATTTTACGCTGGAATTTTACGCCCGAGCTGTAATCGTAGCTTAAGCCGGAATTAGAGCTCGAGCATGTAACGTGAAATGATGACGTGGAATGTTTGACGCAAAAAGTTTTGACGTAAAAAGATTTTTGAATTACAGCTATCTGACGTAGAAAGATCCGACGACATGGTGACGTGGAAAGATCCGACGACATCTTGACGTGAAAAGATTTGATGATATGTTGACATAAAAAGATTCAACAATGGGAACACACACTGAAACTGGACATTTCCGACAAACCGACGACACTAAACGTTTTCAACTACCCAATCTGAACTGGAAAATTGCTGTTCAAACAGTTTTTCAAACTGTTCCAACAGTTTGAACTGGTCAGCATTTTATGGCCCAGACTAGTGATAGAAAAGCGCCATGCCGCTGGCGCCTGGTGCTAGTGCCAAAGCAAAAAGCGCCATGGCGCTTTTGGTGCTTGGCGCTATATTGCTCTGGCGCCATTGGTGCTTGTCGGGGTTAGGATAAGCGCAATGGCCATTTTGGCGCTTGGCGCTATTTTTGTGTGGCGCCAGGAACAAAACGCGTAGCGCTGGCGCTTGGCGCCATATTTCTCTGGCACCATTGGTGCTTGGAGCTGGGGTTTGAAAAAGCGCCATGGCGCTTTTGGCGCTTGGCGCCAAAGTCCAGGCACTTTTTGCATCACTAGCCTAGACGTTCAGCAGGAGTCAGTGCACCAGCCTCGGTGTCCAGAAGTAATTGTCAGATAGTTTCTTAGTGTCTGCACATTCTTTACTGCAATATTTACATGAAATCTCTACAGATTTTTATGGTTGAGCACTTAAAATGATCAGAATGATGTGCCAATCCGTTTAATGAAGTGATTAGAATGATTATACATGTATATCTGACAAGTGGTGATACCTTGTTATGTTTTTATACAGCCATAGAGTCGACGTGGAGCCACAGGATAGCATTATAAGTGGTGATTTCAGTTGCAGGGGTTCAACATATAGGCTTTTTCATATAGGTGTATAAGGAAGAAAATGGGGAAAATCGCTAAAAGAAGGTGAAAAATGGCTAAAAAAATGTAAAGTAATTATTTTTTACTTTTACCCATGACCATGAGTAAATGTGAGTAAATCACTATTGTCCCAGGAAAAAGTAAAAGTGGGCATTTTGAGAAATTTTGCCAATGTTTTCACTCAAAATCACTAATTTTCAAACTATTCTACCATCAAATTCACTAGTGAGTGTGTTGTTGTCTATTTTATGCTATTTTGCCCCTATTTTTAGCCTTTCTCTTCTTTTTTTCCTTGATGCTTTGAAAAACCCTATAAACAATACTTTCAAAAAGTATGTGGTAAGTGAGTATCGGTATTTTTTCAAGGGGGGGCAGAAATGTAAATGTATTTATGCAGTACTTGAGTATCCGTATTTATTGAGTAATTTATGTTTTAACAATTATGGTATATCTCCCAGGGGTCTCCAAGATTTGGCTCTCGCGGGGGCTGGAAATTTGCTGTGGGGGGCTTGCGGGGGCTTTTTCAGTGCATAGAAGGCAGAAATGGAAAAATCACTCAAAACAGGTTATAAGTCAAGGGGGCAGTCCCCACCAGCCCCCCCCTAGGAGACCACTGATATCACATTTTGTTGAATGTTCTTGACTTCAAGTAAAATTTGGCATGGAATGGTGCTTTAATAAGGTTAAAATGGAGGGCTAATACATTGACTGTGATGTTTCACACTGTACAAGTATGTGGGAGCACATTGGTGGGATATCATATACTACATAAAGATATCATCGCTTAGTATTACACAAAAGCATTAACAAATGGAAGCTTTACACTAAAAATGCCTCAAAAGCAATGAAAACAACCACCACTGGCAATGGGTATGTTCAATTGCAAGCTTGCACGCAAAAAAATGCAAAATTTCTAGTGCTGTTAAAAAAAAAGGTTTTCAATGCTTCCATTTAAAAAAATGTTATTTTTTACATATTACATGTTTTACTATGATGAAATATGATTATATTCTCTGTAAAACATCAACTCTGGTCAGTAAACAATGGTGACTATGTGTAATGGAGGCTTCAGTGTAGATATGGCAGGGTTTTTTAAAAATCTTTAAAAAAGGTGTTAGAAGGTTTGAAAAAACACTTTTTTAAGAACCTCAGCCAAAACGTTTAGTACTTAAACACTACCGTATTTCCTTGAAATAACCCCCCTTGAAATACCCCCCTCTCGAGACCACTATGAAACAATCACCCCCCCCCCTCGAAATACCCCCCAGATTGAGTTTAAAGAGAACGTACATGACAAATACTGCAGTTTGTGTTCTGCGTAGGGTGTCAAATTTCCGTTTCCGTTTTCCGTTTCCGCCTTTCCGCAGGAAAATTTTTTACCTTTCCGTTTTCCGGCAGCCGAAAAATTTTTACCTATCCGTTTTCCGTTTTCCGGCAGCTGAAAAATTTTTACCTTTCCGTTTTCCGTTTTCCGGCAGCTGAAAATTTTTTACCTTTCCGTTTTCGTTTATCCGGCCCATTTTTCCGTTTTCCGGATGAAAAATTTTTACCTTTCCGTTTCCGTTTTACCAGGCCATTTTTCCATTTTCTGGCTTGATTTTCAGTTTTCTGGCATTTTTCCATTGTTTTTTCAATCTGTATTTATCTTCAATTGGCTCATCCCATTGTGTTGTTTTTGTCTCTTGGAGCAGCATTGACAACTGGGATTTCAGGGTCAGTGAAACAGGTGCTGTGAACCCAATTGGGTCATATGCTGACACCAATAATTTATTCAAGTTTCGTCTTGTTGGTGTTGTGATGCTGTCAATTTGCAATTTTGGTGTTGATATTGCCAGCATGTCCATTCGGTGATTTTATTTCATGCCCATTACTGCGACAATTTTATTCACCTTTGGACTCCTGTCGTTTTCTGCTATTTCATTCATGACTGATCTGGAGTTTGACAGCCATTCCCTCATGTTCATAGAACATTGGTTAAATAAAGCTTTGACTTTGTAATATAGTTTTAAAGCTTCGACTTCATTCGTGACACTCATGATGAAGTTATTGATGTAAATGTTGTTTATTATCATCGCCAACTGGTTTTGTTCCCCTTCATTTTCTTCATATTCATTCATGTTGTTTATTGTCACATTTAAATGGTATTTTATGACTGCTCCCAAAATTGCTGGGCTGCAGACAAGTCCAAACAGTACGCGTTTAAAATGAAGTACTATTAAGTTATTTTCAGTTACTGGTTTTGAGGCATCTTTCAGCCAGAAAAATCATGTGTAGTCTCTAGCTTGGTCATGCAATCCTATTTGCAAAAATGCCTTTTCAATATCGGCAATTAATGCTAGATTGCCTGCCCTGAACCTCAGGAGTAGGCCCAGTGCTAATGGTGTTGTAATTGGTCCTCTAAAAAGGCACTCGTTGAAACTGGGCTTACCTGCCGACCCATTGTACACGATTCTGCATGATGTTGATTTGCCAGGCGTGATTACTGGCTGGTGTGGCAGGTAATGAATCCCCTTGTTGTCTGTTTTGTTGTCACAGATCTCAATTATTCCCTTTTCTAGTTGGTCGTCCAAAACTTTCTGGTATTGTTTGAATAAGTTTGGATCTTTGTTGAATCTTCTTATCAGTGATTTAAAGTGCACCAAGGCTTCTGCTTTTCCTGTGGGCAGGTCACTGATACTCTCTTTATACGGCCAGTCAATATAGTATTGTTTGTTGTTGTCGTTGAATTTTATGCTATTTATTATCATCTCCTCTGCAATGTGCTCATCAATTGCATAGGGGTCATCAGTGATTCCCACTGCTTCTAGACTGTGATATTGTCATAGTGTTTCCTTTCCTATGGCCACTATGGCTACTTTTTGATGATTTTTTGTTGGTTCGGTTAAGCTTAAACTACAAGTGAAGTTACATGCATGATCCATAGTTGCAGAATGTACAGCTACCACAATCAAAGCCAAACAGGCAAACCTGCATGCAGGTTTTCCTTCTGCAAATTTGTCTATTACCGTGCTAATTTCACTTTATTTTTTTCCATTTCCGTGAAAATTTTGCTTTCCGTTTTCCGTTTTCCGGCATTTCATTTTTCCGTTTTCCGTTTTCCGGCCGACAATTTTTTTTTACCTTTCCGTTTTCCGTTTTCCGCTGAGTGAAATTTTTTTACCTTTCCGTTTTCCGTTTTCCGGCAGAAATTTTTTTTTACCTTTCCGTTTTCCGTAAAGTGAAAAAATTTTACCTTTCCGTTTTCCGTTTTCCGTAAAAAAAATTTTTTGACACCCTAGTTCTGCGTCATGCAGAACACATGTAAACAATGTCGTAATCATGTTAGAACAGTGTTTAAACCATCTACATACTACTATTAGTCTACAAAAGTCTATACATGTCAGTTATTGATGCATTTTTCTACCCCAGTGTACATCACAAACAATGATTTTGTACTAGGATTTGAAAAAATTTCTTGTGAAATAATAACCCCCCCCCTCGAAATACCCCCCCTCGTTTAACCCCCCCCCTCTCGGGACCACGATGAAACAATCACCTCCCTCAGGGTATTTGAGGAAATACGGTAGTTATTTTGCAATTTTTGGTATTCGAGTGTGCATTTTCATTAGTTTTGAGACATTCTTAGTATAGAACATCCATACATTACAATGACTGTACATTACAATGACTGTACATTACAATGACTGTACATTACAATGACTGTACATTACAATGACTGTACATTACATTAGAACAGTATTTATACCATCTACATACTTCCTGTATTTCCTCAAAATACCCCCAGGGGAGGGCTGTATTCAGGGGGGGAGCTGCAGCTCCCCCTTCCCGGGGTGAGACCTGAAAACCCCTAGAAAATACAACTCTTGTAATGTGTGTGAAAATTTTGTGCGCAAGCGCGCAATTATACCCTATACACTTAGTATTTTCTACATAAATATCAATCCCATAAATGCAATTCTCCGAGCAAGCACTCTATTTTGTCCCTGTCGCTGTATATGTACGTATATTTACATAAATACATATACAGTGGTCCCTGGTGCTGGCGCCAATGCCAACGGCACCATGGCACGGTGCCTATGAGTGGCACCAGCGCCACAGCACCATTCCGTCACTCTGTAGGGAAAAATTT
Organism: Sphaerolaimus hirsutus; assembly: GCA_964036195.1. Taxonomy (NCBI): domain Eukaryota; kingdom Metazoa; phylum Nematoda; class Chromadorea; order Monhysterida; family Sphaerolaimidae; genus Sphaerolaimus; species Sphaerolaimus hirsutus. Next base: position 22,052,471 of record OZ038454.1, on the reverse strand, counting down.
TAGGGGGGGCTGAGACCCCCCCCCCCACTCTCGCCAAGCTCTGTAAACAAACAGCCCCCCCCACTCAAAAATCCTGAATATGTCTCTTCCCCAGGAGGTTTATTTTTCAGAGTGGAAATTTTGCAGGGGTATTTCAAGGGGGGTTATTATTTTGCCAGAAATTTTCAGTAAGGATTGTAGTAAAGAGTGGCGTTTTGCATGCCCAAAACTAAGGATATATTAAGACATCCATGTATAAGTAGATGTGTACTTGTCTGTGTTACTGCGATGCAAATTGACATCAATCAATTCATCATGTTCATTACATATTTAAGTGATGTACATCAAAACATCATGTTCCAGATGGGGGTAAATCAGGGAGGGTATTTTTCCTCTGCTTGAAAACACCTGGAGACTCAACTGTGAGTAAAAATAAATACTTAACATTTATGTTTACTTTCAAAAAAGTTCAGTACAGGGGTATTCTAGATTTCAGCCATCCGGGGTTTGGATAGATAATAAATAGCTCCTCTGGAGGGATAGATAGCTGAAAAATTTTCTGGGGGGTTGGGTAGGGGGGAGTTTGGGGGGGGGGGGGGTTCGCGGGGGTTCAATATATAGGCGTAGAAGAGAGGAAAAGAAGAAAAATTGCTAAAAGTAGGTGAAAAATGGCTAAAAATGGGTATATAAGGACATATAGTACTAAAAATAGCTGAAAATAGGCAGTTAGATCCATGAACTAGTGATTTTGGAGGTGAAAATCTATATAAAGGTATGACAAATAACGATTTTGAGTGAAAATTGGGGTATAGTTTCTCAAAAATCACTCCAGATAGATAGATAGATAGCTGGCCGATTTGGGGGGGGGGGTGGTTTAGGGGATAGTAGCCCAAAATTTTGCCTCCAGGATAGATAGATAGCTGGGCGGTTTGGGGGGGGGGGGGTAAATCCACCCCAACCCCCACTTTCCTACCCCTGGTTCAGTACTCTTCACAACCCTGTGATATACACCAGAGTAAAACTTGGGTGAAATACACAAGAGTGAAAATTGGGGCAAAATGGGTGATATATGAAAGAGTGAAAATTGGGGCAAAATTCTCAAAAATACCTACTCTTACATTTTACTGGGACAAAAGTGATATACTCACATTTAAAAGTTAAAATAAATACTTTACATTTACATTTACTTATTAAAAAAAACGGTATAAAAGGTTATATTTCTAAAAAAATTGTATTAAAGTCATAAAAGTACATTATAAATTGTATTTGAATCATAAAAGTACATAAAAAATTGAATTTATATCAAAAAATAACTGAAAATTTTATTTATTTCATAAAATTACTTTGCATCTTTTCACGTCGACGATTGCATGCAATAGTTCGACGTGAAATGATTCGACGTAAAAAGATTTTAAAATCTTTTTGCGTCAAATCATTTCACGTCAACATTTTATGTCAAATGCAAAAATGACATTTTTCAGTGACGTAAAATGTTTGACGTAAAATGTTTGACGTAAAATGTTCGATGTAAAATGTTCGATGACTTTGATCAGTCCTTTCTGGGCCGATTTGGATCGTGCAACACTTAAAATGATCAGGGCAACCATAAGATTCAATTTTTGTGGTTGGATTAGTGATGTCTTTATTCCGTATGCCAATCTGACCCACTTTTTAACATGAAGAATAGTCATAAAAATAATTTTTCAAGACGTTTTTTTTGAACATTCTATCATACACTATAGATGAAAAGAAGTAATCTGGCCAGAAAATTATTACAATATCGTGTTCCAGTCAAAAGTTGGTGCACCAGAAGCAGCGTGCCAGGTGCCATGGGCGCCACGGGAAAATGGCGCAAGCGCCAAGGGCGCCATGGCGCCATCTGAAAGAAGAGCGCCAGGCATCAATGGCGCCACAGGAAAAAGGTGCCAAGCGCCAATGGTGCCATGGCGTGGCGCCCCTTAGCGCCCTCAAATGGTGCCAGCGGCGTGGCGCCATTCCATCACTATATGATAGCATGTTCAAAAAATTATTTTTTTCATGTCTAAAAACTGGGTCAAATTGGCATACGGAATATAGACATCACTACTACAACCACAAAAATTGAATCTGCAGGCTGTCCTGATCATTTTAAGTGTTGAACGATCCAAATCAGCCTAGAAATGCATGAGTTATCAAGCTTCAAAGTCAATGTGCAGATTGGCTATTCAAAATTACCACCCTTTTATAGACCCCCATTATCTTGGGACTGGGGGGATTATTCAAACAAACCAAGACAATTCGTTATAGACCAGACCCCCAAACCCCAACATACTTGAATGACATCAAAATCGGCCAATGTACACCAGAATGGGATGCAGGAATGTGCATTTCTATGAAATCACAAAAAAACATATGTGCACTAATTAGTTTACATGAAAGTTACATGAAAAAGGTTACAAATAAATACAAAAGAAATAATATACACACTTAAAAATCACTTTTACCATTCATTTCACTTAAAAATATATATTACACATTCATTTCACGTCACACATAAAATTGTAATTACAGCTTGACGTGAAATGTTTTTGACGTAAAATGTTTATCAGTAAACATCTTTTCACGTCAACACTCTGACGTGAAAAGATTCGACGACTTACATTTCACGTCAACATTTTATGCGACGTGAAATGTTGCTGACATGAAAAGTTGCTGACGTGAAATGTTTGACGGGAAATGTCGACGTGAAAAGATGCAATTTTGACGTACAATTAATAACACATTAATTGCTTAATATTTTTAAAATCTTTTTTGGGACATTATACACAATTACCAGGACAATCTTATTCTGAAATTACAAGACCGTATCTTTGTCCGTTCTCATGTAATTAATTTCACGACATCATTTCACGTCATCATTTCACGTCGAATCGACGCTGAGCTCTAATTCCCGCTATAATGGAGCGATTACAGCTCGGGCGTAAATTCCAGCGTAAAATTCCATCGCAAAATTGATTACATAAAAGTGGATGATGATTCAGGTCTGCAATTTTTCATGGAGAATATGTTTATCAATACCTTCATTGTGACCAAGGGTCCATCGTCCATGGTCACTTCTATTTGATTGTGAAAATTCAAAAATTTCGATTTTACGCTGCAATTTTACGCCAGCTGAAGAAAAGTCAATTCTACGCCAGGTGATTGCATGCAATGACATAGCGTAGAATTGATTTTTCTTCAGCTGGCGTAAAATTCCAACGTAAAATAGAATTTTTTAAATTTCCACAATCAAATGGCAGTGACTGTGGATGATGACTCTCGGACACAATGAAGGTATTGATAAAGATATTCTCCATGAAAAATTGCAGACCTGTATCATCATCCACTTTTATGTAAATCAATTTTGCGATGGAATTTTACGTTGGAATTTTACGCCCGAGCTGTAATCGTAGCATAATAGGTAAGCAATCTTTAATGATTTTTTATTGGTTATACCTTATTTCCTCGAATTACCCCCTCAAAATTCTCACTCTGAAAAAATAAAGCCCCTGGGTGTATTTCGAGGAAATACGTACTCTGCGGACAACACCTTCCTCATGCGCACATACTTATGTCCTACGCAACAATGCGCCAACGGAATACTTATAGACTCGCTTTCACAAAAAAAAAACAACAATTTTTTTAAAGAAAAACGATTTTTTCGTCCATGAAAGGTTTTTTTAAATTTTTTCTGAAAATTATTAACAACTGATCTAGACAACAACTGAATTATGAACCATGTCATGATGGAGTGTTTCGTTCAGAAAAATCTACAGCGTCCGTGAATTCGCGACAAGCCAGAATCTAAGGTAATCGTGTCCCAAAATGGGACTTAGATAAATACAATGCGAAATACATACATTAGATAAATATTGCGAATTTTTATCGAGTTTCGCAACTCAAAGATTGTCGTCACATCAAAAAGCGTGTGATCGCCTCCGACAAAGGGTCACTTACAGCTCGACCAAATGCAGTAAAACAAGAAAGTTACCGTATTTCCTCGAAATACCCCCAGGGGGTTTATTTTTTCAGAGTGGAAATTTTGAGGGGGGGGGGTATTTCGTGGGGGGGCTTATTCGAGGGCGGGGGGGGGGGGGTATTATTTCGTCAGAAAATTTCATGAATATCATAGTAAAGAGTACGCGTTTTCATACCCAAAACCGGTAATAAACGCGAGAATATAGGATATATTCGGACATATCGGGTATATAGGGCCCACACACGCTAGTTGACATTGACACCAAATGTCAACTGTGCCGATCCCGATTCAAAGCTTGCTGACTAGTGGACGAACGACGTTCAAACACAGTCTTTGAATTAGGAACGGAACCAGTTGACATTTTGGTGTCGATGTCAACTAGCGTGGGGGCCCATAGACATACATCTGTATATGTGCATCTGCGATGAAAATTGGCGTCAATAAATACATCATGTACAGTGCATACATGATGTACATAGTTCCAGACTGGGGTATTTCGAGGGGGGTATATTTTTTTCCCTCAGCGCGAAAAACACCTGGGGGTATTTCGAGGGGGAGGGGTTAATTCAAGGGGGGGGGGGGGGGGTAATTCGAGGGAAATACGGTAAATTCCACTGCCAAAAAGTACATAATGTGGATTAAAAGTGCCAGTCTCTAATTTGTCACTATGAAAGTTCTAATCAATACTCTAATCCTGTCCAAAATGCAGCGTGAACTTTCCACAACTTCTGGAGATATTGATTTGTCAATGATTTTCAGTCAGTTTTATGTTATAAATTTTGATGTAACATTGACAGTAATCAAATAAATCTTCAAAATAGTCAAGTGTTTAAGCTGAGTTTTTTGATAGTATTCACGTATTGATCTAATCGACACTAACGATTTTATAGGAGCACACACTAATCGACCATTATGAAATAGCTACTCGACCATTTTGGTATTTAAACTGTTTCACAAAACAGTACGAAACACTATTCAACTCTGTAAATACATTGCTTGATACTGTTTTGTGCAAACATTTTACCAAAATTTTCAAGCATTCAATAATGGTAAACTAGTGTGGACCGATTAGAAATTCCACCGTGAAAAATTGGAGACTTGCATCATCGTTCATTTTTTTGTGTTTTATGTTTTTGTGGCGCTACACTTTAAGTTGAGCTGTGATCGCGGCTTGAAAGGACATAAAACGAAATCAATAATCAAATCAAATGAAAAGATAAAGAACGTATAATCTAGGACTTTCAAGTCTAGGTAGTTCACATCAAATGAGCAAAAATCTATATCTACAGTGAAGCGTCACATTTCTTCAGTTCCGTGCAAAATTTCAGCAGTGCATTTCATGTGTGCCAAAGCCAATCATAACTCATCAATTGTGAAAGCTTTTGAGGAATGGTAATTTGGTAATCAAAACTTATATTTAGATGTACAATGCACGTTATCTAATCACATGAAATTAAATTTTATTGGTCTCTTTTTGTCCATGTGAGATAGTTTTTTCCAGAGCAATTTTCCAACATAGAAATTTTGCGCAATAGATCATCCCAGTACTTTGAACACAATGAACACATGTAAAACGTCTAACAAAATTTGTTAAGTGTCATCTAAAACTAGCAGTAAAAATAAAAGAAAATTTTATATTACATTCTACATTTACCTACCATATTTCCCTCGAATTGCCCCCCCTTAAATTACCCCCCCCCCCCCTCGAAATAACCCTCGTCTGGAATGATGTACATCATGTATTGAATGTACATGACGTACTGGGGTGCGCACGTAAAGCGCACGGTTTCAATTGGCTCCCGTCCCGACGCGTCAATTTTGAATGAAAACTACTCAAATTTGGGTATGGGAGTAGATAAATGTCGCCATTTGTTGTGTTAAGGTGCATAATTTCATTTCGCAAGATATCATGTCGGAACGTGAAGGACAGTTCCATATGTGTTTGAACATGTCCCATTGTGTTTGGATGCGCATGCTGTGCAAATGGTTGAACAGCAAACAACAAAATGCTGAAACGTTCAAGATGCGGTCAAGCTGACAAATTAACATATTAAATGGGGTACATTTATCTACTTCCATGCCAAATTTGGGCCATTTTTATGAAGAATTGGTGCTTTGGTAGATGATTTATACTGTGCAGCACGTTCAAACAGGTATAAAAACTGTGATTCACGTTCTAACATGATATCGTGCGATATGAATTTATGCACTTAACACAACAAATAGGGGACATTTATCTACTCCCATACCAAATTCGAGCAGTTTTCATTCAAAATTGACGCGTCGCCTGAAATTGAAACTGTGCGCCTGACGTGCGCCACCCGGTATTATTTTCTGCCAATTTTCACCGCAGCTACATCAGTATAGACTAGGTAGTTTGTATATGTATACAACGTATATACGTCCTAAATATGTACCGCTTTTGGGTGTGTAACAGCGTATTCTTTACAATGAATTTCACGAAAATTTGTGACGAAATAATAAACCTATCCCCCTCGAATAAGCCCCCCCCCTCGAAATACCCCCTCAAAATTTTCACTCTGAAAATATAAATCACTTGGGGTTATTTCGAGAAAATACGGTATTTACCATTTACAGTTGAGTGCGTGACTGGTCAATGCTGATGTACCCACCTTGTACCACAATACCTGACGAAAATTACAGCAAAATGAGCAATTTTGGATCGACCAAAAAACCCTTTAATGTGTAAAAAAAAGGTATTTATTATGCAAGCTTATAAATTCATGTAGCTACTGGAATATATTTTACAAATTGTAAGAAATCTTGAGAAATCATAACTTGAGCAACTTCATACATGATACAATGCACACGCAGGTGCAAATTATCCCTAAAAAGAATTTAACAATAAACGTGCCAATAAACATACCGGAATGGATACACACAAAAATTTACCAAAATGTGCCTAAACTTTACTACAATGCCAGCGGCCAATGTAAAGCTCGTCAGGTCATAAGGAATTGATTGGTTGTAAATAACAAAATATAAAAAAAGAACGGAGAAGACTTTTATTATTTCACAACTAGGTAATATCCTTAAATCCTATCACTGCCTTATCACTTAAAATATCACTTGCCAATGCGTATAATCAGCACCAGGGGCCAGATTTAATTCTCCCTACAGATTTGTAGGGTAGGGCGTACGCCCGATAGATTTTTTAAAGTTCAGCCGCATCGACGCACATGCACCGAGAGCAAGGCGGTTTGTAAAATATACGAAACCATCCCTTAAGGTCGGCGATATTGCGATATGACGTATATCACTTCGATTTTGGCACGGTAATCATGATTTCGTCATTTCTTGGCCGTCGCCCAATTCGTTTTTTATTTTATTTTGTCGGGCGGGTTATGCGACAAGAAAGAAATGCATGCACGAGCAGCATAAGCGTACAAAAGTGCGACTTATGCGAGTAACCCGCCCGACAAAATAAAATAAAAAGCGAATTGGCAGACGGTCAAGAAATGACGAAATAGTGATTTCCGGGCCAAAATCGAAGCGATATACGTCATATTGCAATATCGGCGATCTTAAGGGATGGTTTCGTATATTTTACAAACCCCCTTGCTCTCGGTGCATGTGCGTCGATGCGGCTGAACTTAAAAAAATCTATCGGGCGTACGCCCTACCCTACAAATCTGTAGGGATAATTAAATCTGGCCCCAGCTGCCACTACCGTACCAGACCCTGTAAAATGTCAACGTTCCTTTCATTTCTTTACTGGTCGTTAAACATTTTTCACATTTTCATTTTCCATTTTACATAACTTTTCACATTTTGCATAAAATTTCACATTTTACAGGACCCGGTCGTGGCCCCGGAGCCGCACTAATCAGATCACAACTTGACGGTCACCTTCCATTACAATTAGCCGCCGCCTGGTGCAGCATTTCCCGATCGGCCATGCGCGCGCCCTCAGTCTTGATGCAGTCGCACTGCAGCATTTGGCAGCACAGACCCCTGGGGGCAGTCCCGCACCCTGTAGAATGCCATGTAAAATGTCAAGTGTCACGCAAAGTGTCAAAAGTCATGTAAAATGCCCTGCAAAATGGCAACCGAGTCGCCATTTTGCAGGGCACTTTACATGACTTTTGACACTTTGCGTGACATTTGACATCTTACAGGGCATTTTACAGGATCCGGGACTGGCACCTGAGCACGTGTCTGGTACTGGGGCCGCCGTACAGAGTGTAGCACACGCTCACCGCAGCGAAGTGCAGGTAGTACAGAAAGTACGGCGCGAAGGTGAACACGAAATAGCTGAGCAACGAGTTCGTCGGCGGCGCCGACATGGTCTCGTCTATGATGGTCGTGTAGAAGCGCATCAAGTAGAAGGGCTGGGGGCAGTCCCAGACCCTGCAAAGTGTAAAGTAAAGTGTCAAATGTCAGGTAAAATGTCAATCAAAACAAAACAAAAAAAGATTTTGTTACTGAGAATTGCATGACACTTGACACTTTGCATGACACTTTACCTGACACTTAACACTTTACTTCACACTTCACAGAGTCCGAGACTGGCACCAGGTTGCACACGATGAACAGCCAAGTAACCGCGAGCAGGGTGCGCGTTAGCCGCAGGTCGCACCTAGCGGCCGAGCGGCGTCGCGCCGCGGTGGCGCCCTTAGTTGCCGCCGTGTCTGCGGAACTGCGCGTCGAGCAGCCGACGGCGGGCGCGAGCAGCACGTCGGCCGGCTTGCCGCCGCCGTCGTCGAGCGGCACGTTGCTGTCGCCCACCTGCAGCTTGACGCTGCCCGCGTCGTCGTTCGTCCGCTCGCTCAGCGTGCCGTTCACTTGCTGAGAGGGGGTCGAGTCGGGTACTTACGTGTTTACTTCGAGGTAATTACGGTAATTTAAGCAACCCGGTGCGGTGCCCTTTCGGTGCTGACACCGGCGACACCCCCCCCCTCTTTGGTGCGGGTGCATTTTTTGGGGAATGGCGCCGGTGCCGATGCGGTGCCATTTTGTTGCCGGTGTCCTAATACGTGCCAGGCAGAGTTGTTAAAAGTACCGAAGTTTTTAAAACGTAAACGTAATGTATTTATTTTTACTCACCTTCTGAGTACACACAACTTAGATAGTTTTTTTAAAATAGTTTTACTCGTTTGTAAAACCGTGTAAATATAACGGAAAAGTGATTGCTTTTGAGAAATTTCGCCCCAATTTTCGTTCAAAATCACTTATTTTCATAACGCCCATCGACCAGGTCCAAAATTATTAGACCGTTATCTAGGGCGCCCAACACGCGCCTCGCGCGCCCTACGGAGCGCCCTACGTCGCAATTGGATCTGGCCCCAGCGCAGCCCTCCCAGTTCCCCCGAACGGACCACAGTATACACGGCGGTATGATGGGGCGCCCTCTGCGCGCCGGCGGCGGCCAGACTTACGGCGGACATGAGGCGCACCAGGCGCGACTTGGCCTTGTAGCTGAACGTGCTCAGCGTGCCCCCCGCCGCCCACTTGCACTTGTCCGCGCCCGACACGGACATGCGCACCTGTGAGGATTGTGGGTTGGTTTGAGTGAGTTGCGATTTTTGAATGGAAGTAGGGTTTTGATTTTATCTTTTGTTTTTGAATTTTGAGGGATTGTTTTAGTGGAACGCTGTATTTTCCCACAACATGAAAAGCACCAGGCTCCAGGGGCGCCGAGCAACATGGCGCTAATAATGGGATACTTCCAAAAAGTGACGGTACGTGTCGGTTCGTGTTCCAAACCCTACGTGTTCCATACTTTACAATAAAACTACCGTATTTCATCGAATTACCCCCAGGGGGTTTATTTTTTCAGAGCGAAAATTTTGAGAGAAAAACGTGAAAAATGCACAATAACCACCATTTATAAGTTTTTACAGCCTTATATAAAGATATAGATGGTATAAACGATGTTCTAACGTAACACAGTAAGTGTTTTGAATGTCTGTTATACATTCTCCGGACCAGGGTTGGCAAAATCGCAGAAAAAAATAAAAATAAAATAAAATGGAAAATTTAAGAATAAAATAAAATAAAATAAAATGGAAAATTTCAAAATAAAAATAAAAATTGTATAAAAATTCGAATTTTTGTAAAATTTTTGTAAAATTGTATAAAAATTCATATTTTATGTAAAATTGTATAAAACTTCATATTATTTGTAAAATATTTTTCTTGTTGCTTGAGTTTCTACCTGTTTATTCGTGGAACTGGGAGCGGTCCCAAGCTGTGTAAAGTCTCAAATGTCATGAAAAATGCCATGCAAAGTGTCAATTGTCATGGCAAATAACTAGTAAAGTGTCAATTGTCATGACAAAAATAAATTAAAGTGCCAATTGTCAAGCAAATTGTATCCAAATCTTATGTTTTATATCCAAATCTTCTCTTTTATCCAAATCTTCTGTATTGTATCCAGATCTTATGTTTTGTATCAAAATCTTACATTCTGTATCCAAATGTGGCTACATAAACATAAGATTTGGATAGAAAAACCTAAGATTTGGTTATACAATTTACATTTTCCATGACACTTGACATTTTGCATGACAATTGACACTACTTTACATTTGTCATGACAATTGACACTTTGCATAATCTTTTACAAATGTGCCCAGCACAGTCCAGGGGCCACTTCCGCAAAATAAGAAGTGAGAAGTGAAATGGCAAAGACGAAGTAAAAGCGCAATGGGCAAGCTGCCACCTTCAGCCTTTCTGACTTTGTCTTTGCTCGATTACTTCGCCATTTCACTTCTCACTTTTCATTTTGCGGAACTGGCACCAGTAGTCCTTTAAAAATGCAAACCATTGTTATCAATAATGGTAAGTTTACACTTGCTGCTAGCTAACAATACCTACTGCATGCAACTTTTGTCAAGTAATGGAAAAATTTGTCACAAGTTTTTCATGTATAATGTCTAATGATGAAATTTTTCTGGCCTTGCATGCATGATTCAGATTTTTTGTAAAATTTTTGTTAAATTAATGTAAAATTTTTGTAAAATGGGTCATTTTATTTTATTAACGACTTTTGGGAATAAAATAAAATAAAATAAAATGAAAGAAGAATAAAATAAAAATAAAATAAAATTTTTATACAATTTTTATACAATTTTACTAAAATGAATTTTTATAAAACCAACCCTGCTCCGGACCACAAACTCTTAGTGCCCATTTTGAGGGGGGTATTTCAAGGGGGGTATTTCGAGGAAATACGGTACCATATTTCATCAGAATGAAAAGCCAAAAATATTATTTTTACCATTGCATCACACTACATTGCTTTCACTATTAGTCGAATTGCCGTAAATAGCGTCGACTTCAATCGTGTCAACATTGGCGGCCCGCACACTAGTTGACACATGTGTGTCACAGCAAAAAATGGGTGTGTGATGCGCGGTGAAGCGTCTTGAAGTGACTTCACGCAGATGCGCAATGTCGGCGTGAAGACACTTCATTGCATTCCAGACGCTTCACGGAACTTCACGAACCATGCAAAGTATGCTGCAAAGGTTCGTGAAGTGCACTTCACGAATTTCGGTTTTCGTGAAGCTAGGTGAAGTGAGTGGAAGACACTTCACCGAAAACTTCTTCACAGAGCGCACTTCACGAACCCATTTTTTGCTGTGTGTCAACTGGTCTGTGTCAACTCAGATTTTGGCTTCACGTGTCGCACAGCGATCCGCCAATGCACTCGCCGTAATATTTATTTTTCAACATGCGCGTGTGCATTTGGAGATCACACTGCGACACGACATATGAACCCAAAATCTGAGTTGATACATACCAGTTGACACGCATACACATGTGTCAACTAGTTGGCGAGCCGCCAATTTCCACGTTCTCCCAACGCACCCGTTTGGTAGTCTTCCTAAATCTCTGGTAGTCGAACACGGTGATGCAGTTGCAGGCGATGATCAACAGCAGCGGTAGGACCACCGACGTGACCGTTTCCACCATTACGAGACTGCGAGCGATTTTTGATTAGATTGGCTGGCTTCACGGATGGCTAGATTTAAGTGAGAGTGTGATGCGTGGTGAAGCGCTGTGATCTGTTATACTCAGCTTGGTGTGGGGAATTGGCGTGAAGAGACATTTCACCACCACGGATTATGTCCATATGCTTCACATTTCTTACTGGACCCTGCAAACTTGATCTGTGAAACACGCTTCAAATTTGGAAGCGCTGGCATTGAGGTATACTGTATTTAGGTAGGTACTTTCAATCTGTGATGTATTCACTACTGCCAAGGCCCTAATTCATTCTGCACGTATGATACAGGCACGCAAAACATGAATTTCCATCCACAGTTTTACTTGTCACTTTATTTCTCACTTAAAAGTGCACAGGCCTACTTACTACTGGTCTCGCCGATGTAGGCCTAGTCATGTAAACCCACTAGTCATTTAAACCCAGTAGTCATGTAGACCCCCTAGTCATGTAAACCCCCCATAAAGCAGGGGATATGTAGATTTGGACCCTGGCGGGGGTTTATATAGATAGTAAATCGCTCCTCCGGAGGGATAGATAGCTGAATTTTTTTTTTTTTTGGGGGGGGGGGGTTGGGAGGGGGGGTTGGCGGGGGTTCAATAGTTAGGCTTTTCCAAGTATAGATGGAAAAAGGGGGAAAATCGCCAAAAGTAGGTGAAAAACAGCTAGAAATAGGTCTATAAGTATGTATAGTACAAAAAATCACTAAATAAGGCAATAAGGAATGTGAATTAGAATTTTGAAGGTGAAAAACTATAAAAAGGTATGAAAATTAGCGATTTTGAGTGAAAATTGGGCCAAAATTTCTTAAAAATTGGACGATTTGGGGGATAGATAGCCAAAAATTTTGCCTCCGGGATAGAAAAATAGCTGGCCAATTTGGGGGGGGGGGGGTAACCCCCCCCCAACCCCCCTCTACTTAACCCCTGCCATGGAGGATATAATAGCAATGGTGGTACATAAGTGAGGCCACTACACAGTGTCACATCTTCTCATCTTTTTTGTCACTATATTGATGGCAATGCTCAAAGTTTAACTGAAAAACTCAAATGAGCAACAACTTATTTCTGATTTTTCTGAGTGGTATCATCAAAGAGTGGCAAAAACAATGCGAGTGCATACTCTACTTATCATGCCGTAATCCTGCCAGTGCCAACACCCCTGTCATGCTAATCCCCTTAAAACACATGACTGGCGGGTCTACATGACTAGCGGGTTTACATGTCTACAGGCACATGGTAGCCCGCCCGCTACTCAACCCACTCACAAAAGCATCCAATCACAAAGGTCCAAACTCCCACCTATTCAAACTCACTATTAGTGATGTTAAAGGCACCGGGAAAAATGGCACCGCACCGCACCGGCACCTTTGCCAACGCATGAAAAGGGCACCTGGCACCCTGGGGCACCGGTCAGAAAATGGCACCGCACCGCACCGGCACCGGTGCCTTTTGGAAAAAATGGCACCGGCACCGAAGGGCACCGGCGGGTTGCCGGTGCTAGCACCGAAAGGCACCGCACCGGGCTGGAATTTCTGAAGTAAATATCGGGCAGTTTCTCAGTGGTTTCACCTTTGGAAGTGCATGTTTCCATGAATTTTCAACCGATTTTGATGGTTGAGCACTTAAAATGATCAGAATGATGTGGCAATCACTTTTATGAAGCAATTACAATGATTACAAATGAAAGATAAAATATTTAATTTACTACGATGTCCATAGCCACTATTGTCTACTGATCGGAGATGTTGCTGTACAGAGAATGGAACTATCTCTGTCATAAACTGACAACAAATTTTGAACAAAAAAGTACGATAAATATAAAATATAAAAATGATAAAAATTAAACAAAATTTTAGATTCGCTCATCAGATCACGTATCGGGTATAATGGATTTCACAGTAGGTATATTTATTTGATGGGAGGTTTACAAAATAGGCAAAAACGGTTGGGTATATATATCGCTGTTTTTTGAAATATGAATAAGCACATGCTATGGACAAAATTGCACAGCACATGAAGCCTTGGCCGGTGCCTTTCCCGGTGCCTTTTACTTTGCCCTGGTGCTAGCACCTTTGGCACCGGCAAAAAAATGGCACCGCACCGCACCGGCACCGGTGCTATTCTGAAAAAAATGGCACCGGCACCGGCATGGCACCCCTGAAGATTGCAATGGCACCGCACCAGCACCGGTGCTGGTGCCCTTCGGTGCCCAGCACCGGGGCACCGGTGCCCCGGTGCCTTTACATCACTACTCACTATCTAAACAGCTTTCTGTGATGCGTGTGCACGGCGCAGCCCAGATTATCCGTCTCTGCCACGCGCAGAGTCCACGCGTTCGCTAGCAGCGCGGCGGAAAGTAAGACGAGGCACGCCCATCTGGCGCCCACGGCCGAGCACAGGTGGCGCACGCAACGCCATCTGTGAGGGGGGGGTTAGATGTGTGATGGGGTGTGATGAGGCGTGAAGTGTTGTGAAGTAGCTTCGTGTGGTTTTGTGCGATTGTTGTTGCACCAATCTTTTAAAATCGACGTTTTTTTTAAAAATCCTTGTAAGTCTATTTCAGGGGAAGTCCCTTTCACCAAAAACCTCGAGAAAGCTGTGTAAGCGTACGGAAGGCACTTCAGAAAAAGTCTTGTAAAACGCGTGGGAGTGTGCAGAAAACGCTTGTGACGGTGAAACGGAGACACGCGTTTGAAAGACACTTCACTCCTTGTGACGCAGTTCATCTAAAATCTCGCGAAGTGCATATTATGAAGCATGTGAAAGGCAAATCAATCACATGCAACCGGCCGCTTCCACCCCCTTCTCTTCTGAACCAATTTTTGTGCATATGGTGGGCGCCAGTGCAAGTACTGACAATGTTTATTATACTAATTATGTTTGGGAAAGTATTATAAATAGATGAAGAAAATAAAATAACATAATTTTTCTAATAGAAGGCCGGGTCTTCAATACAAAGGCGTCTCTAATAGAAGGGCGTGTAAAAAAATCGTCGAAAAATAGACGGACGTCCTTCTATCAGAAAAATACGGTAAATACCAACTCCCCACGCAAAATGGGATCGGGTCATTTATGCAATCTTGGCACTACTACAAGGTTGTATTGGATATAGTTTGATACAATTGGATATTGTACGAACCAAAGTAAAGGACGCAGGATTTATGTCCGCGTCACCGATAATGGCCGCGGAATGCGATTAAGAAACCGGGAATGGTCGCTAATAGTGGCCCACCACCAGTTGACGCTTGTATGCGATGTATGTGTGAAAACGAGTGCATCCACACGGCCGTTTTGGCATTTTTCCAAGATTACATACCGGGACTCTTCCGCAAAACGTGCTGCCAGTAGCATAGTAAACAATCAGACCCCCCCCCCCCATGCACCTGTCGGGCCAGCGGCGGAGCACGGCGGCGCGCTCGAAGGCGATCAGGGCGATGCACCAGTTGCACATCCAGTCGAAGGTGTGCGACACGAACGTGATCAGCTTGCAGCCGGCATTGAGGCGCGCGTACAGCGGCACCCGCGACACGTACTCGAAGATCTGCGGAGAAGCGGTGATCGGTTCAACTTCGTGTCGCCATTGGCCCACCGCACACTGAAATTTTGCGTTCAGCGTTCGAACGTTTCTGCACGCTGAACTACAAACGCTGAAATCAAAATCTAAAGAACATAACGTTTTTGAAGCGTAAAAAATCGGCTCGCATGCAAAATGCGCGAAATATTACAAATACCGGATCATCTAGGCTTCAAAAACGTTGTGTTCTTTAGATTTTGATTTCAGCGTTTGTAGTTCAGCGTGCAAAAACGTTCGAACGCTGAACTCAAAATTTCAGTGTGTGGTGCGCCAATGTGCACACTAGTTTGCACCGCGACTTTGGCGTAAACTGATATCGGTAATTCAAATTCATATGAATCAACTCGGTTATCGGTTGAATGATTTACCTTAATTTATATTTGAAATTAAATAAATGAAAGTTTTACACTTTGGGAGTGTGAAAACTAAAACACATAAAGACGTAGGTAGCATACAATGATAGTGCACAGGATGGCGACGTCGTCAATTCAGTTTTCATCGAAGCTACGGTGCAAATCTGTGTGTAGGCACAATAGATACAATGTGCTTGTGAGTGTGCGCACTATTTTTCACACGAAATTTCGACAACTCACGAATCAGCTTAGAACGCATTTGAGTCTGCTTCAATGAGGTGGCCGTCAACTGCAGTTGACGGAGATAAAAAATGACTCATTGTAGAAAACTCAAACACGTTCAAATCTTATTTATGAGTAGTGATGGAATGGCGCCATGGCGCTGGCGCCCTTTAATGTCGCCAAAGGGCGCCAGCGCCATGGCGCCATTGGCGCTTGGCGCCCTTTTCTCTGGCGTTATCTGGCGCCTGGCGCCATTATTCCGAATGGCGCCATGGCGCCCTTGGCGCTTGGCGCCATTTTCGCTGGCGCCAATTTGGCGCCCGGCGCCATTGTTTTGGATGGCGCCAGAAATGGCGACAAAATTCTGCGAATAAATGTGACCAAATAGGAAATTTTTGGACATTATCACCGTAGATCGTTACACAAGCAGTGAATATACCGTATTTCCTAGAAATACACCCCCTCGAAATACCCCCAGGTTTTATCGAGCTGAGTTAAAGATAAGCCCCTCGAAATACCCCGTCGGGAATAAGGTACATCATGTACACAATGTACATGATGTATTAATCGATGCCATAGGCATCACAGCCACACATAAGACTAGTTTGTGTAGCCATCAACGTTGATACGTATTTCTTCGAAATACCCCCCTCGAAATACCTCCTCAAAATGCTCACTCTGAAAAAATAACCCCCTGGGGGTATTTCGAGGAAATACGGTACATTTAAATATACCCTGTTTTGTCACTTTTATTACCTGTTTTGGGCAACGATGAAAAAAACACAGAAATTGAACACAGAAACTCATTGAGTTTCTGTGTTTTTGTTTTACACAGAAACACGGAAACTCACAAATTTTGAAAAACTCAAAACTCAAATGAGTTTTTTTTTGGAGAACACAGAAACACAGAAACACGGAAACACAGAAAAGTTTTTTTTTGAGTTTTTGTGTTTTTTTCAGCGAAGTGGTTGAACACAAGTTAAACTAAACAAGATAAGATATGCATGTATAGCATGTAAATATGTACATAATGTATTCATATTTTATGTTGGAACAAAAAATAAATTAAAGATGGCATGCACATCTCCTGGTGGACATGTTTAAATATAGTTGTAGTTCAAATCAATTCTGTGGTCTTCCATACAGTGCACATCCATTGAAGAATTTTGGAGTACTGCGTAAATTGTCGTTTGTGAGCATTTTGTTGATGCTGGTGTTGTGATGTCGGTGGATGTCCTCATTGAGGACATTTTTATGGACTTAAATGAATACACATATGTTATGTGGGGTTTAAACATGAGCAAAACCAATATTTTATAAGAAAACCGCTGTTTCCACTTCAAAATGCTGTAAATCAGAGAATTTCCAATTTTTGGGGGGAAAACTCGAGTTTTTTAGAAAAAAACTCAAAAAACTCGAGTTTTAACAAAAAACACAGAAATAAAAACAGAGTTACTCAAGTTTTTTTTGATAAAAAAACTCAAAACACAGGTATTCATTTTTGAAAAACTCAAAACACAGAAAGTGTTTTTTTGTGGAGAACTTACCCATCGTTGGTTTTCGGTATGTAAAAGACCATATTTACTACGATCTGTCTCGAAAATTTCTGGGGAAATAATACAACCACCCCTCGAATAAACCCCACCCCCTCGAAATGCCCCCGCCCATCGTAATTTGCACTCTGAAAAATAAACTTCCTTTGGGTATTTCGAGCAAATACGGTATAGCTGAGATGTAAATTGGCAGCCATTAAAACATCATGTTCATATTGCAAACATGATGTACCTTATTACAGACGGGGGTGTCGAGTTGGGTTTTTTTCCCCCAACTTGCTCAGACCTGGGGCCAGATTTAATACTCCCTACAGATTTGTAGGGTAGGGCGTACACCCGACAGATTTTTTAAAGTTTAGCCGCATCGACGCACATGCACCGAGAGCAAGGCGGTTCGTAAAATACATGAAACTATCCCTTAAGGTCGCCGATATTGCAATATGACGGTTATCGCTTCGATTTTGGCTCGGAAATCACGATTTCGTCATTTCGTGGCCGTCTGCCAATTCGTTTTTTATTTTATTTTGTCGGGCGGGTTACTCGCATAGGTCACGCTTTTGTGTAGTCAGGTGGTCACTTTTTTAGTGTTCACTGTCTGCAACCGAAACCATGAGGGCAGCGACAAGAAAGAAATGCATGCACGAGCGTACAAAAGCGCGACTTATGCGAGTAACCTGCCCGACAAAATAAAATAAAAAACGAATTGGCAGACGGCCACGAAATGACGAAATCGTGATTTCCGAGCCAAAATCGAAGCGATAACCGTCATATTGCAATATCGGCGACCTTAAGGGATAGTTTCGTGTATTTTACGAACCGCCTTGCTCTCGGTGCATGTGCGTCGATGCGGCTGAACTTTGAAAAACTATCGGGCGTACGCCCTACCCTACAAATCTGTAGGGAGTATTAAATCTGGCCCGGGTATCTCGAAGGGGTGTTAATTCAAGGGATATTTGGAGGCAATACGGCAACATATTGGTCTTCTAAAAAAGCTTCTGTTATGATAAAAATATTTACATGCTAAAATAGAGACTCTTATCGTTGGCGCCATTTTTTCTGGCGCCCTTTGGCGCCCGGCGCCAAAAAACCCAACGAGTGTTCCTGCTATATCATTGAACCGCCAATAAATAATGTACTCCACGGACCGCATTATGCGTACCTAGGTACTTTTCTGAACGTTATTATGGCGTCAACACGAATAAAAATTGTTGAATAAGAAATTATTTCATGCATGAAACATATATGTTGGTTGTAAATACCTGACCCCGCCTTTTTCTTTTGAAAATAAGTTGTTTTTTTTTGTTGTGAAAATGCGTACATAAATATCACATTTGGTGCGTAGGCGTGCATGACATAAGTATTTATGCGCGGATGCATACTGCCCTCTGTCCTCGGATCGGAGTATAAATATGAACCCAGCGAACATGATACTCTGCCCTCGCACTCATTTATGTCTCACGTTGGAAGCGTGCCAATGATGATAAAGCATGCGATTTTTGTATAAATGATGAAAAAATCATTGTTGTGAATAAGTTTACGTATAGCGTTGTAACAGAGATGACTTCTTTCAACTTTTTATGCTAATCGCATGCGTAAAAAATCGTTGGCACGCTTCCAGCGGGAACCACGCGTGCAGGGTGTAAAGTGACTGGAGTATACTTGCAATGACGCTTTCACATCTCCACCAATCACAAAGACCCCCCTTCAAACCGGCGCGAGTAGCGTCAATAGCACAATGGAACTGGCCACAGCGAGGGCCTTCAAAAAGGCCGTAGAAGCGAGCCTGGCCAGGGGCCGTCTGGTGTACAACAGGAGCAGGGCGGCGGCGTTGCCGAGCAAGCCGAGCACGGCCATGGTGCGCATGGTGGCCAGCACCATCCACAGGATCCACGAGGGCAGCGTGAATTCGGGGTCGCGGTTGGGTGGCTGGGGGGTTGGGGGTAGTTGTCATGGGGTTTTTTTCCTGCTACATTTCGTCGAAAATTGTGTATACCTGCTCAAGTGATTTGTAAATATGTTGTTGTTTCCTCCCAAAAAGTAGCTGTACTCGCCCAAGGCGGAGTTACGGCATAGCGACAAATAAAAGGTGGAACGACAAATTCAGCCACGACAAATTACAGATACGCAAGAAAGCTAAGAGATATCAATCCCTAAATTGACAGGTTGAAAGCAATAACCGATATTCACCATTTATTTGGCCTTATGCTGTAACTGTAACTCAGCCTTTATGTATACTTTTTGTTAGTATCTGAGTACAGACAATGTAATTTTTATACTAATGATTTACTATACATTTTGAGAAAAATGTTGATATCCAGTGGTTTTCCAAAAAAAAATTCTTCGATATTTTTGGATATTTGGTGGACCTAAATATAGCAAAGGGGCTCATTAGGTACTGGCATAAATGCTTCCTGGGACAAATACTTTATAGTTCACTTGTCAGTCCTGTTTTTCAGTTGCAGAATTAGCCAAAGCCAGTACATATTTAACTTAGCTAACTTACCATTGCTTTTTCCATGGTAGATATCGATTCATTGTAGCCCGATCGCGTGTAATTGTCGCTTGAGATTCCGGTCATGTTCCAGGTGCTATTTGCACGCACAAACTCCACCAACATGAACCTAAAAAACAATTTCCACATGTCTTCTAATAGGACGGCATACCTCCAATAGAAGGGCAGAAAATGTTGACGAAAAAAATAGTATACTAGGATACGTATACTTTGGAAAAAGTTCCGTACTTTTAACAACTTTGGCGCTGGGCCTAAAAAGGGTCGATTGAAGAATATGGTAAGTATCGATGAGGGTTGGGGGAAAAAAGGGTCGATTTAAAGTTATGGTAATTTTCGCCGACCAATGAGTGCTTTTGTTTGCACAAGTGATTAGTGCAGCATTTGCGCATTCATCTAATATGCATCCCGTCGATCCTGTCAAGTCCATGCCATGTGTTCAGCTGGATGGGTCAAATAGAAGTGATGAAAAAATGATGATAGCCAGCTAAACACATGGCATGAACTTGACAGGATCGACGGGATGCATATTAGATGAATGCGCAAATGCTGCACTAATCACTTGTGCAAACAAAAGCACTCATTGGTCAGCGAAAATTACCATAACTTTAAATCGACCCTTTTTTCCCCCAACCCAACTTTGGTACCAGGTTAAAAAGTGTGGCTATTTACACAGGTCCCGGCCGGGGCCCTGGACCCGGCAAAAAATAATTTTTTTCAAAAGTGAATAATTGGCGTGTTTGGGTTGTTTGCTTGTTAATAAGGTGAATTATCACCAAATTAGCATGCACAAAATTTTTGCAAGACAGTTACACACGCCGATGCATATTTTTTGGGCGGGTGTGTAAAGTTATTCCGATTCGTCTCAAATTTGGCATGCGTGTACTCCTTTGTTTAGTGAGTAAGCATGCCAAATTTTTTACTTTAATTTTTTTCGATCACTGTATTTTTCTATAGTGATCAAAATCCTGCCGGGGACCGGGCCCCGGCAGGATTTTGATCACTATACAAAAATACAGTGATCGAAAAAATTGAAGTATAAATAAAATGACAACCGGTAACTGCGCTGAGCTGAAATTTGGCATGCGTACTCACTAAACGAAGGAGTACTCACATGCCAAAATTTAGACAAATCCAAAAAAATTTATACACTCCCCCAAAGAAAATGCATCAGCGCGTGTCACCGTCTCAAAACAATTTTGTGCGTGCTAATTTGGTGATAATTCACCTTATTAACATGCAAACAACCCAAACACGCCAATTATTCACTTTTGAAAAAAAATATTTTTTGCCGGGTCCCGGTCCCCGGCCGGGACCTGTGTAAATAGCCAAAAAGTGTTTGACATTTTCTGCATTCAGGGGTGAGTAAAAAAGTATTTTACATATATTTTGGAGATAGTTCAGTAACTTTAACAAATCTGCAAATTTGTATGCGGAAACAGATGATAAGTAATGCCGCAAAACATGATAAATATATTCAAATTGACCACAAAATTGTAAAATGTAAAAATCATTTGAAAATATTGTAAAAGTAGAAACGTAATCCAAAAAATTCTAAAATTTCAAAATCATTTCTTGCGATTTTTTGTGTTTGTTTGACACTGACGACAGAAAAATACGAATTTAGGAAAACCGTGACCACACAAAAAAAACAACATTCAAAAACATGTGCGAGTTTTCGTATTTCTCTTAGCTACTGTGAACTGAACTATATAATCAGTTCATATCACAGCCGCACCGAACCACCTAAAATACTCTATTTTAATGGCTCATCAACACTCTAACTACCGCACGTAGGCACTTTTCAGCTACTAAAATGAGTAATAAAACTGACGCGGGTAACATAAAATCCAAATCTCTCGAAGATAGTTCCATTTCCAACCCATTATTTTGCACTTCAACCTCAGATAACATTGTGAGAACTTGCTCCGTTCTGTTTGGGTCCATTTTTAATTTAGGTAGATGTAGAAATGTGGATTGTAAAATAGACTGTATTTATTTTAGCTCTTCACACTAATATTTGTATGAATAGAATGCTAATAATGGGAATATATATATATATTGTAATATAGTGTAGGGAAGAGTGTCCGCATCTCATATGCATATTCCTTATATAAATAGGTAGTTACATTTTCTGGCATCATCCAAATATTCTAATTACAGGTCATTAATGTTTTAAAATACTTATTATTTGAGTTTTGTTGCCATGACAGTGAATTGGCCACCTTCAATCTCCAGACCTTGTCGTTTTAATAATATATGATAAAATTTTAATTATATATATATATAGCAAAAAATTTAATAGTAGGTATATATTTTACAAATGTGTATAGGCCACCACTAGCACGAGCCTCAAACTTTTAGTGTTTGTCTTGTATTTTTTGCATTTGCAAGTACGGAAACGTCGTATTTCCTCGAAATACCCCCATGCGGTCAATTTTTCAGAGTGCAAGTTTTGAGGGGCTATCTCGGCGGGGGGGGGGGGGTTGTTCGAGGGGATTTTTATTAGGTCATAGATTGTCGTGAAATTCATAAGAAATAATGCACTTTTACATAAAATCGGTAAATAATGTGATCAAATGCTATATGCTTTATAGCAAGGCTGTAAAGCATATCCAGAAGTTTCAAACTAGGTAGAATTCATCTTGCAAACATGAAATTGACCTTCAAATGAATCATACACTACCGGGCAGAGTAGTTGTGACTCTTCACCGCCGTCTCATTAGGGAAATTTGTTCAGGTGAGGTTCGTCTGTGTTCTTGTGCACGTCATCCCTCAACCGCAGAGCGAAAATTGTTGAAATTTGAATATAATGGAATTTTATGTCGGGGCTAAAGTGAAAATCGATGGCATCGTTATACCACTTTCCTGACCCAAGATATGGTGGGTCTAAAAAAAAAAATTTTTTCTAAAAAAATTGGGTGTCGGCCAGAAATAACAAAATTAGCACGACAATAACTCGTTCATTTGTTGACCGATTTTTGTCGACCGACTTTTAGAATGATCACAAATGATTGGGGAGTTCATTTTTGAGGTCAAATCGGTGATGTAGAATTGTGCATATATCGATTTGGGCCTACGGTTATTGATACGGATGAAAGGCAGAAGATATAACTATAACTTCAACTTTAAGTGCTATAACTTTTGATTGGTAGGAGATATCAATATGATTCTTTCGTGTTTCTATCAATCAAGAGTATACAATAGCATCTTCAGAAATTTTTTTATATTTTTTTGTTGGAAACTGGGTCAAATCGGCATACGGAATTTATACATCACTACTCTGAACTTAAAAAATGAAATCTTCAGGTTGTCCCGATCATTGTAAGAGTTGAATGATCCAAATCGGCCCAGAAATTGGCAAGTTATTAAGCTTCAAAATCAATCGGATTCGGAGCATGCATTCGGGCAAAATGAATTACAAGTGCCAACAGAACTTGTGCGCGGCATGGCAGTGAACACCTCTCCTGGATTTCACCTCACTGGGCCGGCACACAAAGCCAAAATTATTACACAGCAAGTTGAGTTTGACTGGAAAACGGCCCAGAGTAATGATCCTGAATTAGGAGTAATTATCGAAAAGTTGAAACATGATCCAGACGTGTTCAATGACGCGCTGCTCATTGACAATGTGTTGTACCACAAAACCCCTTGTGGAGATAACTCATATGCTATATGGCCACCCAGGAACTGGCAGCAAGCTTGCCTTGAACAGGCTCACATGGGAATTTACGCCAGTCACGGGAGTCAGGAAAAAACGTTGGACCTGCTGTGCCAATATTTTGCTTGGCCTGATATGCGTGCGCAAATTTTAGATTTTTGCAAACAATGCTCCGAATGCATGCAGAATAAGCGACATGCGCTACGACCTCTGCCGCTGGGCGCTACTGAAACCCCCAGCCAAGCGTTTGATGTAATGCACTTTGATACAATGCAGTTTGAATATAATAATCGAAAATCCAAAGTCCTAGTGGCTGTCGATGCTTTCACACGTTATGCCATCACTTTCCCACTCACATCTGCACGCGGAAGTACTGTGGCAAGAGCTGTTATGAAAAACATATTTTTGATATATGGCGCGCCTAGGCTGATAATCACAGATCAAGGCACAGAATTCTTGAATTCTGATTTTCATGCTCTCTGCGACACTTTTGGCGTCAAGCACACACCTGTATTAGCGCATAACCCTGCGGCTAATGGTATGGTAGAGCGTGTTAACGGGCGTTTACGTGACATTTACATGTTTGTACGAAAACAACACCCAAAAACCGATTGGAGGGAGCTCTTACCAGTTGTCACGTTGAAATACAACTTGTCGATGAACAAAAATCTGAAGTGTTGTCCATTTTTTGTAATTTTTGGACACCTCCCTCATTGGAACCTTTTTTACGCGGCGGCGAAACAAGATAATCCCACCTTGATCCGAACAGTGGCCCGTAATCAAAGTGAACGAAACCGAGATCGCTATAGAAAGTATTTTGACAACAAACCAAACCGCACTATGGAGATCGGTGACATGGTGATGGTGCGCCAATTTTCACCGGACAAAACAGTGCCACGTTTTGTGGGCCCTTATCGGATAGTTGACATATCTGGTCCCAATCTGTCTTTTCAACATGGCGACTCTTTAGAAACAGTACCGGGGAGGTACTGTTGGAAAGTAGTACATCTATCGCATTAAAATTCGCATTAAAATATTTAACATTTCACACATACTGGTTCATTTTTTCTTTTTGATATTTGTGTGCACGTTTTTCCACCTTCCGCGTAACGTTGTTTAACTACAGTAGAATCGCAACACCACTAGCTCACAAACATTTTCACCTGTATGTTTGGGAAACGTTATAAAGAGCTTCGAAAACGTTAGGCTGAATAACGGCTGAACAACGATGAATAAAAACGTGTTGCTATTTCTGTTGTTGCTGTGCGCCATTGCGGAGGCGGGCAGACGCCGCAGACGTAGCAAAACGTCTTCTACGCCGAAAACACCGTCCCCGGAGCCGCCAGCAACACCAACCTATGAATAAGATCCACCCTTGGAAACCGCCGACGCCAATCCAGACCACGAAACTCAAGGAAGTCACACGCCGCAATATGCTGACAACAACCAAGAAGCTGCCACGGCTGATCAGCAATCCGTTAGCGAGTTAGAGCGTAGACTAGAAGCTGATAAGCAGACAATGGCTCAAATGCGGAAGGTGTCTTTCTTGTGAAATGACCATTTTCTACAAATAAGGGCTCAGTCGGTACCAATGCCATTTGTCACATTTTTAGGATTTCGATAGTCTTGGAGAAAAGTATCAACAACTTCGCCGCGGTTTTGACTCACTCCAAGTTGAACATGATGACCGACACCATACTGTCACCGGTTGTAGAGTGGAAAATAGGCATTTAGGAGCGGCATTAGAGGCTTCTGAGAGGGAATCACGAGCTAAGAACAATACGATCCGGGATTTGACCGCCGAAATTAGCCAATTGCAGTTGACAAACAGGGATGCACGCATGGACAACATGTCGAGCCAAACTGAGACGACATTTTTCCCTCATGTTTGTAACGTTGCAAAAAAAACAACGTGCTTACGTAATTATTTTTTCGCTGTTTGTCAACTGCATTGCCGCATTTACACACACACAGCAAGGGTCGGTTGACATTGATGGCGCGCGTTTCTTTCGCCGTCCTGAATTTGGGCCATTGATGCGTTTCGATGGTCACATGACGGTGACGCCAATAGAGTTGAGGCGTAGGGCTGTTGAACAAGTAAATTGTTTGCTTGACGAACTGGGCCATTGTATACATTGAATACAAAATTACGTCCTGACAATCAGCATACTGATGAACCCGAAGCAAGCGGTACACGTGCACCAGCGGCGCGACCTTCTGCTGTCCAACGTGTGCCCGCTGCGCAACGCTATCCACAACATCATTACAACCGATGCGCGACACCAGCGGTGCTGAGTTACCACAATTACAACCGCCGTCACAACAACCACCGTCACCGCCGTCGGCAGCCAGCCAACTACAGGGGAGTTCACTCTCGTATAGGCAAACACCGCTCCAATCATAACTACAAAAGTTCACGCAACCATTCCAGCTCCCGTTGAACCCTACAAAAAAAAAACAGGGGGGGTGATGTGGGTGATTGTGGTTAATTTTGAAAGAATTGTGAAAGTTGTTTCGTTTTTGAGAGGTGATGTTGTGGGATTCGACGGATCGTTTTGTTAGTTACGCGTAGTTCAATCTTATTTCCCGAGTTTTAGCTATTTGAATGTTATACGCCGGGTACAGAGAGGGCCAGAATGAACGACGAATGCACAAAATCCTCGCCCTAGCTCTAGCCAAGTCATTGGCAAACCCACAACCCTGATTGGCCACATTTTTATATTTTATTGACCACCTTTTTTATAGACCCCCCTTATCTAGTGACTGGGGGATTATTCAAGCAAACAAATTTTTTTGGTCAGAGTCCCGACCTGAAAACCCAACATACTCGAACAGCATCAAAATTGGGCCAAGGATAAGTAACTGGGAAGCAACAAAAGTGTGGTGGACCCCCAGCCTCCCATTTCTTTATGGTAAAAAGTCTCAACTATTCTGGCCGCTAGTGTATATCAAATGCCCCGACCCCACGGGAATTATCTTTGCTTATTATTACTACCTAATTGTCCCCGCGCACACTAGTTTTCAACCGAAATTTCGAAAACTAATAAATAGACTTTGAGCGCATTTGAGATTTCTATAATGAGATGACCGTCAACTCCAGTTGACCGAGATTAAAAATGACTAATTCTAGAAACGCTGCTGATTTACGAGTTTTCAAAATTTTGGTTGAAAAGTAGTGTGTGTAGGGCGTAGGCACATTGACGTTTGCTTGAGGGCAGTTATTCAAAAGACAGGAAACTTCTTTTCAAACTGCTATTTATAAAGTTCTGGATAGAATAACATTCAGCACATGCATTTAGTTTTCTCACAAGCTTTTTAAGGCACCATTGTGATGTCTTCACAGTTGACAGTCATCTAAATGTAGACATATGTATAGGGCTTGAGTTGAAACTCGATTTTCTTTGAAACTCGAGTTCGAGTCGCAGCCGCCAATTTTTTCCCACCGAGTCGGTGAGTCAAGTCTTTCTGTTCAGTGAAAATGGAGTCACAAGTAGTGATGTAAAAAGCGCCAGACTTTTGGCGCCAAGCGCCAAAAGCGCCATGGCGCTTTTGGCATGCGAGCGCCAAGCGCCAATGGCGCCACAGTAAAATAGCGCCAAGCGCCAAAAGCGCCATGGCGCTTTTCTAGAACACGGCGCCAATGGCGCCAGAGGATGTTGGCGCCAGCGCCAAAATTTTTTGCTGCTCATAAGGTGCTGCCATGCTAATGCACTGCTATTTATTTGTGTAAGACGCAAGATAGCGTCAAATCGAGTCCAGTTTACTTGTTTTGTTGATGTTATCTTACAGCTGAGAGTTCAGGTTAACAATGGCAGGCCATCTCGAAAAAAGTGCATAGATTTTTATGGATATAGTATAATTCATTGATCACCTTAACATTTGCGATTTTTGTGTGTCTGACTGTGATATAAGGGGGTTACTTGCGCCCTCTCTCGGCCGGCGCGTCCCCCTCCCGATTTGCAGCAGGGATACATCCATCTTTTGTGTGTAGACTAGTGATGGAATGGCGCCATGGCGCTGGCGCCATTTGAGGGCGCCAAAGGACGCCGCGCCATGGCGCCATTGGCGCTTGGCGCCCTTTTTCTGTGGCGCCCTTGGCGCCTGGCGCCCACATTCTGAAAAGCGCCATGGCGCCCTTGGCGCTTGGCGCCCTTTTTCCGTGGCGCCCTTGGCGCCTGGCGCCCTGCTTTAGAAGGGCGCCAAAAAGGCGCCAGCAGGGTTTCACGGTGAGTGCTGTGTAAACGAAAAAAAATTAAAAATGCATCCGTGGATGATCTAAATGCGCCAGAAAAATGGACGGAGTGGTGTGAGTGGGTGGAAATCTTTCGTTTCAACGGTTCACCAGATCTGTCTGACGGATCAAAAGACAAGAATGATGGACCGTCTAACTTGCAAAATCAGAAATAAACGGATTTAAATCGTTGCAATTAGGAAAGATTGTTTGGAAAGGTCTATTTGTAATGAATGGATTGTTGTCAAATGACAATTTCCATTGCGTTTGAATTCGTCGTCATGTGGATTTTATTCAAAAAAATTTTGTTGCTAGCTTTGTTTTTGTTCATTACATCGTGGAGAACGCGAATAAAGAAGTGAATGCGCGTACAATGGTGCCGTAGAAACATTTTTAGCACACGCATGGTGTTGTTGGCAATTTTTTATCCTGGCGCCTGGCGCCCTATTTTCCAAATGGCGCCATGGCGCCCTTGGCGCTTGGCGCCCTCTTTCCGTGGCGCCCCTGGCGCCTGGCGCCCACTTTCTGAATGGCGCCATGGCGCCCTTGGCGCCTGGCGCCCTTTTTCTGTGGCGCCCTTGGCGCTTGGCGCCCACTATCCGAATGGCGCCATGGCGCCCTTGGCGCCTGGCGCCATTTTTTCTGGCGCTTTTCCATCACTAGTGTAGACACAGATTCAAAGTTCGATTGGCCCTACACACAATAGTTTGACAATGACAGCCAGTGTCAACTGGTTCCCATCCCAATTCAGAGCTTGCTAAGGAGTAACACTACCCAGTGTTGTATACGCATATACTTCATGCCGGCCTGGCACATTGCACATCAATGTACCAACCATACACTTCATTTAAAACATAATGCAACACTATGCATTTGAACCTTGCTCGTCGGCTCGTGAGCTGAGATTGAATTGGGATGGGAACCATCAGGCCAATTATTTTGGAAAAGTTTTGAATATCATTGCAATTGCATGGACATGGTTTACAAAATAAGCAAGTAGAGGGTTTGTTCTTCCTGGAGTACACTTACAGTAACACATTTGCTTATGTAAATTATGCACACAAGGGTTTTTTACATAAAATTATGATATATTTTTTGAGCTCCTTGGCGCTTTTTTGGCGCTTTTTTAAACGCTAGCGCCAAGCGCCAATGGCGCCACGGCATCATAGCGCCAAGCGCCAAAAGCGGCATGGCGCTTTACCGTAGCACAGCGCCAAGCGCCAATGGCGCCACAGCAAAAAAGCGCCGAGCGTCAAAAGCGCCATGGCGCTTTTTGCTTTGGCGCTAGCGCCAGGCGCCAGCGCCAGGAGCCAGCGCCATGGCGCTTTTACATCACTAGTCACAAGTCCATATTTTTCCGGGGGCCATATATTTCCGGCCGAGTCGAGTTCGAGCCCTACTTATGTAGCTAATAACCTTACTGATATATTGTCGGGGGAAGTGCTTAACAATTTATGCACAAATAGTTTTCTACAATACTGTTACATAAAAGTGGCTAGTGGTGGTTGGGTAATATTAATATAATAACAAATTATACTGAATAATATTTAGATTGCAAGGTTTGCTTGCAAAAAAAATGTCACCATAAATTGGTGAATAAAGTAGCGTGATAAAATCTGTGCTAATTTTTTAATGAAAGCGCTCCATTGTGAGGAAAAGTATGTGAATACAATGAATACAACAGAAAGGTGATACCAAAAAAACCACCGTACTTCTCATATTGACATATTTACATAGAAACACAGCTGCTGCATTCCTATACTACATATTTGAAATATAGTATAATAAGTGTTAACTGTTTAAAAAGTTTCAACTATGGTCAGTGTTTGGAAGTTGACGATTTGAACCAGCATTTGAAATAACCGGACATTTTACAGACACTTGACCAAGTTGTGCGGCACTTGATTTGTTTGACACTTTTTAAAGGATGAGAAAATTGGTGACTTTATTCTTCGAACTACGGTAGCACTATCTGAATCGCCGCCGTTTTCAAACATTTATTCTCTGGCCCATCAGAATCCAAGGATCAAAATAATCTATCAGAACAGAATGCTATAAATAACTTATTTCTAATCTGTAAAAAGTGGGGCAACATCGTAAACAGGGGATGTTTGAAGTGCACTGGAAAGATAATGAGAATTCAATGCACTGCCCTGAGTTATTTCGTTTCCATGCACGTGTTCAACAGAGTTGTTAAAATATCAGTACTCTTGGAATGGAAAACGTAAACATAAATACTTTTTTAAATTTTTTGAGTAATTAGACTAAAACGTGGTCACCCCGGCTTCAAATACCGAGAAAATGTAAAAGAGAACGAGAGATAACGTTTTTGAAATATGCTCAAATGTTGACATTTGGTGAAGCAGTACACTTTCACTCATCTTACATATTTTAGAAACTATATACGTAACACCTCAGCTATCTATAGACTTTAACTTTTCTCAGCTATCTGTCTATATCAATAATCAAGGGCAATTGGTTTCAATAGATTATAGATCCCTTACAACCCCCTACCACAAATAGTATTTTTCAGCATCTATGCATTTAAAAGAGTCATTTACTTCCTTCCTATATGAACTCCAGCAACTGAAGTACTATAATAACAGAACCTTCTTGAGGCAACATAGTGTTGTTTTAAACCAAATTCTTCTGAATTTTAGTGACAGAGATGACTGATAGGTATTTGTCTTTTCCTATTATATTTATACATTCTTGCCTTAATTTGTTTTTCTGAACTGTCGACTATTGTTATCTATATAATTAATCTCACGCTCGCAAACGGTATTTACCTGTCGTATGCTTGGTAAATTGTGTTTTTCTTTTGTTTATTACGGATATCCATGACTCGCGTAGCCAGCAGTGATATTGTTGATGAAAATGATAAAAAATGAAAAAATGTCCAATTATATTCGGTAGGAAAACAAAAACAGCAAAATGCAAAGGTATAAAAAAATATTGCAGGAAAACATAAGTGTGAGTAAAACTATCGAAAACACAAAGGTATTGTTGCATACGTGGATTTAAACTGATTTTGATAACACTAGTATTTATCCAATAACAGAAACTTGAAAGCAAATAGGCTAAAAATAGCCAGGATGGAACAGGTCATCCAGTGAAGGCTGTGTTGCTTCAGTTGAATAGAACCACGGTTCAAATATATTATTGTGGCACGTTTCGTGAACAATTTTGCAAGTGAACAAAGTGAGAAGTGGTAAGTGCTAACTAAAGTTATAAATGAAATTGTTAATGGTGACCAGTTTGTTTGCAAATGTAGCAACTTTTAACTCATTGAAACATAAATGAATAACTTAGCTTACTTTTTGACTTGCGGAATTGACGCCTGCGGACAAACTTCATCCCGTGAATAATGTTGGCCCCATCATCCAAACTGGCACAAAGCGTAATGATACTTTAAAATAACATTTCCACAAATTATATACAATTTGATTACAATTTGATACAATTTTTCGCGGGCATGTGTTTATAAAATCTGGAGGATAGTTTGGCAGATTGCCACGAAACCAAGCTATTTTTAGCATTTTCTGAATAAGAATGAATCTGCAATGTTGTAAAACACATCGCGAACAAATTTTTTCCTTTATGTTGTGTATCGCGGCGCAATGCATGAAATTTGCACCAAAATAAGTGAAATTAATGGCATTTATTAAGTTAGATACTTAATAGCATGCACTACTAACAAATGAACTTTTGTGCAACGTTTCTTCTTTTAGTTATACAATTTTCACCGCGAAGGTTGAGATGGCGGGCGCGAATGTCTCGTTGAACATCGTAAATATTAAAAACCTTTGAGGCAACATGGTGCCACCCTTTTTATTAATGAATTCCTTATAGGATGCACGCCTTTTGATGATACGTGCACGTGCTACGTGGGTATGTGATACATACCTAGTTTCTAAAACGTATTTACGTTTACTTGATAAATAAATATGTTAATATACTAGAGTACTGCGTAAATACTTTTACGTTTCCTCCTGAAAAAATACCGTTCCCACTTACTCGCATACTCTTTAAAAAAGTACGCGGATATGGCAGCGGAAATGATTGATGTTGCAACAGGTGAGGAAAGCGACGATGCACACTTCAGCTTTTACTCACATTTATGTTTTCCTGGTACAAAATCGAAAAAAATACTCGCTTCCCTGATTAAAAATACTGTTCGAATTATTCTCTCGTCGTAAGCCGACACATCGTTAATGAAAACAACATACAGAAACATTATTACCTACCGTATATCCTCGAATAAGTCCCCCGGGGAGTTATTTTTTCGTCAGAGTTCTTGAGGGGGAGTTATTCAAGGGTGGGGAGTTATTCAAGGGGGAGTCATTTTTTCCTCATAACTTTTAGGAAAACTTGCAGGTAGGTATGTGTGTATACACTGTGTAAAATACGCACTGTGTATCTGCTTTCGCTGCTGTAGGCTAACATTCTTTTGTATTTTTTGTCTCACACACTACACTGCATTTGCATTTCGTTTTTTTTTCACTTGTTGCAGTATCTTCTCCACTCATCAGAGAGGGGGAGTTATTCAAGGGTGGGGAGTTATTCAAGGGGGTGAGTTATTTTTTCGTCAGTGCTTTTGAGGGTGGAGTTATTCAAGGGTGGGGAGTTATTCAAGGGGGGCCTTATTCGAGGATATACGGTATCTAATTATTATTAGGTTAACAATTTTATGCTTCTGAACGGAAGGGCACATCATTTTTATGGTAGATATCAAATGACGTTATGAAAGTTACTCTCTTTATTTAGCATTAAGCGCACGTTTCACCTAACTAATTATCCGAGGTGATAAAAATACATAGCATTTATTTAGTAAACATGCTGCTAATGGTAAAGCCGGGATTACAGCTCAGTGGCGTTTGACGTGAAATGATGACATAAATTATGTCGTAAAATTGATTACATCAAAATAGACAAAGGTACAACGTTGGAATTTCAGAATTAGATAGTTCTAGTAATTGCGTGTTATGTCCCAAATTTTTTTATAAAATACTCATTATTTAAGTAGTTAAACAATTTATGTCAAGATTTTGTTGTTGACATAAAATGTTTGATGTAAAATGTTGATGTAAAATATGTAAATTTTGATGTAAAATTAATAACTTATGAAATAATAATTATTTTCTTTTTTTGGGAACTTACACACAATTACTAGAACTATCTAATTCTGAAACTTCAATTCTGTACCTCTGTCTATTTTGATGTACCGTATTACCTCGAATTATCCCCCCCCCCTTGAATAAACCCCCCCCTCGAAATACCCCCCTAAAATTCGGCTGAGGAAATAATAAACCCTCCCCTCGAAATACCCCCCCCCCTCTAAAATTGAGTGTAAAGAGAACGTACATGACAAATACCGTAGTTTGTGATCTGCACAATGCAGAACACACGTTAAAAGTGATGGCTAAGTGACGTTAGGGAAGGGTTTATGTGTATATACAGTTATATATGCCTATAAACACATATACATCTATGTAATTGTTCGATTTTTCTACGTCTGCGTATGGGGAATTTCCAAAAATTTCCGGCGAAGTAATAGACCCCGCCTCGAATAACCCCCCCCCCTCGAATAACCCCCCCTCGAATTATCCCCCCTCAAATTTTGCTGGCGAAATAATAACCCCCTGGGGGTATTTCGAGGTAATACGGTAATAACTTTTACAATGTAATTTTACGTCATCATTTCACGTCACACGCCGCTGAGCTGTAATCCCGGCTTAAGTGCAAGGATTAGGTGATCAAAACCAGCGCACTAGGCTCTGCTCAAAAGTCGCTTGGATAAAATATCACATGTGCTCATTTTAACTAATTATATTATTCAAACATTTCTTGGTGTTTCAGACAAAAACATCTTTCAAATACCTATCACACTGAGGAAAAATTCTAAACGTGAGTATCGTATTTATTCGAATAATTCATCCTCCTTCAATAATTCCCCCTTTAGAAAATAATTATCCCACTTTAATACCCCCCCCCCTGACGGAAGAAAAATATTGCAGATATAGGTATATTTTTTAAACAGTCAGACCATACAAAATGGGCTGTGTCTGGTTTGATTCATCAAATACAATTGCTGCACATCCGGTGCAGAAAGACGCAATGGAATTAGCGTTCCCGAAATGGGTATTTATCCAAAAATATAATTAGATATAATCTAAGAAAGTTTCCCAAAAATAAAGTACAATAAAATCCGAAAAACGCTTCGGTATTATTCGAATAAATATGGCAAAGAAAGTTTAACTATCGAAGCGAGTGAATTGGTATTTTTGAACAAACCACGAAAATAAATACAAGAAAAATAAAATTTGCCAACATCTGCTCGAACTTGATTGATACAAATACCACCCATTATCTATACCCCTTTATTGCCAGGGGCACGAATTACGGTACCACATAAACCATATAAAAGTTTTCCAACTTGATTAAAACACTTCGATGATATACAAGCTACTAAAACGGTCGCATTTAGCGCACGAGCACATGGACAGTGCGGCGAGCATGCGATCGCGTCAGAATCCATGTGCTCCGCCATGGAAACATATTGGTCTGTCGAGAAAGTTCGTTCCGTTTCAGGATCGTCTCGATTTGGATCTAACTTATGATTACCGTATTTTTTCGAATAGAACGGCACACCTAAAATAGAATGGCACCTCCAATAGAACGGCAGGTTTTGGTACTTTTTACACCGACGAAAACAATAGAACGGCAGCCTCCAATAGAACGGCAGATAAGAAGAAATTAGAAGAAATACGGTAGTGGGGTTTCAGCCAGGGTATATAAGCTGGAATCTATTCAAGCACAAACTTTTCTTATGAAATTGATTAGGTAAAAGTGGATCCAGTACTAATTTATCACCCAATAATGTCCAAAACTCAACACGCAAAGTCCACCGTTTCCAGATTTTTCGATTTTTCATGAAAATTCGAAGTAAAATCAGTTGGAAACATAAATTCAGAGATATTTATAATCTTCACTATTATGTAATCAATTTCGTGGTAAACTTTTATTTTTGAATTTTATGTCGAGCTGTAATTTGATTTTCAGCTTTTATATTGGTTTGGTGCAAAAGTTTTTGCCTTTTCAGGATCGTCTCCCATTGGACTGTCCTGGATCAGGGAGGTTACAGCCTGGGTATATGAGCTGGAATTGCAGCTCGACATAAAATTGAAGAAAAACGTCTAGTGCGAAATTGATTACATTTAAGTAGATGATTATAAATGTCACCAACTTTATGTTTCCAACTGATCTTAAATACATTGGAATTTGACTGAAAAATCGAAAACTTTGGAAATGGTGGGCCGTGCATGTATTTAGAGTTTTGGACATTACTGACAGATGGATTAGGACTGGATCCACTTTTACGTGATCAATTTCACACCTACATTTTACACTCAAGTAAATTCCACCTTATATAACCTGGCTGAAAGCCAACTGATCATCCTGAACGCTCCAATGCGAAACGATGCGGAAACGGCAAGAACTTATGCACCAGACCAATTCTTTGATTGAAACTTCACAAAACAATCCAGCATGATCCAATGGGAGAGGATCCTGGAACGGCAAAAACTTTTACAACAAGCCAATAGAATCCGCATTATGCGCTGAGAAATGTCAACTGCATGTGCGCCTGCTGTCACTGTAGTGACAATAAATACAAGGGGACCCGGGGCAAGTCCCACAGATTGTCAAGTGATAATTTCCATGTGCCATTCGCGAGGCTATATAAATATATAGGCTTTTGCAATGTATAGAAGGCAAAAAGCTGAAAAAATCGCTAAAAATAGGTAAAAAATAGCTAAAAGTACCTAGGCATATAAAAATGTATATAGCCGGAAATAGCGATTTTTGAAGGTGAAAATTGGCAAAATGCAACAAAACTTAGCGATTTTGGGAGAAAATTGGCGAGAATCGCTCAAAATTTGCTCCATTAATATACCTTATATATAGCTGAGCGATTTGGGTGATAGATAGCCTAAAATTTTGCCTTGGGATAGATAAATAGCTGACGAGTCTCCGGGATGGCAACATAGCTGGCCGATTTTGTTTCTTTGGGGGGGGCAGCAACCCCCAGCCCCCCCCCCCCCCTTGGCAACCCGAGTCCAGTATGGGACTGTAACCAGGCACACTGCACGACAAACCGGCACAAAAGCGGCATAAAGAAAGCTGAGATGCTGTCCAGACAAAAATAGCTCTCATGAGTCCGAAAACTGTGTTGGTGCATCATATATTATGTTAGGACACATTGTAAATACATGTGTTTGCTGAAAATCAAGGCTAACATAAGCTAGGCTAGTCAAGTGGGGGGGGGGGGCTGGAAATAAGGCACGTAAAAAAAGACATCTTTCTGGACCAAAGTCAATAGCTTTAAAAAAACAGGGGACACACCAGGTGCCGGTTCCGCAAGTGGACAAGTTAAGAGTTGAGTAAAATGACAAATGGCGAGTTAAGAGTAATGTTAAAGTTTAAGAGAAAAGTTAAAATTGAAGAGTTGAGTTAAAAGTTGAGTTAAATGTTAAGAGTTGAGTTAAAGGTTAAAAGTTGAGTTAAGAGTTAAAAGTTGAGTTAAGAGTTGAGTTAAGAATTGATAGTTAAGAGACAAGTGGAAAATAATGGTAACAAAATATAAAAATGTGAAATTGGTATTGATACGGCTGTTCGCTGGCATGCTGCCAATGTTGTATGCACGACATTTGAAAATAACGTATCCAAAAAAATTATCGCTAAAAAAAGAAAAAATCGCGGAACGTTGTTTCAAAATGGCTGTGCGGGGACAAAATATGATCGAAGATCAGCGTATCGCGCTTCTGCAACGAATGACCCATTTGTCTTTTAAATCAACTTTTAACTCACCTTTTAACTTTTAACTCAACTCTTAACTTTTGACTCAACTTTTAACCTTTAACTCAACTCTTAACATTTAACTCAACTCTTAAACTTTAACTTTACTCTTAACTTGCCATTTGTCATTTTACTCAACTCTTAACTTTTAACTCTTAACTTGTCTACTTGCGGAACTGGCCCCAGGTCCGCCACCTATCTTCTGAGTCGGTGAACGGTGGCCATATCTCCAGCTGTAGTAGGGGGATTTTTTCGAAATTTTTTAGGTTAAATACTCGAGTGTGGGTCGCCGTATACATGAATAGGTAGGTTTTTTTGAAAAAATTGCTGTCCACGCGAGGTCCGGCACCCCGCGTTTTTTTGATAAAACGGGCTGCCAAACTAAAACTGTTGGGGGGAATTGATCAAAATTTTGAGGGGGTGTACACGACACACCCCACTACTATTCGCGGAATGTTGAGCCCCCTGGCGACCCCCTTGAGAGTGGGCTGCTGGAAAATAAATTTTTTTTGAGAATTCGCTGTCCAGGTTTGGCATTGTACAAACAAAAATAGAAATTACATTAGAAAGTCCCCTAGAGGTCAATGTATACAGCGCTAAAAAGTGTGCATTAAAAAGGCAAATTTTAAAACGAAAATTTGATCTGGAACGAAAGTGTATTTGACACCCATACACAAGTTCCAGATTAAATTTCGATTTAAGTCAAATCTTTATTACACACTTTTAAAGCTGGTTTACGATGTCCTCTAGGAGATGATTAAGGTAAAAAATCGTGTAAACAACATTGCCCCAAAAATCAACCATGGAGGAGATTTGATGGGGGTCAACACAAAAGCTGTCCCACAAAGCGAATTTTGTTCCTGGAATGACATCATCAATGACATCATTACAGTGACCCCCATCAAATCTCCTCCATAATTGATTTTTGGTGCAATGTTGTTTACGCGATTTTTTTCCTTAAATCATCTCCTAGAGGACATCGTAAACCAGCTTCAAAAGTGTGTATTAAAGATTTGACTTCAATCAAAATTTAATCTGGAACTTCTTTATGGGTGTCAAATACACTTTCATACCAGATCAAATTTTTGTTTTAAAATTTGCTTTTTTAATACACACTTTTTAGCATTGTATACATTGTCCTCTAGGGGACTTTCTAATGTAATTTTTATATTTATTGTACATTACCAAACCTGGACAGTGAATAAAAAAAAAACAGTTTATTTTCCAGCGGTCCACCCTCAGGGGGGTCGCCAGGGGGTTCAACCTTTCGTGTAAAGTAGGTGGGGGTGTCGTGTACACCCCCTCAAAATTTTGATCAATTCCCCCCAACAGTTTTAGTTTGACAGCCCGTTTTATCAAAAAAACACGGGGTGGCGGACCTCGCGTGGACAGCGATTTTTTCAAAAAAACCTATTCATGTATACGGCGACCCACACTCAGGTGGGTCGCCGACCTTCATCAGCCCGTATATAGTAGTGGGTGGGTTTCGAGTATATTCCCTCAAAATTTCGAATAAATCCCCCCACTACAACTGGAGATATGGCATCCGGCACCGACACAGAATTTGTGTGGCGGACCTGGCATGTCCCCTGTTTATATCAATCTCAGAAAAAAACAATTGCCATGCCAATTGCAAGTTGCTTAATTTAATATCACCAGACCAGCGCTTCCTTGGGAAAGGAGGTTTCCTCATGATTGAATAAAGCATTTCTCTATGAATAAGGCATCCAATTCCACATGGTATTCCCTGTGTTCTTTTCTTCTGTTGAAGGATGCTATACAGAATAAAATGATAGGTACGTCTGGTGGAAAAATTATGTGATTAATTTTCTGGTGGTGGTGACTAGTGATGTAAAGGAACCGGGGCACCGGTGCCCCGGTGCTGGGCACCGTAGGGCACCAGCACCGGTGCTGGTGCGGTGCCATTGCAATCTTCAGGGGTGCCATGCCGGTGCCGGTGCCATTTTTTTCAGAATAGCACCGGTGCCGGTGCGGTGCGGTGCCATTTTTTTGCCGGTGCCAAAGGTGCTAGCACCAGGGCCAAAGTAAAAGGCACCGGGAAAGGCACCGGCATGTGCTGTGCAATGTTGTCCATAGTATGTGCTTATTCATATTTCAAAAAACAGCGATATATTTACCCAACCGTTTTTTTGCCTAGGTATTTTGTAAACATCCCATCAAAAAAATATACCTACTGTGAAATCCATTATACCCGATACGTGATCTGACGAGCAAATCTAAAATTTTGTTGAATTTTAAATCATTTTTAGATTTTAGATTTCTCTTACATTTTGCTCAAAAATTGTTGTCAGTTTATGACAGAGATAGTCCCATTCTCTGCACAGCAACAACTCATGATCAGTAGATAATGGTGGCTATGGGCTTTTTAGTGAATTAAATATTTTATCTTTCATTTGTAATCATTGTAATTGCTTCATAAAAGTGATCGCCACATCATTCTGATCATTTTAAGTGCTCAACCATCAAAATCAGTTGAAAATTCATGGAAATATGCAGTTCCAAAGGTGAGACCACTGAGAAACTGCCCGATATTTACTTCAGAAATTCCAGCCCGCTGCGGTGCCTTTCGGTGCTAGCACCGGCAACCCGCCGGTGCCCTTCGGTGCCGGTGCCATTTTTTCCGAATGGCACCGGTGCCGGTGCGGTGCGGTGCCATTTTTCCCGGTGCCTTTAACATCACTAGTGGTGACATTACAAGCACGTTAATGCTATGTTCCTGCTATGTTACAATTATATTTCTTCTCAGCCTGTTGCTTCGGGACACGTTTAATTGGGGGATTAAATGGGTAAAATAATAATTGAATATACATGTGAAGTTGTCAAGCAAGGTGATAAGTAAATCAGTAGGGAATTGAATTTCCAAGAAATACCCTCAGGGGTGATGATTTCCCCAGCTTGCTATGACCTGTGGGCTGTGGGTATTTTGAGGGTGTTTATTTGAGGAAACACAGTGGTTGCATAATAAGGAAGGGGCTGGACGGACTACATAAATACTTAGTGACTGTATTTGCTTGAAAAATTACACTTGGAAATTACTTCTTGTCAGGCATTCTTCAGGGGCAGGGTTGGTTTAAAAAAATAATTTGTATACAAATTGTATAAAAATTGTATAAAAATGTATTTAATTTTTATTTTATTCTTGTTTCATTTTATTTTATTCCTGTCGTTAATAAAAAAAATGACACCATTTTACAAAAATTTTACAGAACTTGTACAAAAATTTTACAAAAATCATAATCCGGCTTGCAAGGCCAGACAATTGTTATCATTATTAGACTTGAAACATGAAAAACAGTGACAAACTTTTACATTACCTAAAAAAGTTGCATGCCATTTTTTCAGATGGCGCCATGACGCCATTGGCGTCTGGCGCCATTTTCTCTGGCGCCTAGTGCCATATTTTTGAATGCCGCCATGGCGCCATTTTTCCTGGCGCTTTTCCATCAATACTCAGCACTTGGTGCTGTGCCGTCGGCGATTATCAGAAGGCTTTGATAGTTACAAATGTGTATCTATCTATGTATAGCATCATGCTACGATTACAGCTCGACGTAATTCAGACGTAAATTCAAACATATCGATTTTACACTGAAGTTTTACGCCAACTGAAGAAAAATCAATTTTAGGCTATGTCATTGCATGCAATCACCTTGCTGGACTGACTTTTCTTCAGCTGGCGTAAAATTTCAGTGTAAAATCGAAATGTTTGAATTTTCACAATCAAATAGCAGTGACCGTGGACGATGACTCTGGGACACAATGAAGGTATTGATAAACATATTGTCCATGCACAATTGCAGACTTGTATCATCATCCACTTTCATGTAATCAATTTTGCGAGGGAATTTTACGCTGGAATTTTACGTCGAGCTGTAATCGTAGCATAATAGATATATAGACCTAATGAAACTGGACGCATTATTGGGTTTACAAATATACATAAACTTATCGGACTGAATGGTAAATTTGTCGCTGAACACGATATTTACCTGACTAATGCAATTAAATACAATTTAGGTAGTTAACTCATAAATCAGCCTTGAACGCATTTGAGTTTACTGGAATGAGTCATTTTTCCTTTCAGCATCAGTTGAATTGACGAACACCTAATTCCAGTAAACTAAAATGCAATTCATAGTTGGTTTATGAGTTGACCCAATTTTTAGTTTACTGGCAGTAGACTTGTATGTGCATCGCTCACAAAAAGAGTGTTAGGTACAGAGCTCTGATGAATGAATTAATGAGAAGATAAATTCGATAGGTATAAAGACTCGGGGTTTTTTTTGAAGCAAACACTCGATCGTGATTCATGACATGATCGTTTGAAAAAATCAAAATAGTTCGGGAAAAAAAACGAGAAAG
The DNA here is from genome assembly GCA_964036195.1 of Sphaerolaimus hirsutus. Lineage (NCBI taxonomy): Eukaryota > Metazoa > Nematoda > Chromadorea > Monhysterida > Sphaerolaimidae > Sphaerolaimus > Sphaerolaimus hirsutus. Next base: position 22,011,179 of record OZ038454.1, on the reverse strand, counting down.
AACGTTTCAGGGACAAAACATTCACTGTTCATATATACGTGACTCCGCCTTTTTCTTTTTTGTGGAAGTGCGTGTATAAGTATTATCGACTAAGACAAAAGTAACATGAAGGTACTTTGCGGCCCGCCAAGCTTACACGCGACAGCGATAGCAATAAAATTCGGAGAAAAAGTTTTAGAAGGCATATAGGTAGGTAGATCTAGGTGCGGCATGTGCAGTCACTGGATTGGACGCACTACATATATTTACGTGTATAAAATAGAAAGGTACATTTTATGGGGCACGTGGACACAAAGTTCAAGCACGCGAGGCTTCAAGCGGCGGCAGCCCCCCCCCACGTGACTGCGTTAAAATATCGAACTGTTCTATAAATAGACACGTCAAGGCGACTGCGGCGCATGTCTTGCATGTTATAGTAGTGTGCAATTTCCGTTTGCTCACTGAGTAGCGATGGAATGGCGCCAAAGTGAACTAACTTAGAGCTCGAATTACGCCAATTCGGAGTAAAATTGTGAAACTATTTATGCAGTATCTCACATTTTTTTGTTTTCCATTTTAAAATTCCAGCTTCTGGAAAAACCTGGTACCAGTTCGAGACCCTGTAAAATGTCACGTGTCATGGAAAAGACCCTGAAAGTGCCAGGTGTATCCAAATATTTTGCTTTTGTATCCTAATCTTACGTTTGGCCATAAATATAATTAGGATACAAAAACATAAGATTTGGATACACCTGACATTTCACAGGGTCTTATGCAAGACAGATGAAATCTTACAGGGGCTTTTCCACGGTCTATGACTGCCCCCTGTACTTCTATTTCAGCCACAACTCTCGTTCGACGACATTTCTTCATGATAATGGTGGCCCGCACATTAGTTGACAAGTTATAGTAAAAATATGGTAATGTGGTGAAAACTAAAATTGATGCTAGCGCCACTAATAACATAACGCCACACACCACAGTAAAAAAGTCGAAATATAAAGCACCATGAGCGCCTTGGTGACAGCAGCACTTGCACGTAATTAACAAAACATGTAGGTATGTGAGCCTAAAATAAATAAAAGAAAAACAGTATGTACCTACCGTATTACCTCGACTTGACCCCCTTAATTAACTTCCCACCTCGAAATACCCCCGCCCCTAAAATTTGGCTGGCGAAATAATAAACCACTCCCTCTCGAAATACCCCACTCAAATTCAATGTAAAGAGAACGTAAATACATGACAAATACCACAGTTTGTGATCTGTATGATGCAAAACACATAATGCAGAACAATGTCTATATTCAGTTATATTTAAATGCCTACCTATAAATGCTTAATATTTACATCTCTGACATTATTGTATTTTTCTACATCTGAGTATTTCAATTTCTGGGGAATTTCAAAAAAATTCTGGCGTAATAATAAACCCCCTCGAATTTTGCTGGCGAAATAATAACCCCCTGGGGGTATTTCAATTTAATACGGTATTTGGTTTCATTCATCGAATGAAATGATGTGCATCCCGTGCAAGGATGAAATGGCACGTCCCCTATGTACAGTGACAGCACATGTTAAAAATAAATAGGTACATAAACCTATTTAAGTATATAAATGTTTATCCGCACCCATATAAAACACATATAGGAATACTAGGGTTCAAACGGGACAGCGGTCCCGGTTAGTGATGGAAAAAGCGCCAGACTTTTGGCGCCAAGCGCCAAAAGCGCCATGGCGCTTTTCTGAACTTCAGCGCCAAGCGCCAATAGCGCCAGCGCCAAAAATTTTTCCTGCAATACGTTTTGTAGAATAATGAATTCATAACTGTGACGCACCGCTGATGTCGTAGGTAGTGGTCGATTATACTTCTGCCATTGAAGTTCAATCAACCACTACAATGTGTACATTATTAAAATGCCCTGGGATATTTTTTTCAGACAAACATTGTGACTGGTGGGCTTTCAATGGGGACTTCTTTGTTCCCCACACAGCTAAAAAGCGCAGTTATTTAAGGGATGTTTATTTTATTCTCATTTGGCTAACAGTTGGAGTTATTCTAGGGAGAGGACTTATTTAGAGAATTTATGGTATTTTTACTTTGCTATACAGAGCAATTTATTGTCAAAATGTATTTACCATATTACCTCGAATTACTCCCATGTGGGTTTTTTATTAATTAATTCAAGGGGGATATTTCGAGGAAATACCGTAAACTGGTGGAAAATATAAACGGGAAATCAGGTACTTCATTTTTCATAACTATCTCACAAGGAAACGTGCAGCCCAATACAGCTGCCATTTATTGTGGGGGTGCCCACAACATTTGCCTACATATATGCCAAGTGGCACCCCATGGCACCCCCCTGTTCTGCTGCTACAGATTGATGAATGTTTTTTTCCAATTTTTACCCGGCAAATATAAATGGGAATTTTCAAAAAACACACAAAATACAGCTGCAGTAAAGTGCACAGCCAATTTTTTTGTGCTGCCAACACAAGTGATGAATACACTTGTGTTGGTGCCTTTTCAAATAAAATAAAAATTTCTTATGGCTTACCCACAGCCATTTTTTGACTGCTGGTCAGTTGGGAGTAAAATTTGGCACCTGGTCCACTCACCCTGACAAAACTTGCCCCCAGCAAGCAGGCATGGATCACAAAACCATGACAACAATGATTTTAAACTCTGTGATTATCAAAATTGTGGTTGTGATTGGAAAACTGTGATTTTCAATTTTCTGGGCATGACCTCTTTATTTGTTTGGCCCAGTCACACTAGATACAGGACACATTGCCCATTGGCCCCTATAGGTTTTTATCAAATAATTAGTGTCCACATTGAATGGGCACAGGTATTTTGTCATTTGCGTCAAGACACTGCAGGCGCTGGACACGCTGTTGGGCGAGTGCCCCCTTTACGCAGGGCCATTTTTATTGTTAGCTATAAAAAATACTTGAATGCAAAAACGGGGCCCAGGAGCAGCCATATATTGCCCCTGACTGCAAACAAGCCAATTCTGGCCCCCATGTGCTCCATGAATAGCTTGGGATAGTGGATTGTCCACTTTTTCAAACCTATGTTTTTCTCAAAAAAAATTTCATGTTTGATCAACAATGCCTTCATTGTGTGGGTCTTCTGGGGGTTCTGAGTGGGTAGAAAAGAAGCACATAATTACAATCTACCAATGTCAAAAAAACTTTTTGAACTCAAATGTCCAGAAAAAATTGTATCAAAAATGTTTGTTTCATCGGGAACAAAAATTTGTATGGAATTCCCATTTATATTTGCCAGAAGAAAACATGAAAAAAATTTTTTATGCATCAATGGTGGCCTGAGGGGGGTGTCCCCTAGGGTATATATAGTAAATACTTGGGGGCACCCTCACACAAAATGAAAGCCTAACAGCTTGCATGTGGGATTTGTAAAATACAATTGACTGATTTTCCCATTTATATTTTCCACCAGTTTATATGCATATATACATATACAAAGTACTCTATATGTATTTGCTATGGAAATTGGCAGCAAATAATACATCATGTACCGTATTACCTCGAAATACCCCCAGGGGGTTTATTATTACGCCAGCAAAATTTGAGGGGGGGGGATAATTCGAGGGGGGGTTTATTCGAGGGGGGGTCTATTATTTCGCCAGAAATTATCGGAAATTCCCCATACGCAGACGTAGAAAAATCGAACAATCACATAGATTTAAATGTGTTTATAGGCATATATTACTGTATATACACAAAAACCCTTCCCTAACGTCACTTAATCATCAGTTTTAACGTGTGTTCTGCATTGTACAGATCACAAACTGCGGTATTTGTCATGTACGTTCACGTTACACTCAATTTTAGGGGGGGTATTTCGAGGGGGGGGGGTTTATTATTTCCTCAGCCGAAATTTAGGGGGGATATTTCGAGGGGGGGGGGGGGGTTTAATTCAAGGGGGGGGATAATTCGAGGTAATACGGTACATTGAATACATGATGTACGTTATTAAAGATAGGAGGTATTTCGAGGGGGGTTAAATCAAGGGAGGGATAATTCGAGGAAATTGTCTTACATTTGTCACCAAATTTTACCTAATCAATATTTAATATATATTTATGTCCCCTAACACCCTTACCTATATTTATCAATATTTATTCAGTTGTTCTCAAAATTGATCAACTGGATTGCGGATTTTCACTGTATTGTAATAATTGTTATAATCATGGTTGGCGCTTTTTTGGCGCCATTTAAAATGCCAGCGCCAGGCGCCAATAACGCCACAAGAAAATGGCGCCAAGCGCCAAAAGCGCCATGGCGCTTTCCCGGATACCGGCGCCAAGCGCCAATGGCGCCAGAGCATTTTAGCGCCAAGTGCCAATAGCGCCATGACGCTTTTTTCTTTGGTGCTAGCGCCAGGCGCCAGCGCCATGGCGCTTTTCCATCACTAGTCCCGGTACATGGGTACATGATTCGGCAAAAAGTCGGGACTGGGGCGGTCCCGGTCGGCCCCGGTCCCGGTACTGAGAAAAAAATATTCCAGTCCCAGTCCCAGAATTTTTTAGTGGTACTGACTAGGGTGTCAAATTTCCGTTTTCCATTTCCGTTTTCCGCAGGCAAATTTTTTCCGTTTTCCGTTCCGTTTTCCGGCTGCTGAAATTTTTTTTCCGTTTTCCGTTCCGTTTTCCGGCCACTTTTTTTTCCGTTTCCGTTTTTCCGGCTCATTTTCCGTTTACCGGCTAAAATTTCAGTTTTTCCGCCTGTTTTCTGTTTTCCGGCTCAATTTCCAGTTTTTCCGCCTTTTTTTCGTTTTCCGCCTCAATTTTCTGTTTTGCCGCCTCATTTTACTTTTTTTGGCTCAACTTTCTGTTTTTTGTTCCATCCAAACTGGGAAAAAATTCATGTAGATTGTCAATTATGTAAATTTTTTCTGTTCCCAGCAAATTTTCAGCAAATTTTTTCCAATTCCAGCAAAATTTTAGCAAATTTTATCCATTTTCTGGCAAAATTTCAGCAAATTTTTCCATTTCCATGCAAATTTCATTTTTCCGTTTCCGTTTTTCTGGCCCCTTTTTCCGTTTTCCGGCCACTGAAAAAATTTTTCCGTTTCCGTTTCCGTTTTCCGCCAAGTGCAAATTTTTTTCCGTTTTCCGTTCCGTTTTCCGGCTGCTAAATTTTTTTTACCGTTTCCGTTTTCCGTAAAAAATTTTTTTGACACCCTAGTACTGACTACAGATGAAAAATATTATAAGAGAAGCTAATAGGTTGAGAGCAGAGTTGCGAAAGTGTATTTACACTTACCTGAAATACACGGGTAAGTGGGTATTTATATTTACACTTACACTTACACTTTCATAAAATACCCATACACTTTTTTTACACTTTCCTGGGCAAAATACCCGGGTACAGAAAGTGTAATTTTTTTCTTTCAGATGGCCCTCTTTTATGCTTTTGAGAAAGCATAAAATAGGGTCATGTACAAAAAATGCATTGAATGTAGAAAATATGGCAAATGTACAATTATCCTTTGATCTATTTACAACCTTTGATCAGTACTCATGGTATTCTACAGTTTAATCATACTTTTGTAAAAAGGACAAGATCAATGGAAATTCACCAGCTGGACACAAAGTCAACTTTTGCATTGACATTGGCTGCATATCCATTCTTGCATTTAAACAGTGTGTATCGCATTGCTTAATCAGTAAAATATCAGCACTGAAAAACTGCCATTATTAGGGAACTTCATACCACTACAGTATCTGTTACAGTCTGAAATGTTTCATAAAAGGCTGTAAAATGTGAAATAATGCATGAAAATGATAAATAAATAAATCTAAAGATGAGAACAGCGGTGTTTTCTAATGCTCAACAGTGAGTGCTCTTTCAAAAAAATTTTACACTTACACTTTTTTTTACACTTTCCTAGGTATTTTTAAAATACCTTACACTTTTGGTATCCATACTCAAAATTTGGAAAGTGTATTTACACTTACACTTACACTTTACAAAAATACCGGTATTTTAACAACTCTGGTTGAGAGTGGTGTTCCACACAGTGTAAATACTATGTCTAAGCACATTGGCTGTACATTTTTTCCACACTAACATATCACAGCTTATTTTTATGGTTTGGTAAATAGTCCCCAGTGTATGCGTATGGTCCCCATACATGGTTCAGCAATTGTCGGGACTGAGGGAATTTTCGGGACCGACACCCCAGTCGCGGTCCTGCTCCCGACAATTGAAAAAGCCTGTCCCGTTTCCGAAACCCCAGTCCCGGTCCCGGTCCTGGTCCCGACTAGTGATGGAAAAAGCGCCAGGATGTTGGCGCCAAGCGCCAAAAGCTCCATGGCGCTTTTCGGACCACGGCGCCAAGCGCCAATGGCGCCAGAGCGTTTGAGCGCCAAGCGCCAAAAGTGCCATGGCGCTTTTCTGGACCACGGCGTCAGGAGGCAATGGCGCCAGCGCCAAAACGATTTCGCTTCTTATGATGCACACACAATTCTCAGCATCGCATATTCGTAATTATCGTATTGTGTAAGCTGTATTAAGTAGTTCCTAAACCACTAGCAATACCCTCATTGTACCCAAAAAGCATTCCTAGAAAACATTGTAAAAAGCTTCGGTATTTTTGTACCAGCTTCCATCCAATGCGAGAACCTACTCTTTTTCACACCAAGTACATCTTCAGACCTACCGTATTACCACGAATTAACCCCCCCTTGAATTAACCCCCCCCCTCGAAATACCCCCCCTAAAATTGAGTGTAACGTGAACGTACATGACAAATACCGCAGTTTGTGATTTGTACAATGCAAAAAACACGTTAAAACTGATGAATTAGTGACGTTAGGGAAGGGTTTATGTGTATATACAGTTTGATATGCCTACAAACACATACAAATCTATGTAATTGTTTGATTTTTCTACGTCTGCGTATGGGGAATTTCCGAAAATTTCTGGCGAAATAATAGACCCCCCCCCCTCGAATTATCCCCCCCTCAAATTTTGCTGGCGAAATAATAAACCCCCTGGGGGTATTTCGAGGTAATACGGTATTTACTAAAGAGTGTCTCTCTATGACAAGTGAATTGAAAGTAAATGTAGAGTAGTTCGGGAAATATAGGTAAAAGTTCTATTGTTTTAGGCTGCTCCCAGAATTCAAATGCAGACATCCATTTTTAATTTCATCATCATTTAACAGTCTGCTTTTAACTTTTTGCATCAAGACAGTTTTAACTTTTTACTACTTGTTCACTAGGTATTTTGCAATTTTTTGTGCATTGGTTTACAATTTCACACACAGATAGACATTGTTGGTTGTTTTAATTAGTTTTGTGCTTTTATTTCTGTAAAACCCTCCATTTGTTCATACTAGTGTGAAGGATACCCCCACCCCCCTACCTAACCCCTGTCGCACGTATACTTCCAGAGTGTGAAACACTCCCAATGCAGCCTTCTCTTATACCGTATCACCTCAAATTATGCCCCTTGAATTCACCCCCCTCGAATTAACCCCCCCCCCTCAAAATGGGCTGGGGAAATAATAAACCCCCCCTCTCAAAATACCCCCACCCCCAATACAGTGTAAACAGCATCTACACAACAAATAACACAGTGTGCGAACTGTATTATGCAGAACACACGTTAAAACCGATGACTGAGTGATGTTAGGGAAGGGTTTATGTGTATATACAGTAGTATATGCCTATAAACACTCATACGCCTCTGACAATGTTGTATTTTTCTACGTCTGAATATGGGGAATTTTGTAAAATTTCTGGCGAAATAATAGACCCCCCTCAAATAACCCCCCCTCGAATTAACCCCCCCCCCTCAAAATTTGCTGGCGAAATAATAAACCCCCATGGGGGTATTTCGAGGTAATACGCTAACCTTATTTAAGCACTATTCGATGCCCAAATTCACTTGAAATCACACATGTTCGACAAAAACAATATGTGATGAGTCTAAATATAAATGGATTTCTTTGGCAGATATCACCACTTATAATGCTGTCTCATCGGCTTCATAGCCATTGTTTTGCTAAAAGTAACATCACAAAGTACTGCCACATGTCTGGTATGGATGTAAATTGATAAAAATGCAAATTCTGTGCGTTTTTCGCTGTCTGGTGGTGGCGCTTTTTTGGCGCTTTTTTTAAATCTCAGCTCCAGGCGGCACCGATGGACAGCGCCAAGCGCCAATAGCGCCACAGCATAATGGCGCCAAGCGCCAAAAGCGCTATGGCGCTTTTTGCTTTGGCGCTAGCGCCAAGCGCCAACGTCACGGCGCTTTTCCATCACTGGATATGTAGAATTTCCATCACTTTTCCATCATAAATATGTGGAATTTCATAAAATTTCTGGCAAAAAAATAGACCCCCGCAAAATTTGCTGGCAAAATAATAAACCCCAGTGGCGGTATTTCGTAATAATACGATACACCGTATTTCTTCGATTTACCCCCCCCCCTTGAATTAACCCCCCCTCGAAATACCCCCAGGTGTTTTTGGGCTGGGTAAAAAATTACCCCCCCCCCTCGAAATACCCCCATCTGGAATGATGTACATGATGTATGCAGTGTACATTATGTATATATTGGTCGCAGTTTGCATCGCAGCTACACATCCTAGTTTGTGTAGCGATAGACGTTGATATGTTCAATTATACCCTACTTGGACACGTTGATTGCCTGTTTTGTGTATATAAAAGCGTACTCTTTACTATGAATTTCGTGAAAATTTCTTACGAAATAATAAACCCCCCCTCGAAATACCCCCCTCAAAACTTCCACTCTGAAAAAATAAACCGTCTGGGGGTATTTCGAGGAAATACGGTATATAAAGAACATAGCCTGGAGTAGTTGTATCTGGCTGGAGCATTTGTCAGGGGGTCACCAATCCCCCCATCTCAACCCCATTAGCTACTCATCAAATAACATAAAACTGGAAAATGACAAATGCTTCAAAAAAGCGCCCAACCTATGTCAGTGAAGCAGAAACTTTCATCAGAGAAGTGTTCAGTTTATGGCGTGCGTCAGTGTTCAGTCTTCAAAATGCTATAAAATGGCAGTCCACACACTAGTTAACTGACACATGCATGTCAACTGGTCTGTCTCAGTCAGATTTTGGCTTCACGTGTTGCAGAGCGACTCACGGATGCACATGCCGTAATATTGATGTTTGAACATTGCCGCATGTGCATTGGGAGCACGGTTGGCAAAATCTCAGAAACAAATAAAATACAAATAAAATGGAAAATTTTAGAATAAAATAAAATAAAAAGAAATAAGAATAAAATAATAATAAAATACATTTTTATACAATTTTTATACAATTAGTATACAAATGATTTTTATAAAACCAACCGTGATTGGGTGATCGCTCTGCTACACATGAAGCCAAAATCTGAGTTGACACAGATCACGCGCGTCAACTAGTGTGCAGGCCCACAATAAGGTCATTCACTATTTTATGGGTGACAGACAATATTGCTGCGCCAGTTGCGACCAGAGTTGACAGTCTGTATAAATATTTACAGTGGCTAAGAGTTTTTTCCGACATCATTTTGATGGAATTTTTTATGAGTCAGTCCACGAGTCAATGGCCACTCCAGGAACAAAACTTGGACACCGGTAAAAAATTGAAAATTGCAAAAATGGTCCTAAGGTACTCCAATGGGTCCACTGAGTTATGAAATACATGTAAAATTTCCATTTGTATATATCGCATATACTTGAAGGTGAAAATTTCCAAAATTGGGCATTTCTGACATTATTCACTATTGGGCACCCAACTATAAAGGTACAATAGCTACATTTTATACCATTGCAAAGCCCAGACTGTCCTCTATCAGAATCCACAGCCCGCTATAGCATGTTCAGTGACCATTTTATACTTAAGAAATGGAAACGTGCTGGCAGAGGCAAGTCCACCCAATTCTATTGTGATTCATGCCTTAACGATTGTTGCGGAAAGGGGGTAGACACACGCGGTTGCGAAGCTAAGAATGTGCAGTTTCAGAAACTACAGACTTTTTGGGGGGGTTTCCCTGAGGTCTCATATACCTAAGAAACAAAAACGTGCCAGCAGGAGATGGAATGGCTGCTTCTATCGCGATTCACGCCTTAACCATTGCTGCAGAAAGGGGGTAGACACACACGGTTGCAAAGCTAAGAATGTGCTCTTTCAGAAACCACAGACTTATTGGGGGGTTTCCCTGAGGTCACATATACCTAAGAAACAAAAACATGCCAGCAGGGGATGGAATGACCGCTTCTATTGCGATTCACGCCTTAACGGTCGCTGCGGAAAGGGGGTAGACACACGCAGTTGCAAAGCTAAGAATGTGCTCTTTCAGAAACCACAGACTTTTTGGGGGGTATCCCTGAGGTCACATATACCTAAGAAATGAAAATGTGCCAGCAGGAGATGTAATGGCCGCTTCTATTGCGATTCACGCCTTAATGGTCACTGCGGAAAGGGGGTAGACACAAGCAGTTGTGAAGCTAAGAATTTGGTCTTTCAGAAACTACAGATTTTTTTGGGGGGTTTCCCTGAGGTCACATATGCATAAGAAACGAAAATGTGCCAGCAGGGGACGGAATGGCAGCTTCTATCGCAATTCACACCTTAATGGTCGCTGCGGAAAGGGGGTAGACACACATGCTTTCTAAGCTAAGAATTTGCTCTTTCAGAAACTACAGATTTTTTGGGGGGTATCCCTGAGGTAACATATACCGCACGAAAACATGCCAGCAGGGGAATTGCAATAGAAGCGGCCATTCCATCTCCTGCTGGCACGTTTTCATTTCTTAGATATATGTGACCTTGGGGATACCCCCAAAAAATCTGTAGTTTCTGAAAGAGCACATTCTTAGCTTTGCAACTGCATGTGTCTACCCCCTTTCTGCAGCCACCATTAAGGCATGAATTGCAATAGAAGCGGCCATTCCATCTTCTGCTGGCACATTTTCATTTCTTAGGTATATGTGACCTCAGGGATACCCCCCAAAAAATCTGTAGTTTCTGAAAGAGCAAATTCGCAGCTTCGCAACCGTGTGTGTCTACGCCCTTTCCGCAGCGACAGTTAAGGCGTGAATCACAATTAAATCATCTGATGTCACCATTCCATGTTAAAATGCTTGATTATGCTATATGTGAGGAAATTGAAAAAATGAAGTATGATTTTTTTATCAGTGCTATATAGGCAACACTTTAAGAAAATAAATTTTTTTTGTGTGTGTCCAAGTTTTGGCCATCGACTCGTGGACTGACTCATATATAGGTTTATATTAAGAACATGGCTTGGAGTAGTTTTATATGGCAGGAGCATTTGGCAGGGGGGGTAACCAATCTCCCCATCTCAACCCAATTAGCTACTCGACAAATACAATAAAACTGGAAAATGACGAATGCTCCAAAAAATACCTATTTACCAATGTCAATGAAACAGAAATGTTCATCAGCGAAGTGTTCAGTTTATGGCGTGCGCGGCGGCAGTCTTCAAAATGCTATAAAATGGCGGCCCAGACACTAGTTGAAACATGCATGTCAACTGGTTTGTGTCAAGTCAGATTTCCGCTTCACGTGTTGAAGAGCGACTCCCGAATGCACTAGCCGTAATATTTATGTTTCAACATTGCCGCATGTGCATTTGGAGATCGCCCTGCTACATGTGGAGCCGAAATCTGAGTTGACACAGACCAGTTGACACAAATGTGTCAACTAGTGTGTAGGCCCCCAATAAGGTCGTTCACTATTTTATGGATGACAGACAATATTGCCCCGCCATTTGCGACCAGAGTTGACAGTCTGTATAAATATTTGCAGTGGCCAAGTGTTTTTCCGACATGATTTTGATAGAATTTGGAAATACCCAGTTATGGTAGTCGAGTTATATTTAGAAGGGGGTAAAAGACCAAAAAAATGAATGAAAAAATTCAGGGTATTATTTTGTGAGACGTTGGAAAAGATTCGCGGGAAAGAAAATGAACTGTTGAAGCCTGAGGTCACTGATTCAAGTCTGTGAAATGTCAGATAGAAGGCGAAAGAAGATATCACGGCTCATCTCAGATTTTAGGACACGTTAGTAACAAATGTGTGAAATTTGACATTCTAAATACCTAGGTAAATAGATATAAAAAGATCTGACACACTGCGGGGCTGTGCTAAATACCGTATTTGCTTCAATAGTTCCCCCTTGAAACTTTCCCGCTTAGACAAGTGACGAAATAATAATCCCCTCTGAATAACTCTCCCTTAAGAGATTTTTTCAATTTGTTGTGCCAATTTTTAAAAAAAATGGCAAGTTATTGTGTTTATAAAGCATATTTCGTGAAATGAGTTGATAGAAACATGCTTGAAAATTTTGACGAACTAACAATTCCCCCTTAAATAATCCCCACTCAGAACTGTCTGACGAAAAATAATTCCCCAGGGGTATTATTCAAGCAAATACGGTATATTGAGTTCGGGACAGGGGAGGGCTCGCAATGAATAAATGTTGTTGTTTTTGAGAACGTATTAACTGTCAAGAACCTGCAAAAATATACGTGGGCAATTTCTGTTCAGATGTCAAGTCAAAGAAAATACTGGAGTCTTGAGATTTTCACTTTTGAATGAAATGACTGCTAGGTAAAAATAATGGTTCCGGTCTCCAGAGTCCAGACAGACTAGACAGACAGTCCAGTATTTAGATAAGGCAGATAAATACAGTTACCTAAGTCCTCCGTAGATACAGTTTGATTAAAAATTTACATTAGTATTTTTGCGAGCTTTTTGCAAGACATGTCAGGTTGAGCCCTACAAGCCGCGCGAAATGGGAAAATTGATCTTGTTGATTCCTTTGAGGATACATTTTATTTTGTCAGGTGGCAATCCCAAGCCCTGTAAAGTGTAAAGTAAAGTGTCAAATGTAAAGTCAAATGCAAAGTCAAATGACAAATGTAAAGTGTCAAATGTAAAGTCAAATGCAAAGTCAAATGTCAAATGTGAAGTAAAGTGTCAAATGTGAAGTAAAGTGTCAATTGTGTATCCAAATCATTTTTTTCATATCCAAATCTCATGTTTTCGTATCCAAATCTTATGTCGATAACAAAAACAAAAGATTTGGATACGAAAAAATAAGAATTGGATACACAATTGCCACTTGACATTCTACATCTTACATTCTCTTTACACTTGATTTGGGGGGGGGGATTTCGAGGTATGTAATCACTGTTGTATAAAAGTTGTAGGTATTTGCCCCCCCACCAATGAGTGCATCAGTGTTTAGTACAATCTATTCGTTCCCTGCGCCAGCCATACACTTGCCTTGCATTACATACAGTTGCCATAGCAACCACCCACCTTCCATTGAGCTGAGTTTAAACTAAATACTCACAACTTTCTTTCTCACATTTGAATTAGCATTCAAACTACCTATGTATTACAGGATATTGATATTTTCTCCAGGTTTTCCAGAGATGTTTAATTATCATGTTTCCTCTAATAGAATGGCAGGTTTCGGCACTTTTTTACTCATAAAAAAATAGAATGGCAGCCTCCAATAGAATGGCACCTATAGGCTCCAGTACAAAAATTACATTTTAAAAGTGCCAAATCACAAAAATATTTGAGAAATGGTGGTGAGAACATCCAAGGTGTTTGGGGCTATGATTCAGGGGTTGTTTTCACATTTGGGTTTGTTCGAATTGACATGAAAATGTTGCTCATGTTTCATTAAGAATATTATGTTGAAATGAACAATGTGTGAAAAACATTGGTGAAAAAATAGAAGTAGAAATAGGCAGCATTATATCAGATGGCACCTCCAATATAACGACAGGTAAAAAGTTGACAAAAAACAGAACAGCGCTCTTCTATTAGAAGAAATATGGTATATTTATGCTTTGATATGAAAATAAAAAATATCATACTTTTTATTTACCTATTTATTTTCCCAGGATTCTACAAAAAGATTATATTTTCCTTTTTGAGACTATATCTGAGATTATACTTCATAATATTATATTTTCTAATATTTTCACAAAAATCTACAGTTCTAAATCCACACCCAAGCTTATTTTCTACCACAACACAATATGCAACTTCAAGGACAAAGTAGCAATGTAGCCAGTTTACAGAAGGGAGGAAACATTGTTGCACGTATACCAGTAATAGTAGCAGGTGAGATTTATTTTAATAGATTTTCTAAATGCCATGGTGCTGGTGCCCAAAATTGCTGGTATTATTGTTTTCCCAAAATCAATGGTGCTGAAGCTGAAAGTGCGATTGTGCTATTCCTTTTACAAAGTGTAAAAATACAACATTTCACTTTACGTTTTCTGTACTCAGCATGTACTACGTTTTCTGTACTCTGTTCTGTGAATACATTTACTTTGGAAAAAGTTCAGTACTTTAAACAACTCTGCTTTGCACCTCTAATGGTGCCAGTCCCATTACTCCATGCCGTCACTGCAGGCATTTCTAACACAATATGCAGGTGATCCATGCGTTGGCAAAACGTCTATAATCCAGACGCTGGTCCAAGGTGCTCCAGCCTTCTCCAAAAACTACAATATGGTAGGATTTATTAAAATACCGCAACTAATTAAATACTAAGTTAAATCTCTCAAATCACATGGTATGTATTTACTTTGTATAGTATGTAGATCCCATCAAAAGAAGTAAGCTGAGTAAAGTCACAAATTAATTAAAAGTGACAACTACCTGTCTAATTTTCCAGTGATGGAGTCTATCTGTCTGTTTTTGATGTCAAGTGAAGCGTTGAAATTGAAACTTTAAAAAAGTTGTTTATGTGCAAAATGATGAATAAATTGACATTTTCCATGATAAGCTTTGTTGCCATTTAAAACATTTCCTACAATTTCCACTGTCCAACATTTTCTACAATTTCTACATGAATCATTTCAAAAAGCCCGCACACCAAACCACCCCTCCCCCCAAACCCCCAGACCTGCACCAGCGACCTCCAAATAAAGACGGTGTCCATCAAGCAGCCGCAACAGCAGCAGTGCGGCATAGAGCTCGGCCTGGTGGACACCGCCGCCGCCGCGCTGCACTGGGACCAGGTGGCAGTCCCGAGACCTGTAAAGCGTAAAGTAAAGTGTCAAAAGTAAAGTAAGGTACAAAAATATAAAGTCAAATGCAAAGTAAAGTGTCAATTGACACGCAAAGTGTCAAGCGTAAAGTAAAGTGAATGGTTAATTACGTATCCAAATCTTTTTTTGTATCCAAATCTTGTGTGGAAAAATAAGATTTGGATACAAAAACATAAGATTCCGATACAAAAAATAAGATTTGGATACACGGACGACATTACTTTGCATTTGACTTTACATTTGACACTTTACATTTTACAGGGGTTGAGTCTGCCCCCAGACAGGTGTGGTGAACTCGTGGCCCAGCGACTCACTGCTGTGTCTGGTGTATGATGTCACTGTGGTGAGGGGGTTGCGTTTACTTGAATTGCTGTTGACTGATTGGGATTTGTGATGGTGGGTACATCGTGTATTATATGATGTCGATTTGCATCGCAGCTACACATAGACTGGTATTTATGCGTAGCTATCGATGTGATGTTATAATATTGTATGTATTTCGTGTTCAGTCACGTTTATTATCAGTCTGCCGTCGGCTATTATCGGCTTATTATCGGCTTATTGCCGTCAGAAATTACTAAAACTGACGAAAAATTGCAGGAAAATGCGCTCGCCTCGCTGCAAAGTTGGCTCAACCAACTTAGAGGAAAGCTCACACAATCGACCACTGGTGAGCACGGTTTGTAAACTGATCAGACTACACTATTTACACATAACCAAAATCGACAAATAGTGAAAGCAATGTAAATCTGTTTTGAAGTAATTTTTCTGGCTCTCACTGTTTTAGCATTAAATATACATAGCACATTCTGCTAGGGTTGGGAATTTCAAAAATTTCGGGTTCGGCTATTGGGTGCAAAAACTTTCGGGTCGGGTATAGGGTTCGGGTTTCCAGCTCTACAATCCGCCATAAACTTTACACCAGGGGTCTTCTAGGGGGGGGGGGGGCTGGGGTGGGGGTGGCTGCCCCCCCTCAAATCGGCCAGCTATCTATCTATCCCGGAGGCCGCTCAGCCATCTATCTATCCCGATGCAAATTTTTTGGCTACTACCCCAAAGACCCCCCCCCAAAAAAAAAAATCGCTCAGCTATCTATCTGGAGTGGTTTTTAAGGAAATCTATCTGGAGTGGTTTTTAAGAAATTTTCCCCCAATTTTCACTCAAAATCACTAATCTTGGCACCTTTTTATAGTTTTTCCCCTTCAAAATCGTGCTCTCCGTCTATATGCAATATTATATGCCTGTTTTTAGCCATTTTAAACCTACTTTCAACAGATTTTTTCGTCTTTCTGCCTTCTATGCACCGAAAAAGCCTACATGTTTTGCCCCCGCGAGCCCCCCCTCAGAAAATTTTTCAGCCATCTATCCCTCCGGAGGAGCTATTTGCTACCGATCCAGCCCGGGGAAAGCTCAAAATCCAAACGCTCATAATCCAAACAGGCATAATCCAAACACTTTTGTGGCATAATCCAAACAAAAGTGCAGCATAATCCAAACACTTTTTTGTGTCTCAAACTGCAGCATAATCCAAACGGAAATGAGGCAAAATCCAAACAAAAATGAGGCATAATCCAAACGCTCACATTGCCTAGTCTTGTGCATTGGTGTCTTTATTTAGGTATGATGTTACGTTTACATGCTTAATTTTATTACAACAGATGCGGTTTATGTGCAGGTAAGCGATATGTGACATATGACTAATGAGTGGCGCAAATGTGTGTGCAGCATTATTAGCGGTGTCGTAGTGATGGAAAAGCGCCAGAAAAAAGGGCGCCAGGCGCCAATAGCGCCATGGCGCCATTCAGAAAGTGGGCGCCAAGCGCCAAGGGCGCCACAGAAAAAGGGCGCCAGGCGCCAAGGGCGCCATGGCGCCATTCGGAAAGCGGGCGCCAGGCGCCAAGGGCGCCACGGAAAGAGGGCGCCAAGCGCCAAGGGCGCCATGGCGCCATTTGAAAAATAGGGCGCCAGGCGCCAAGGGCGCCAGGATAAATAAGTGCATACAACACCCTGCGTGTGCTAAAAGTGTTTCTACAGCACCCTAGTACATACATGCATTCACTACTTAATTTGCGTTCTCCAGGGTGTAATGAACAAAGACAACACTATCAACAAAAAAATTCGAGTAAAATTCACATGACAATTCAAACACAATGGATTTTGTCATTTGACAACAATCCATTCACTTCAAATTGACTTTTCCAATCAATGTTTCCTCGAAATGGACAAAAACGGAATTGCAACGATTTGAATCCGTTGATTTATGATTTTGCAAGTTCAACGTTCCATCATTCTCGTCTTCTGATCTGTCAGACACATCTGATGAACCGTTGCACAAAAGATTTATACCCACTCGTACCACTTCGTCCATTTTTCTGGCGAATTCAGATCACCCATGAATGCGTTTTTCATCTTTTTTTCCATTTATACAGCACTCACCTTGAAACCCTGCTGGCGCCTTTTTGGCGCCCTTTAAATGCAGGGCGCCAGGCGCCAAGGGCGCCACGGAAAAAGGGCGCCAAGCGCCAAGGGCGCCATGGCGGCTTTCAGAATGTGGGCGCCAGGCGCCAAGGGCGCCACAGAAAAAGGGCGCCAAGCGCCACTGGCGCCATAGCGCGGCGCCCTTTGGCGCCCTCAAATGGCGCCAGCGCCATGGCGCCATTCCATCACTAGCGGTGTGCAAAGTTTACATGCAGTTCAATGACATTAATTATGGTGTGCGTTACAGCTGAGTGAAAATGCTTATATATTTTAGAATGTATAAATATAGTATAGAAATAGTAATATATAATGTAAATATTTATGTAGGAAATATAAAATGCAACGATATGTAATAAAAGTAGAAATACAAATAAGCTCTAGACTAGTGTCTCCATAGCCTCAGTGATCGCCACTGCAGTTGCTGATAGTTCGCCATCGGGATGTGCGGGCTGTTCATTCTGCCCATGATAAATCTGCATGCATGTATATATTTATGAAGTATTTGCAATACAGTTAACATGTTCATATATACTCCACGGACCATATGCTATGCTTTTTTCACCAGAAATACTCCATTATGTCATCATAAAATTAAAAAAAAAATAAAAATAAAAATTGTTCCAAAAACGTTTCAGACAAAACGCCCATCCACACCCCTTGTACACAACTGCACCTTTTTGTTTTTCAAACATTTTTACAAGACATGTACTTTACGCTCTGTTAAGTATTTATTTACCTCATTATTTACATTATTACCTATTCAGTTAAATCATTTATGTATGCTATACAATAGCGTTACACTTACACCACTTGAATACTCACCTGCGCGTCCCGCTCTTGGCGCAGTTGGTCCCACTGCTGCTGCAACAAATTCTGCAGCTGGATGATGTGCTGCATGTGTGTGTCGGGGTGCATTTGATGGTCGACGTTGGCGGGATGCAGCATTGGTTGCAGCACTGCCAGATTCACATTCGGTAACGGTGCAGGTGCATCCTGCGGTGGCAGTTGCTGTCCAGGTTCAACGCCCAGCTGAAAAGTTGGGTTGCAAAAATATAACTTTAAAGTAATGAACATTGATATTTCAAAAAATACTATTGGTGACTATTGAGTATTGTTTACTGTGCGACGTTATTCATCAAAAAAATAATGCAAACATTTTCTCTCACACAACATAAAATGGTAAAATATCCCCCACATTATCTCACCACATGAAATGCCTTCAAGCAGCCAATGTTGTGCGCCTGGTGCTCCAAATATGCGTCAATGTTGCCATTGTAGGCACCTTCACGCAACTGCTGTTTCGCTTGTTCTATGCGCCAGTCTGCTTCAACGTACTTGCGCTCCCGCGACTTAGGTGCGCGCCCAGCGATAAGGCCGTCGAGGTCGTCGCGCCACTGCGTTTATTATTTCATCAACACATTTTTAGGGGGGTTAATTCGAGGGGGGCTTATTCAAGGGGGGTTTTATTTCACCAGAAATTTTCGTGCATACATGACGTATTCTCGGCGGACCGCAAAGTATGTGCTGAACCCTATGATAATTTAATGAATAAAATCTTGGGATAAATAGAGTACATTATTTTTCCATTGTAACAAAAACAAAATATTATGGGGGTATTTCAAGGGGGGGGGTTAATTCAAGCGAAAACAATTATCAGAAAAATCGTGGGTGCAAACATGCGCTGTAGTCGTCGCATCTGGATCGGTGAGCAATGCCCCCGTCTCGGGCCTGTAAAGATAAATATGCTGATTGAAATTTTGACAGACATCAACATACCTAATACATAGCCCCCATTGCACAATGATTTTTTTCATGCTTTTTTGATTGCATCACGGTACACAAATTGCATGCCAAGGCCAATAAAAGAAAATCATGATTTAGGTCTTGATAGTTCTAAATACCATATTTGCTTGAATAATCCCCCTGGGGGATTATTATTATGTCAGACTTTTGTCAGAAATAAGGTAGCTGATAATTTTACCTATCAATCACTGGTACAAAAAGCTCCCACCAAAAACTAACACAATTCGAACTGATGGTCGTGTTTTCTTCCCAGAGATACTGCAGCAGTGGGTACACGTGTAGTACTCACTCTGGCCTCTTCTGCTGCAGTAAGCGAACTTGTAGTAGTGGTTGTCGTGAGTTCTACTTTTTAAAAATAGGGCTAGCTTGTTTTTCTGTGTCAAGCCCTGAAGCTCATCATTTACATTACCAAAAAACGCCATTTTGATAATCGAAAGCAACTAACAAAGGAAATAGCATCAATGGCAAAAACCCACCGAGTCTGTCGGTCACTTCAAAGCTGACATATTGGCATTTTTCCACTAAACTCCAAGTTCGCCTGTTATCCACCTGTGACGCAATATGAGGCACGCGCATGCACTCATGGCTTATCCATTTGAAATTGCGGCACGTGAGGGATAAGTAACATCAAAGGAAAACGAATTGAGGGAACAGAAAACAGAACACATGTGGTGTCCATTTCGTTGAGTGAAAGTTGCCTAATTTTTGTTTGGATTTTGCTGCATTTTTGTTTGGATTTTGCTGCATTTTTGTTTGGATTATGCTGCACTTTCTGAGATGAAAACTGTTTGGATTATGCTGCACTTTTGTTTGGATTATGCTGCACTTTTTGTTTGGATTATGCTGTTTGGATTATGCGCTGTTTGGATTTTGATGCAGACTCATCCAGCCCACGCGAAGGCCCAAATCTTGGAGACCCCCGCTTTACCCCCAATGTAGACACCCCCAAAACCACTCACAGGTCTCCTACTAGGCAACAAATGCGACTTGGACACCAGAGTGAAAGTGCCCGAAGCGACTGCCGAGCGCTGGGCGGCTCAGAGCGGAATCTCCCTGACACACTACCACTGCTCGGCTGTTGGTTTTCGGGTAGTGATGGGAAATGGATAACGTATTTCCTCGATATACCCCCGCCCCGCAAAATTTCCACTCTGAAAAAAAACCACCCAGGGGGGGGGGGGTAATTCGAGGAAATAAGGTACTTGAAAATGTGAAAAAATGTGGGATTTTTGGAATTTTTATTCATCTAGGTACTATAAATCCTTGAATAAGTCATCGGGGGAGTTATTTTTTTGTCAGTTTTTGAGAGGGGTTATTCAAGAGGATTCAAGATTTATTAGAGGATTTGCGGTATGCAAAAGCACTCAGAATGAATCTTTCTTGTATTTTAACATGGAGATATTTGAAAATTTTAAAACTCTGGGCAATTTATTATTGAAAATGTACGTAGGTATTTACCGTATTTCCTCGAAATACCCCCGGGGGGTTTATTGTTTCAGAGTGAGAATTTTGAGGGGGGGTTAAACGAGGGGGGGGGTATTTCGAGGGGGGGGTTTATTATTTCGCCAGAAATTTTTTGAAATCCCAGTACTAAAATGTCGTCTGAAACGTACGCCACGTCGAAAAATGCAACAAAAATAGCCATTTATAAGACTCTAAAGACATTTATAAGTGTGTAGACGTACAAACACTGTTCTCACATAACATAGTCATCGTTTTTAACGTGTGTTCTGCATTGCCGGGATGACAAACCGCAGCCTTTGTCATTTACGTTCTCTATACACTAAATTTGGGGGGGGGGTATTTCGAGGGGGGGGTTTATAAGTTCATAGTGTCCATTTTGAGGGGGGGTATTTCGAGGGGGGGGTATTTCGAGGGGGGGGGTATTTCGAGGAAATACGGTATACTGAAAACACAACAGTAGGTACCTATTTAGTGGTCAAATTCATAAAGGAATGGGGAAAAACGTTTTTAATGACTTTAAAAAACACTTTTTAACCACAATTTTCCAGAAAAAATTCTAAATAAACAATTATCCCACCGCTCCGACGCTCAACAACTCCCAATCGCCATTATTATAGACATTTTGATAAACATGAAATAAACCCGAACGCAGAAAGACTCCATCAATATTTCGGACGCATTTCAACACTTAGCCGATCAACATTTCGCACAGACGACATCTACAAATTCAATCTGATTGTTAATTTATGTCGAAAATATGTTACATAGAACGTTTTATTTCTTTATCGTGAAAATGTATTTACTGTATTTCCTCGAAATACCACAAAATGGGCACTATGAACTTATAAGCCCCCCCAATTTACTGTATAGAGAACGTAATGCGGTTTGTGATCCGTAAAACGCAGAACACATGTTAAAAACAATGACTGTGTTATGTTAGAACCGGTTATATACTGTCTACGTGCATACCTATATAAGCCCATAGCGTGTTAAAAATGGCGGTTTTGTTTGCATTTTTCAACGTTTGTGTACGTTTCAAACAACAATTTAATACTGGGATTTCGAAAAATGTATAGCGAAATAATAAACCCCCCTCGTTTACCCCCCCCCCCCCCTCAAAATTTCCACTCTAAAAAACACCCCGGGGGGTAATTCGAGGAAATACGGTATTGTCTTGCAGCTAGAGTTCACTAATATTGATTTCATTGCTTGAATTGTGAATTTTGTATTCCTACAAATGATTCATGTTACCAAATTTACACTGCAATAAATCAATCGTACATTTGACTGAAAATGACTCGCCCCTCGAATAAGCCCCCCTCCCCTCAAAAAAATTTTGACGAAAAAATAACTACCTAGGAGACTTATACAAGGTTATACCGTAAACGGTGTGCGAGAGGCCACCACATTTAGAAACCCTAGTCCGACACACCCGCAAAATGCACACTGATTAAAAACAAATATCGCAAGCGTGACATTTTCTGACGGTTACTTCGAAGGCTTCATTCGTGTTAAACGACTGCATAGAAAAACGTTTTTTTATAAATTCTTGTCTAGACAAAAAAGAGCTACTGTGCTTGATGCTAGATTAATTCGCATCGTTTTATATTAGTTATGCGCTCCTAATGTAAATCCATACTAGGGTTCAAACGGGATAGACTTTTCGGGACAGGAATAGTTTTTTTTTGAGTTTCCGGGATCGGGATTGGGGTCTCGGTACAGGATTAGCATATTTTCGGGATCCAGATTTTAGAAAAGTTATGATATCTACGGTTTTTCACTAATATGCCGCAAAAATGGGATAAAAACACACCTGAATGCCAGAAAAGGGGCATAAATTGGACATGTAGGTTTCTATTCACATTTCTCAGTGCCAAAATATTATTTGACAAAGTTGGCAAAGTTTTCCGGGATCGGGATTGAGAAAAATTTTTAGGGGTCGGGATTCGTTTGTTTTGAGGTTTCGGGATCCCGTTTGAACCCCAATCGTTACATCTGAATACACAAAATACATTGCGAGGCGGTGAACATTAATTTTTCGTATAGACCAATCATTTTTTGGTGTTCAGTCAGTAGACTATACAATGAAAACAATTGTATACACATTTATCTATTCATGTGAAAAGTTTACGTACATTTAAATCGAAAAAAATTATTGGAAGTGTTCAAACAGCTAATACACGACCGAATATTTTTAAAACGAAAACAATCATAAAAATAGCTGTAGCCAGAAATTTGTCACTCGCAAATGTTATGCTGGACTCGTAAATAGATGAAATCAATCTGAGAATCACAACGCTTGCCAATTACTGCCATTTATAGGGACGGAAAAGCACTTTTTTCAACGCGCTTGCTTTTTAAATACGTTTTTAAAAACACTACCCAAAAAGTCGAAAAAAAGCGCCGACCCATCGCTAGCCGTTTTCAGAGAAACGATGGAATAACACGGCACTGCGGCAGCGCACACTGAAAAAAATGTTGATCTGTTCAAACACTTCGGAGAAATAAAAAATATATTGATCGCACAATTTACAAGATAATCTTTTATCCAAAGTGTTCAAACAGTCATCAAACAACAAAAAAAATCCATCAGTGTACGCGGACACATTCATTAAACCGGTTTTCTCTCTCTCAACATGATGGTATATATCACCTGTGGCGTCTCGCCGCACCTAAGCAAACTATTTTTTAATCAGTGAGGCAAGACACAACTAGTGATGAAAAAGCGCCATGGCGCTGGAGCCAAACGAAAAGGCGTCAAAGTCCTGTCGCTTTTTCTATCACTAGACACAACACAAAAATTACGTTTAGGCAACGTTGCGGTAGACTGTGTTTAAAAACAAAAACGTTCACGTTGCTACATACGGCGCTCGTAGTTAAAATTCCGCTGCCAAACTTTCATAAACCGGGAAAAAATGTATAAAATATCGGTTATAAACCACACTGCAGCCGAAAAATCGCTTTCTAATTAGATTTTTTTTCGGTCTAAAGTTTGAATACAGAATTTATCAAAAAAACAAGCGCGTGGACAATCGAATACTGCTGCCGACGCGTATCCAGCATATTTTGGGACACGAAACTGGCGCGCCACTAGCTTAGGAACGATATCTCGCACAGCATATCGACCGCCTCTTTCATATCAACCAGCGCAATCGAATCAACATCGACATCGACATCGACTCTTATCGACAGTCGATATCCAAACGTGACATCGTCCCAACACTAGTATACAGCACGATCAAACTGGGCAGGTTTTGGGGGGGGGGGTTGTAATCAAGCGACACTTTGCTGCTGCGCCTGCTGCACCGCGTCGCCGTTTGTCGCGTGCGCCACGCCGTCGGGCCCGTCCACCTGTGGGAATGTGACGTCGGTTAGATTTGATTTATCGGTGGTATTTTGAGGGCTAGGGTTCAAACGGGACTGACTTTTCGGGATCGGGATTGGCTTTGTGAGATTTTGGTCATGGCGCCAAACAAACTTCAGAAGAGATCGACTTCAAACACGCCACCCATGGCGCTTGCGCACAAAAATTGTTAAAAACATTCGAATGGGTAATGAAAATTTGTCACTTCAGAGGTCAAATTCTATGGGTACAGCGTCAAAAATTCCGCGAAACAAATGAAAACAACTGCAATGTTTATTAGTGTGTAAAAGGTTGCCGAAACCGAAAACGGGGACGTCAAGAAAGCTTACACAGGGACAACGCAAGTCTGCATAATTCGGTACTGGGGCAACAAAGGCCAAAAGACTAATCAAAAACCCGACATTTAACCCGACTCGGAATAGTAATTCGATCGGAATAGGTCCCCTCCAGCTGCATTAAATTCTCCATAAAACCGAACCCACCTCCGGCGGCGGGTCGGCCTTGGGCTGGTGGTCGGGCGTCTCGTCGATGGCCAGCGGCGCGTCGTCGCCGTCGTCGCTGCGCGCCGCCGCGCCGCAGTCGGCCGCGCCGCCGGAGTCGCCCAGTCCCGTCGGCGGCACCGCTGCGACGTTGGGGGGGGGGGGAGGGTGGATTGATTTGGGGGGGGGGGAGGATTGATTTGAGATAAACGGTTAGGGGGAGTTGGATAGGTATTGACCGATTTGGTAACTCTGAATAGGGTTTCTAGAAGATTTTGGGCATGTTGCATATGAATTGCATATAATATAGCGGATTACCTGTTCACTTAATTGTCACACGGGCAGGGGTTTGGTAGGGGTGGGGGTTACCCCCGGGGGTTTAGTAGGGTGGGGGGTTGGGGGGGGGGGGGTTACCCCCCTCCCCCAAATCCGCCAGCTATCTATCTATCCCGGAGGCCCGCTCAGCTATTTATCTATCTATCCCGGACGTAAATTTTTTGGCTACTATTCCCTAACCCCCCCCCCCTCAAATCGTCCAGCTATCTATCTATCTAGAGCGATTTTTGAAAAATTTTCGCTAAAAATCGCTAATTTTCGTACCTTTTTATAGTTTTTCACCACCAAAATCGCTAGTTCATGTTTATTGTCGCCTATATTGGCTATATATGTGCTTATACCGTATTTCCTCGAAATACCCCCCCTCGAAATACCCCCCCCCCTCGTTTGACCCCCCCCCCTCTCGAGACCACTATGAAACAATCACCCCCCCCTCGAAATACCCCCCCCCCCAAATTGAGTGTAAAGAGAACGTACATCACAAATATGGCAGTTTGTGTTCTGCGTAGTGCAGAACACACGTTAAAACAATGTCGGAATCACGTTAGAACAGTGTACATACCATCTAGATACTAATATTAGTCTAAAGAACCTTATAAATGGCGGTTTTTGTTGCATTTTTCGACGTCTGCGTACGTTTCAGACGACAATTTCGTACTTGGTTTTCAAAAATTTTCTTGTGAAATAATAACCCCCCCCCCCTCGAAATACCCCCCCCCCTCGTTTGACCCCCCCCCTCTCGGGACCACTATGAAACAATCACCCCCCGGGGGGTATTTCGAGGAAATACGGTATACTTATTTTTATCTATTTTTCACATACTTTTAGCGATTTTTCCCCCTTTTCTTCCTTCTATACCTCGGAAAACCCTATATTGAACCCCCGCGAACCCCCACCCAGAAAATTTTTCAGCTATCTATCCCTCCGGAGGAGCGATCTGCATCTATATGAACCCCCGCGGGGGACCAAATCTACAAAACCCCTGGTTACCCCTCAAATCCGCCAGCAATCTATCTATCATATTTTTTTTACTAAGGGCAAATTCCCTTAACCGACCGTCCAAAAAAAACGCGCAGCTATCTATCTATCTGGAGTGATTTTTGTGAAATTATGTCCCAATTTTCGCTAATTTTGAAAATAGTTTTTCACCTCGAACATAGCTATTTCATGTTTTTCATTGCCTATTTTCAGCTATTTTGTGTACTATATATGCTTATTACCCATTTTTATTCCATTTTCTTCCTTCTAAACCATGGTAAAACCTGTACATTGAACCCCCGCGAACCCCCCAGAATTTTTTCCCAACTATCTATCCATTCGGACGAGCGATTACCCAACCCCCCGTGAGGATCAAAATTCAAAATACCCCCGCAACCAACAATGATTCTGCGTGGCGGGCGCCGTCTCGCTGCTGTCGGGCGCGCTGCTCGTGTCCATCAGGTTGCCGTTGTGCTCGGCGGCGGCGACGGGGGGCGCGGGCGCGCCGTACCCGCTGCTCGTGACCGCCGGCGCCGAGGTGGCCGTGCTGCAGGCGAGCGCCGCGCCGGGCGTCACCATGAGGCAGTTGCCGCCGCCGCCGCCCGGCGTGCCGCTGCCGCCCGCCACCGACGCGCCCTTAAACGCGTCGTCCGACGGCACGCTCGTGGGCGGCACCTGAGTGGGTGGAAATAAATTTGATGCGCAGGTTGCAGCGGTATACAAAATTTTCTAGGTATACAACCAATCGCCCCCCCCCCCAAAAAAAAAGAACAAACACAAAAACTGCAAATATTTATATGAAACCGCAGAAGGTACAGAATCTTGGAGACACTCGCTTCGTGTTGTTAATGCCACGATATTGTACTTCGATAGTTTTTTGCTTCAAAAAATCCGATATTTTCGAAATAAGAAAAAAATCGGGATTATGAATACGACGGCAGAATTTACCGTACCTCAAAGCTGAAAATTCACATTACCGTGCAGTTTACCGCAAAATCGAACACTTACCGTAAGGTCGCAACCAATCCCCCGCCGCCAATGTGCATTTATACGAGGCTACCTAAACCACCAAAACCATCCCACCAAACGCACGCTGTGCATGTTGCTGTGCGG
Organism: Sphaerolaimus hirsutus; assembly: GCA_964036195.1. Taxonomy (NCBI): domain Eukaryota; kingdom Metazoa; phylum Nematoda; class Chromadorea; order Monhysterida; family Sphaerolaimidae; genus Sphaerolaimus; species Sphaerolaimus hirsutus. Next base: position 21,984,080 of record OZ038454.1, on the reverse strand, counting down.
CGTGCCCACGGGCACCGGCTGCGGCATGATCACTTGCTGCTGCTGCTGCTGCATGTGTTGTTGTTGCTGCTGCTGTTGTTGTTGTTGCTGTTGTTGTTGCATGGACGCCATGGTGCTGAGCGCTGCCGCGGCGGCGGCCGGGTTGAGGCCGGGCGCGCTGCTCACCTGCGACGTGGATGTGTGTGAACGGGTGAGCGGAATAATTGTGAAACTGCAACTTATGTCTGGAAGTTCACAGTAAAATAATTGCAGTAAAAAACATTGTAAAATAATAATAGTAAATAATTGAAACAGTAACTATCTCTGTGAGCAATGTAATTTATAATACATACCCACACACGAAACGATTTAAACTAAAAATATAGGTATTTGTTTTTATCATGATCTGTCCTGCACACAATGCAACACAATGAATTTTTTTGTTTAATGTAAAAATTCTGACCAAAAAACTCTTCTCAAAACCACCCCCATAAAAAATCACATAAAAGAACGACTCACAAAAAGTTTCATTCAAGCATTTTGCTATACCCCAGTAACTCGATTCTCTCTGCATGCGCGTTTCAATTGGCAACATGCCAAGAATAACTAATGCGAATATCGGAAAAAAATGTAAAAAGTAAAACAGTTGCTGTTCCTGATTGAACACCGACGAATCTCCTCATTCCTCCACAAAAGCCGTCTGCATATTACCACTGGCACGCTGCCAACCGACATCATAAAAACCGCGCGCGTCACCCGGAGTATCAAACCACCAGAAGAAACCACACAGAAAACAAAAACACAAAAAAATCTAACCAATCCAGCTAAATTGGGGAACCCCCCGTGGGCGGACACGTTGGGCATGCCGAGCAAGCCCGACGAGGCGACCATCTGCGCGAGCAGCTGCGGCGGCAGGCCCAGCCCAGACAGGCCGCCCATGCCTGCCAGCGCTGCGGGGGGGGGGAGGCTTAGATATAGCGCTAGTCAGGGGTGTCGAGTAGGGTTCAAACGGGATTGACTTTTCGGGATCGGGATCGGGATTGGTTTTTTGAGATTTCGGGATCGGGATTGGCCGGGATTGGGGTCACGGGATCGGGATTGGCATTTTTTCGGGATCGGGATTGGGGTATTGGGATAGAGATTTTGGCCAATGTTTTGGCATCCACAGTTGTTCATAAAGGTCTAAAAACACTGTTGGATGCCAGAAACGTGGCATAAAATGAACGCTGGGGGTTTGCGTTCACATTTTTGCGTGCAAAAACGTCGTTTTTTTCACTTTTGAAAATTTCCACTAATTTTTCCGGGATCGGGATCCCGGACTTTGGAGTTTCTCGGGATCGGGATTTGAAAAGTTTTGGGATCGGTTTCGGGATTGCTAAATCCCGGAATTTCACGGGATCCGGGATCGGGATCCCGTTTGAATCCTAGTGTCGAGGGGGTTACCCCCCAAACGTTCCAGGTATTTCTCAATCTATCTATTTATTTTGTTATAAATTTTACTCATATTTTCTCTCGCTGGTTTTCATACCATCTGCCCATTTCACCTCCAAAAAACTAGTTATTGCATATTTTCAGACATATAAATATGTACTTAAATCTATCTTCTCAAATTTTTTGCGATTTTTCTCCTTTTTCTGCCTTCTAAACATTGCAAATTTTGAAGACCTACACCTACACCTTGAAACCCCCAGGAAATATTTCAGGTATCTATCCCCCGGAGCAATGATTCACTATCTATCTACTTGAACCCCCCACAGGGGTCCAAATCTACAAGACCTCTAGTTGGTACATCAAAACTGACACAGCACGTGTTACACCCCCCCCCCCCCCACAAACCATCCGCGCCGGGCATGCCGCCCAGCCCCAGGGGTCCGAAGGGGGAGCCGACGTTGACGCCGCACACGGGCGGGTTGACGCCGGCGGCGGCCGACCGCGCGGCCGCTTGGAACAGCGCGTTGCCGCCGGCGCCCAGCCCCCCGCCCAGCTGCGGCATGCTCACCTCCGACCGCTGGTAGAGGGTGATGGGGGGTGTAGGGTTGTTGCTCTGGTCTAGTGAGCGAGTAATTTATACTCGGCAGACATGATACTCTACAAATAGATATGATTTATGTCTTCGGTTGGCAGACGGCCAACTGAAAACTTATGAGCCGACTCCCCATAAAAAAGAAGATTTGCCTGTACGCTGACTGTTTCGGGTATGACGTCATGATGGAGTGTTTCCTCCGCAAAAATGTACGGCTTGATGTCACCCGAGTATACCATATCCATCTTATTTTAAGCCGTTTTTTTCGCTCATCACATGGCATCACCCATAACTCACTAACATTTGTGGCTAATTTTATCATCAAATGTGGCATCAAAATAAGTTTTATACACAGCGCCCAGACATAGATTTTACTGATAAATATGAAACGTCGGGGCTTTTTGCTCGTTGAACAAATAGGTGTTTTACATTAGATAAAGGCAAATTTTGACTAGGGTTGGAAAAAAAACGTTTTTTTTTTAACTCAATGTTTTTTAAAAAAAACAACGTTTTTTTTAAAAAGCTCCCAGATATGACCTAGTGTCAACATATATAGGTATATCAGACACTGGCAATACTCTGTGATGTTAAATATGACCATATAATGGCTGTGGAGCCATGGGATAGCATTATAAGTGGTGATCTGTGTCAAAAATATCCATTTTTCGTCGACATATCGTTCGTATATCGCCTTATAGTCGAATGTTCGTGACTTCAGGTAAAGTTTGGCACGGAATGGTGATCAAACAAGGTTATAAAAGGAGGTTGTTACTTTGGGAGTGAAGTTACACACTGTGGAGGTACATGGAAGCACATTACCTCAATATTATATATTACAGCAACATATGTCGGCTTATTCACCCATGGTAGCACATAGAAATGGATGTTTTGATACTAAAAATGCAACAAAACCAATGAAAACAACCACCAATGTCAATTTGTGTGTGAAAGTGCGCGCTTGCGCGCAAAAATTTTGCAAAATACCTAGTGCTTAGTACTAAACATTTCGGCCGATGTTTTTAAAAAAAAAAAAACATTTCGGACGTCATGTTTAAAAAAAAAAAAACGTTAAAAAAAAAAAAACGTTTTAAAAAAAACATCGGCCAACCCTAATTTTGACTGTCTGAATCGCAGTGTTCGCTGGGGATGGCCGGAGTTCTTACTCAAAATTATGAACGTGGTTTAAAAGACGGTTTCGATGCTTGCGTTTTTAAACGTTTTTTTCTTACCGGTCATCCCTAAGTTGCCCAAAGCAAAAAAACTCGATCGCCCAACAAACCCTGACCAATACATCCTTATTAACGCAACTCCTCAAATCTGCTGGCACGTTGCCAGTGAGCGCCTTAAGCAGCTCCTTAGCCGCAGCCTCGCGCATCTCGCTGAAAGTCGCGTCCGAGTACCAGGCGCCCCTGGGTATGGATTGTGATTCGATTGGAGGGGGGGGGGGGGTCGAGGGAAAGTAGTCAAAAATGTTTGCCTCGGGGTAGATAACTGGAGGGTTGGGGTATACTGGCACCCCCACTGAGCCCCTGTATTTGGGGTCGTTTTCATCGCTTTGTTGAGTTATTAGTGTCCACACAAGCCACATCATATACACTAGAACTTGTCCGGACTAACATTTCGGTCAATTTTTAAAAAACTTTTTAAAAATTCGCTTTTCTTAAAAAAACAATAAATACCTCCCCACCTTGGCATCACCATGGCAGTGGGGCACAGTCGCAGGGGGCTGGAAGTCTGCTGCTGCGTGCCGCCGCCGCCGGTTTCAACCGCCGCAGCGCGCAAAGTCCCATCAGATAGGGCACGCGCTAGCGCCGTTTCGTCCACCAGCGACGCAGATGAGCTGTTTACTAGGAAGGCGCCTGGGGGGGGGGCGGAGTTTATGTGACTGTTTGAGGGGTGGCCGAAAATTTGTAGAAAAACGGCGGCATCTAAAGATAACAGAGCCGAGCTGGACACTAGGGTTCAAACGGCGCCAGACCGGTGCACAAGTAAAACCGGTGCCCAAGTAGGGCCGGTGCACAAGTTATAATACCCGGTGCCCAAGTAGGCCCGGTGCCAAAGTAAGGTGCACCGGCCCTGGCATTTACTTGGGCACCGGGCGGCTGTTTACTTGTGCACCGGGCAGGTGCAAGCGCCCCGCCCGGTGCACAAGAATGGGTGCCATACTTGTGCATTGGGTGGTGCCGATCACAGAAACGTCAAGCATTGCTATTCTCATACAACTAGTGATGGAAAAGCGCCAGGAAAAATGGCGCCGTTCAAAAGAATGGCGCCGTGCGCCAGATGGCGCCAGAGAATAGGGCGCCAGTAACAATGGCGCCAGGAGCCAAAATGGCGCCAACAATTAAATGCCACTATTTCATATGTTTATATATGCTGAACTGTTTATACAGCAGCAACGGTATGCATTACATTTCTTTGATAGTGAATGGCCGAATACACTGCATTTATCATTTAAAAAAATCCGACAAACATGGCGCTCGCGCCCTTTGGCGCCATTAAAGGGCGCCAGCGCCATGGCGCCATTCCATCACTACATACAATGCTGCGGGGGTGAGCAAATCCTGGATGCTCAAGTAATCCCGGCCTGACGCAAGGTGCACAAGTGCTGCCGAAGTAATGCACAAGTGGTGCCCAAGCAATGCACATGTATGCACAAGTAAAAATCCGCCCGGTGCCCAAGTACGGGCACTTTACTTGGGCACAGGGCCTACCTGGGCACCGGGTATTACAACTTGTGCACCGGCCCTACTTGGGCACCGGGTTTACTTGTGCACCGACCCGGCCCCGTTCAAACGGGATCCCAATCCCGAATACCGAGAATTTTTGGGAATTTGTGGTCCCGATCCCGACCCCGAAAGGTTTCAATACCCAATCCCGATCCCGTGACTCCATTCCGGATCCCGTTCCCGTAGAAATAAGTGGAAATAATAAAAAAGTGAAAAATGACGTTTTTGCACTAAAACATGACAACGAAAACATCCATCATCTATTTTATGCCACTTTTCTGGCATCCGAGTGTTTTAGACCTTTGTGAACAACTCCAATTGTTTGTGAATGCCAAAATCTCGATTCTGAGAGCCCAACGCCGATCCCGCGGCCCCAATCCGAAATATGAAAAAAACCAACCCCAATCCCGATCCTGAAATCTCCAAAAGCCAACCCCGATCCCGATGACGAAAAGTCAACCTAGTTTGAACCCCAGTGAACACCCCCAACCCCCATCCAACCTGGCCTCATGTGCTTAATAGTCATCTCATTGATCATATTCTTAGTCGCATTCGTGGCCGGGCAGTGCAGCGACACGCAGTCGGCCCCGTACAACACGTCCTCCAGACTGACGCAGCGGGTGACGCCCAACGACTTGTCGATGCCCTCGGCCACGTTCGGGTCGTAAAAGGTCACGTTGAAGCCGAACGCCTTGGCGCGCAGGGCTACTGCTGTGCCGATCCGGCCTGGGGGTGAGGGGGGGGGGCGGGTCGGATGTTTTTGAAGGTTTTTAAAAAAGGTTGTTTGTTTGCTTTTTTTAAAATGCGGTCGTTCTCAGAACCTTTAAAAACCTCAGAAAGTGATGCTCCCATTTCCAGAAGCTATGGAGACCTGCGGGAAGATAGCAAATCGCAAATCACTCCTCCGAAGGTACAGATAGCTGAAATTTTTTCTGTGGCAGAATATGGTCTTTTTCAATGTATTTAATGCAAAAAGCTGCAAAACTCGCTAAAAGTAGCTTAGAAATTGCTCAAATATGTGAAAAATAGCTAAAAATGGGAAAATAGCTATGTATATACCCGAAAATATCGTCTTTGGGGGTGAAAATAGGCAAGATGGAGCAAAAATTAGCGATTTTGTGTGAAAATTGGGGAAAAATCGTCAAAATTTGCTCCACATTGATAGCTGAGCGATTTGGGGGATAGATGACCAAACTTTTGCCTCGAGATATATAGATAGCTGAGCGGCCTCCGGGATAGATAGATAGCTGGCCGATTTAGGGTGGTAGCTTGGAGACCCTTGGATACCCCTGGGTACAACGTAACCAGTACAACACCAAAAGTGCTACTTACAGGATTGCATCAAAGTGATCCCCACCCTAACCCCCTGAAAACCCCCCAACCAACCCAATCCAATGAGGCCCAAGGTGTCACCCCTGCACCTGGCCGCACCGCCGGCCACCTCGGCGAGTTGCTCGGGGCCGGCCAGGGGTCTGCCCTCGGCGGCCGCCTTGGCCAGCCAATAGGTGCGCCTGTACAGGTTCAGGATCATGCAGATGGTGCTGTCGGCCGTCTCTTCCACGCTGTGCGTCGGCGTGTTGCACACCGCGATGCCTGCGTTGGGGGGGGGGTAGTTGGGTGGTTGTGGGGTTATGGGTGGGGGGGTTGTGGTGGGGGGGTTGGGGGTATTACAATTCAGGCAAGGACGTAGCCAGGGGGGGGGCGTCCGCCCCCCCCCCTTCCCGGGTCGGACAAGAAAATATACACGAAATGGTGCCTCCGTAAAGCGATTTTGTCGCCAGTCCGGAAAAATTTTGCGCGCAAGCGCGCATTTCGGCGCCGCACAGTATATTTTATTCCTGACTCAGAGCCCCGCTAAAAATCCTGGCTACGTCCCTGAATTCAGGTGAAATAACCATTACAATGTGAAGAAAAAATTACCATTCAGGTTTTGAACTGGATGGACTTTTTGGGACCGGTATTGTTTTTTATTATTCGGGATTGGGACAACAAAATCCGGAAAATTATTGTGAGTCTGGATCGAGATCTTGTTAGCCCCATCGTAACTAGTCGGGATGTAAAATTCTTTTAGAGTACCGATAAAAACTCGTTTTGGGAATTTTACTTTTACTCATTCATACGAACCTCTTTCACCGGCCGCCTTGAGATCGACTCTATCAACATCATTTCCAATGACAACAATAGCGCGCAATGCCTTGAACTTATTCAAATCTTCGCGGCTCAAATTAATAGTGTTCCACATAAGTGCACCCACAGCTTCGTTGAGGACCTGCAATAATATGGGATATCATGGGTTTTTGGGTACAAATTCGATAAGTCCAAATTTCGAAAATTGATTTAAGCTCGTCATTTAGAATTGACCCGCGTATTTTTCACCATGTTTACACACTTTATTATTAACAGTTGGAAATTTACAATAGACGGTGACCGGGCCCATCGTACAGGCATTGCTGGTAGAAACGAAGCTTAGAAATCCAATTTTCTCGAAATCAACTTTTAGGGGTTATCGACATTGATAAATAGAGGCATCAAACGGATTCAACTCAACCCGCGAAATGCAGAATCACAAAAACACAACTCCCAAAAAACCGACCCTCTCGTGGATCTCGTGCGTGCTTTGCGCATCGCAAAAGGCCACGGTGGCGGCGTCCTTCAATATGGGCATTTCAACGGAACAGTCGCGCCCGTCGAGCAGCGCAACCAGGGGCCGCGGGCCGCCGCCCATGCCGCCGCCCGCCCGACCGCTCACTGAGGCGAACAATTCGTCAGTGTTCTGTTTACTAATTGGCTCAGGTCCAAGTGGCACTCGTACCTCCTTCCAGAGAATGAGCGTGAAACCGAAACACTCAGACCTAAGCAGAGTCTAAAATATTGTGAAAATATCACAAATTTGTATGTAAAGTGTGTGTAAGCGAAGTACAAACCGTATCCAAATCACACATACGAAGAGCATCCTAATCGAATTTTTGGCACTTTATGCCGATGGATTGAGTCATGCTCAATGATTGGTTGATCGGGGTGGGATTGGTTGAAGCGGGCGGAGTCGGGTGAAGTTTGGAATCCTTTATAAAACAATAACAGGCCACTACATAGTGTATTCATGTCATGCAGAATGGTGTATAAACCTGGTTAAATGTAAAATTAAGGGTAAAGCACTGAAGAACATTTGATCGGGTTCCGCAAATTTTTTGTGGCATTTTACATCTTACAAGTAGTGTGACTTGCCCCAGGTCATATAAAAAACCGTTCTACACACGTAGTTTGCAAAAACTGGTGATTTCAAAAAGGATTCCGCAATGTGATTTATTCTATTCATATTTCTCATGTAGCCAACACAATGTGCATAGCATGAATGAGCATATAATGCCCCACTGTCATTTCACGTAATGCACTTTCGTAGCGCCAGGGCTGAAAAGCGGTGTTTCGATGTGAGTGACAAGGCTTAGACAAGTAAAATGGTTAAATTTTACCAACAGCTCAAACTTCACCTAGAGAATTTTAAAATCTCCACGCAGAAGATCAAGGTAATTTGAACGGGCGAAACGCTGCATTATACGGAAAAAACTATCAAAACTCACTCTTGCGTTTCCGGTGAGACGACGTGTTTGCTGCAGTCGATTGAAAACTTGAACGCAGGCCTTGAATCGCTGGTTTTATCGCGACAATCGTCCCAGATTTCAGTCGCTGTTTGCCGGCGCCCACGCTTACGGTAATTTTCTTTTTTTCAAGGTCTCTAAAATTTCTGGATTGTTGCCAAAAACGAAGAGTTTAGGGTGAAAATACGAGATTTTCACGCATTTTACACGTTGTAACGTTTCTGATGATGATAGAATTTTACTTTTTAACGTAATTAAAAGGCTGATTTGGGTTAAAATCCAAATAATCTCGAATTTTCTCATTAAACGCAGGAGTTCCTTCTAATGACGTAGCGATAATTCAAGACTTATGATCATAAATTCAAAGTAAAATTATAAATGCACTACACTCTCGTTCCCAGTCGAGATACCCCGTTATCGCAACGTGACAGTCGGCCAAAAGTTTCGAAATCGCAATAAATCTAAATAAATTAGGTCAGAAATGGTTTGAAAAGATATATAATTATTTATAAAACGAAAATAGCGATTATGAATGTAAAAATTTACAAAATGGAGTAAATTTAAGAGATTTTGAGGAAGGAATTGGGTTTCTCTCTGTTCGTACAATACGTTACGGGTAACTTGGATTCGGTCCATATCAATATTAATGACCGGAATCGAGTGTTCCTGTCAGTTTCAAAATTGGCATTTCGCCAGAATTGTTTTTTCAATTCAGATATCCTACCGCTTCACGTATTTTTTACCGTTCAGTGACGCTTAAGATTTCTTGCCAGACATATTTACTTCCAAAATTTGAAACCGCATATTTTGTCCGCTACCTCACATTGAATCGACGTGTTCCAATAAATATTCAATATCCACAGGACACGAATTTATTCAGCTTCCATCCAGCCGCCGTCCGCATTAGCAGCCCTATTTTTTTAAAGGTCAACAAAAATGGTCCGAAAAAAGTTGGACTCTCGGATCAAGGATTTGATAGAACGGGGCGTAGCCGATGGGCACCGGTCCCTGGTGCTTTTGGTTGGCGACAAAGCCAGAGATCAGGTTTGCGGGGGGTCGTATTATTTTACGTCGGGTGTATAGTTTTCAGTTGGTTTTAGGGATGGCCGGGTTTTTTTCAAAGGTTTAAAATGTATGTACACTCCTGGAAAAATGTCTTTTTCCCTCTGATTTTTTTTGGTTCAATGGCGAACCAAACATTGAATATGTGTCACAGAGAGGTGCAACTCATACATAGGGGGGTTCATTATGTCAACCCCCCACAGTAGAAATATCGCCTCCGTCCTGCGTATATAATCATTATTTCGTGAACCTTGAACGTAGCGCTTTCCACGATTGTTTTCGGATTTTTTTACATTTCGATAAATATGTGCAGCCATGAGCTGGCACGGTGCCAATATATAGTTTTGTTCATTAATTCAAAAATTAGCACCATTCCAGCTCGATATTTGTCTGCCAACCGACGGCAGACAATTGTAAACACGATGCGGAATCACAGTGAGCATGAGACACTGGAAGCATGCCAATGATATGTAACACATTCGATTTACCGTATTACCTCGAAATACCCCCATGGGGGTTTATTATTTCGCCAGCAAAATTTGAGGGGGTTAATTCGAGGGGGGGGGGGTTATTCGAGGGGGGGGGGGGGGTTATTATTTCGCCAGAAATTTTCGTGAAACCCATAGTAAAGAAAACGCTTTTCCTTACACAAAACAGTAATAAACGTAAGAAAATAAGTTATCATTGGGGCTATACATCTGTACACAAATGAGCGCATAAGTGTAGCTGCGATGCAAATAAGTAGTAATAAATACATCATGTACATTGCATACATGATGTACATCATTTCGGAGGGGGGGTATTTCGAGGGGGGGTTTATTATTTCCCCAGCCCATTTTGAGGGGGGGGGGTTAATTCAAGGGGGGGATAATTCGAGGTAATACGGTACATAAAAATTTGAAGAACAATGCTGTTATGTATAATGTTATATGTTAATAACATATTTGCGAAATAATTTGCGAATTTTTTAATCTTGTTACAAAAATCACGTGCTTTAATGATCATTGGCAGGCTTCTAACGTGAGGCCTAAATCAGTGCTAGTGCAGAGTGTCAAGTCCAATGCATATACAATATAAATTCACAATGTGATAGACGTTTGAGCAGTGCAGATCTTATTCATCGTTTTATACTCCAGCGACATTACACACTACAATGAAATCTACCATATCCCATCTGAATAAAAGAACCACCATAAAAAAAATTTCGTCATATTTATCAAAGTATTTTGATAAATATGATGAAAAAAATTTATGTTTGTTCTTTTATTCAGATGAGATATGGTAGATTTCATTGTAAGGTATAATGTCGCTGGAGTATAACATGTTTTTTTTTGGTTTGTTTCATCATTTTAACATGTTTTTGTTTTATGTTTCACCGTCATCACAAAAGGGACAAAGACATTTTTCCACCTGAAATTTGACTTTGGATGGCTGTCAAACGAGCAGCAACGCACCCATAAAGCTAAAAATCGACATGTGGCATAAAGGCACCTTACTTTACAAAAATTCATCCCTGGTATATCCCAACACAGGTCGCATGTTAGCAGGGGAGACATTGATTTATTTTGTTCCTGATCAGGAGGACAAAGACATTTTTCCGGGAGTGTATGTGTGAGCAAAAGTGGGTGTCCAAAAATTGTAAAATTTCAAAAAAATTTAAGTGTAAATGTATATATAGTTCACTTAATAAATTTATGTAGAGGGTTGTTTACACTTCCGAGCTTACAACAATTTAAACATTTCAGTCCTACTTCGACGATGGTTTTGGGCGATTCGGTGGGCGAACGTGGCGTTGACGTTTTCGGCTACGTCGCTGCGCTACGTTGGCAACGTGGCAACGTGCATTTCCGTTTTTCCGGTGCCCCATTGTGTTATGTGTGTTTTTTCTGGCCAAGGAAAGGATTGGAGGTATTGAGGATCTGATACAAAGTTGACGCTGTGATGTAAATAGTTGTTTTTATTTGTTTTATTTTTAATTAGGTAGTTTTTTTTTTTTAGAAAGTGAGACAAGTGAATTGGCAACAATTTTAATTGTGACAGTTTAATTTAAAAGTAATTTTTTTACTAGCGGTTTGGATTGCATAACAAAGTTTCAGTTATTTCCTCTAAGTAAAAAGAGTGACGCTGCAGTTACGTGTCGTAGTGCGTGAATGGTCAGTGATAACTGAGGGCACATAGGTTGAATTTTGACTAACTCTCGTTGCATTTTTTTACGTGAGGGTCGCGGCTATTGATCTAGTATGTACTGTGCATTCCTGCATTTCCGGATTGGGAAACAAAAGTTAATTCACATACGATTTTACAAAGGTACACTGATTATAGAGGTGCGATGATGATTGGTGTTGAAAATGAGAGGTAATTAAAAGAATCGAGTTTAACTCGACAGGCATGATCGCATGTCTAAATGCCTACTCCCTTGGCTTGTTGTGAGAACAGCCCAGTCCGCCGATCTCATCGAAACAAGCACCCATACAGTGACAAGTGTACCTATTTTTGAGTGAGTTGAGCAGTTCGGTATTTTCGGGGTGTGGTTTTTGCACAGTGCGTATGGGATCAAAAAGCCGTGGCTGACTAATTAATATTCTGGTAGCAGAATGAGTGGTGTAGCAGCGAGAGTGGTCATTTTCGTGATAAGTGCCTTCGGTAGTTAATGGCTGTTGCGTTTCGGCATGTGGCAGTGGATTCACTTGAGTTTGTTTTTTGTTGTTTTAAACTTCAAAAAGTCATGCAATCCAAACATGTATTTAAGCTACAAAGATTGAAACTTATAAACTTTCAAGTTGCCAATCATTTGCGTTCGTATTTCTGTTAAGCGTTATACCGACTTCATATTCATTTTAATTGTAGGTTTGGTAGGGAATAGGTAAAACTCGAGTATGCTAATTTTTATTTGATTTTACGTTTGCAACTTCGCTATTTTTTATCTACCTAATCCTAGATTGATTTTTTAGTATTTCCCTTTCCCCTAGAAAACTGATAACTTGACATTTGGATATTTAGGAATTTATGCAAATTTCGTGGTTGATCTTTATTATACAAAGAGATGAAATAATAAGCCGCTTGTTTTTCCTGTTTTTTCCCCGAATATTTTGATAAGTGTAAAGGTGATCTGATTTGAGTGCGTATTTATTTAATCACTCTGATAGAATTTCCGCTAAGAGTCTTTAAAAAGGTACCGTAATTCAATTTTTCCTTGACAGTCAGTGTGAAAGTTAGTTTCATTCGCCTTACCGGTATCCTAATTTTATCATGGATTATCCCACTTACGACATTTTTTCGTTGTGCATTAATAATACGTGTGCTTCTTACGCTTTGGATATCAACGTCATTTTCGTTTATTATACGCTCTTTTTGCTGATGGGATTACTGTTCGCGTGTCTATTTGTTTCGCTAATTGCTGTGTGTTTCCCCGTTCGTGGAGGTGGTTTTGGGATTTCGGTAGAGTTCGCTGAGTAAAATTTGAATCGCCCGCCATTTTTTTCGCGCTAAAACAGGTTTTTACAGTATTTCGTGTGTTTTTCCTGTTCTTTTTTATTCTTGTCGCATTCGTTCATTTTCTCATTTTCTATTTTTATCCTCGCTCTTGTTCCCAACCCGATTTTTGGCGCGTGAATTCTTTGTGTTTTTGTGTAGTTGATCGACGTATCCTGTAAACTGACGCCGTGAATAATTTTAGGTATGCCCGTTTTAAAATTCCGTGTGTCTGTAAAGTCGTTTGTAAGCATGCTTCTCGTGGTATGTGGAAGTGTTGTCTGGACTTGGCTTATGTTGTTGCGTATAAAAGCGTACCGTAATTTAGAGTAGGGGTCGATTCAGTCGAAATTGCTTCGGTTTCATTTTCTTGGAGTTTTTTCGAAGGTTTTGTGCCGCTGGTTAGAAACTCGCTCTCAGTGTGTTCCCTGTGTTCTATCTAAATGTGTGAATTCTGAGTCTAAAAAATCGCCTAAAATAAAATCTCTTCTAAAAACTTCGGACCCCTTGGTGTAAATTAGACATTCAACTAATTACTGGTGCGTTGATAAAAACGCCATTCGCTAAAAAGCTAACTTAATTGACGTAGCGTACACCTGTGATATTCGCTTCGGTGAATTCACCATTGTGCGTTGCGAATTCAATCGGTAGTCGCTTTTCCGTTGCCTTACTTTGTCGCTCATCCAACGAGTAGGTGTGAGATCGGTAAAACTTGGCAGTTTGCCATAGTGGAATTTGGTTGAGTAAAAAGTAGCCGGTGAAAATTCATGACAACTGGTAGCAGCGAGTGGTTTGTTTAATATTCCCAGTGAGTTCAGGCGACTGATCACCGTTTGACAATCGCTGGTGAGAACAAACGAACCACCGCCCGGCTGGAGGAACGGAAGGCTACCCGATCGACGCAACCGATAAGCACGGATATTTTTGTTTTGGGACGCGAAACTGACGAAATTATTAGTGGGCAAAAAAGGGAAAAGCGGAAAAGTAAGAAAAAATCGAAATCGGTTCAGTTCAGTACGGACGCGCACTGTTCTGAACCGGGAACCGCTGAGTTGAGTGACGAACCTAACGACTTTGACGTCAACTGCTGGGTGGACGCAGAAGGACCGGTCCCTGAAAGAGGTGCGGAGGAGTCATTCCCGACCTGTGAGCAAGGCAAGCCAAGTGCGGGTGCGGAGGTGCCATTCCCGACCGTAGGGCAAAGTAAGTTAGGGCACCGAAGCGCGAGTGCCGGGTACCGAAGCGCGAGTACCCAGTCGTCGAGTGAGTGTGTGTTTTTCCGGTATTCTACCTTGAGTATGGCGCATGCGAGCGGTAGTGGTGTGAACACGGGTCCCGATGTGGTGCAATTGTTGATTCAAGCGAAAAATTTGACTTTGAATCAGATTAATTCGTCGATAGTGGGGAATTCGGTTCAGGGGTCAGAATGGAACCTTAGTCAGGTTGTGACTCAAACGGTGAGTATTGCCGCTTATTTGTATAATCAGCGACCCATGAGTTCCTTGGAAAATGGGAACATGAGTGATAATGACGAAAAATTAGTGTCATTAGTAAAGTTAGGTGTTGACTGCTATAATTTGCGAAATGATGTGAGTCAAATTGCGGACGCGATTAATGCATTTGCTGAGTATATTCATTTAGAAAAACCTGATATGCAAGCGATTAATTCCATAATTAGCGCTGTTTCTAATTCGGGAGGGTGCTCTACCGCTACCACACCACCTATACCTGCTGTGAGTATGATTGCTACTAGTAGGGAGGGTTATGCTGCTGCCATGACCGCGCTTACTGGACAGGTGATACCATTTAAGGGGCGCGCTGATGATAAATTTGCTGATTGGCGTAAAAATTGGGACGCAGTTTGTGAGGCGTTGCAAATTCCGACGGATGAGCGAAAATCGCTGCTTCCGGTTTACTTGCGTGACAGCGCGCGTTCGATTTACATGTCGCATAAGAGTGAATTGATTAATTTAGATTATGAGGAGTTTATGGACACTTTGGAACGTTATTATACTAACCCCATTTCGGAGCATCATGCGCAAAGGGAAGTGATTAGTAGTGAGCAGGGCGAAGATGAAGATGTGTTAAATTGGTCAGTGCGGCTGGAGAAAATTATAAAACGCGCTTTCCCGAAACTTTCAAAAATTGAACGCGAAAAGATGGCTGTGGCGAAATTTGTCAGTGGATTGTATCCTGACATCCGTAGGAATGTATCTATTACTGCTGGGGCTAAGTTTCAAGACGTAGTCAATAATGCGCGCACGCAAGAAAGTTTTCTGGAAATTGATAAGGACAAAGTGGGTGGTAAGAAAAAGTCAAAATCCAACGCTGAATTAGTTTCAGAAGCCACCAATTCGGTAATCGAGCGAATTTTTGCTTTAGGGGGTGCGGGAGCTTTCGGAAATTCCCCGCCCGTTCCGGCGGCGGCGGAAAATCCAAAGTTTGAGGAACAGCGAGTGAAATTGGAAGAACTTTCTAGGCAGTTAGAGGATAAAGATAAGCGTTTAGTTGACTTGGAAAAGCAATTGATAGGTAACAATGCTGCGAAACCAGTTTCCAAATTTAGGCCGCGTAAATTTGATGAGGGCTGTTATGAATGTGGGGCAGATGATCACTTTCGCTCTGATTGTCCTAAATTGACAGAAGAGGAAAGAGCACGCTTTAGAAATTTTCGGCGCGGGCCGCCGCAGCGACCGATGAATAACTTCAGAGGTCCAGCGAATATGATGCGCTCTGCACAGCAACCTGTATATTCCATGCAAGCGCCGCCTTACCTGTATTATCCCCCTCCCGCGCAAGTGTCAACTACTAGTTGGTCTCCAGTGCAACAAGTTCAATCATCGCAAATGGCCATTGCGGCCCCTCCGTCAACTGAATTGACTGCGTTAAATCCGACGCGCGTGTCTGCGAACTCAGTGAATCATGCACGCAGCGTGCAAGAAAGTAAGGAATATGTGCGCATGATTAGGGTTGTACCGGGTCTTGAAAGTTCAGATGAGGAAGCAGAGGATCCATGCAATCCGCCTGAAATAACGCCGCAAGAACATCAATTCATGCTCGAAAGAGAGGCTTGGATTATGCCTTGGGTTTATGCGCGTTCGTTAGATAGCATGATTTTTCGAACAAAGTGGTGGGCTCAATTGCAACACATGGGTTTGCAGGGGTTGAATATAAGCGGGTTTTGTGAGCATGCTGATGAGCATCCGCATGATGACCCTGAGGACACGTTGACGTACGTTAAGTTAGAAGCGCTGCTAGAATTGACCATGCATACATTTATGTGTGAACCGCCGGACATTAGTTTGTCGTGAACGTCATCTGACTCTGAATTGTATGTGTTGTCCGATTATTGTGAAGCGAGCGTGCCAACTTTGTATCGAACGTGGTCGGAACCGAGTATGTTACCCAGTGTGTTGAACCGTGTGTTTTTCCTGTGCTGTCTATTTACGTTTTTCGCAAGTGTTGACGCCCTGGGTGTTCCAAGTGGTGGCGTTGTTAAAAAAAAAGGAGTGTCAGATGAGTGGATTTTGACCGTGCGAAATTTTCTTGAGGGATTTATCGCTGGAATGTGCACTTCCGTGTTTTTGAGATATATTCTGCCCGCTTTGTGTGAACTGGTGTTGTATTTAGTGTTCACAGTGTGTGATTGGATAAAAATGAGAGTGTTGCGGGTTCAATTAAATCGCATGTTAGCGATAGAAAATAGGCGCAATCCTGCAAGGGGTGCGACCCCCGTGACACCGCCGCAAAGGTTAAATCCAGTTAGCGCTGACAGTTCAGGGTATGGTGCCGATATTGAAGAAACGCCAGTGAGTAGATTTAAGCGTTTGCCGCCGCTGCGCGTTCCTAAAGGTTCTGCCGTCATGGAAAAGGTGAATGTAGTCACGCTGACCAGTGAAGAAATTGCGAACATCAAAAGTATTACGGCTAAGCGTAAAGAACTCGTGCCAATTTACTATAGTCCGTCGATTACGGTAGAAATTGAGGGGAATGAATACAAAAGGTGCCTGTTGGACACAGGTGCGATGAGGTCATTGTGCAGCCCGCTGGTGTTGGCTAGGCATCGAAATAATTGCATAGCGTTTGATGAGGTCACGCCTGTGGGGGGATTGCAAAGCGCGTCTCAATGCAAATTGCAAATTGAGGGTCAGTTGGAACTTCAAGTGATGATTACCGGGAAAGCGTTTTCTATTGTATTTCAGGTGATTAGCGGTTTGTCGGACGACATTTTATTAGGCGCTGATGTATTGAGGCATATGGTTATTGATATGCCTGCGCGTGAGTTGCGAATTGAGAGTGGCGATGCGCGTAAAAAGTTGACTGTGCCTTTTGACAACCCGTCGCCTGTAGTGCAAGAACGGCATATTTATGCAGTTGTGACTGAACCGACTGAAATTAAGCCGCGGCATGAAACGATAATTAGTGCGAAATTATCTGAACCAATTGATGAATTGACGTTTGCGATTGAGCCTTTGAACGGATTTCATGTGAAAACGGGTGTGTTTGCAGCTAATGCTGTTTATGAAAGCGCGAGTGAATTGTTTCCGGTGAGGTGTGTTAATGTGACTGAGGTGCCAGTAAAGTTGCAGGTGGGCCAGAAAATTGCCATCGTAGAGCCAGTGGAGTGTGTTTTACAAGTGCGACGAGGTGATCCGCCTGCTGAGTGGGTGCGAGAGTGCCGCGAGCGTGATATGAGTTTTACCGATACTATACTTGAAGCTAGTGAGGAAAAAGTACCAACGAAGGGCACTGTACCTTCAAAAGCGGCGAATACGACTATGAAAGTGGTTTGTGCCGATGGGAGGGAAATGGATTTTGAAATACCGGTTGAATTGGACGAAATTAAGCGCCAGCAATTAAAAGAGTTAATTTTGACTCATCAGGATGCTTTCGCCAGGGATAAGTATGATTTGGGATACAGTGAATTGGTTGATTATCGACTTCAGTTGACTAGTAAAATTCCGGTCGCGTGTCGAATGTATAGGTTGAGTTTGGATGACCAACAGTATTTGGAAAAGCATTTAAGTTGCCTGCTTGAGCATGACGTCATTGAACACAGTACGAGTCCGTACTGCGCGCCGACATTAGTTGTTACTAAGCCGGATGGTGCCAAGCGCATGGTGATAGATTATCGACGATTAAATGCAGTAGTTCACGCTCCCCAATTTCCGCTGCCCAGATTAGACGATACAATAGAGTCATTGCACAGTTGCAAATATTTTTAGCAGTGTCGATATCAATCAAGCGTTTTACAACATTGCGCTGCATCCGGATGATAGACATATTACGTCGTTTCGTAATTGTTTTGGTCAATTTCAGATGAAACGCTTGCCGATGGGATTAAAGTGTTCCCCGGCTTTAGCGCAGCGCTGTTTTGAAGTTACAATGGCTGGATTATTGCATCGAAATGTGTTGGTATATATAGATGATTTGCTCATTTACAGTAGGTCATGGGAAGATCATTTGAGTGATATAAGTCAGGTTTTGTCGCGTTTGATAAGTAGCAGTTTTAAAATACACCCAAAAAAGTGTTTTTTCGCGCGCACAACTGCTGTTAAATTCCTGGGTTATATGGTAGGGCGTGAAGGGATTTGTATACCGGACGATAAGCGAAAGTATTTGAGTGACTGGCCGCTACCTGTGTGTGTGCGTGAAGTTAAAGCGTTTTTGGGTGCCGTTGGGTTTTTCCGGAGATTAATTCATAAATGTGCTGAATATGCCGCTCCTTTGTCTAATTTAACTCGAACAAAAACTGAATTAGGAACTGAAAAGTATAGCGGAAGTACTCCCGTAGATTTAAATGCGAACCCCACCGCTTTGGAAGCTTTTAATAAGTTGAAGGTGATGGTGGCTGAAAGTCCCTGTATACAGTATCCTGATCCCAGTAAACCGTTTATAATTATTACCGATGCTTCTAAAGTTGCATTAGCTGGCATTTTAGTACAACGCGCTGAACCTGCCGCCGCTTTGCATGCGTGTTCATTTTATAGTCGAAAACTTTCTGAAGCGCAATCCCGATGGCCTGCAATTACGCAAGAAGCATGTGCTATTTTTGAGAGCATACGCAATTGGCATTGTTATTTAGCGGGCCGGCCGTTTGAAGTTTGGACTGATGCGAAAAGTATTTCATGGGTGAAAAATCCAAATTTGGAAACCCATCCCCATACGGGCTTGCACCGATTTGCGCTTGCTATTCAATCATATCAAGTTACTTTTAAGCATTTGCGTGGGAAAAGTAACGAATTGGCTGATGCTTTGTCGCGCTGGCGTGATGCACCCGTTGAATTTGATGAGCGTGTTAATTTGGACGAAGCGTTTGAAGAATATGCATTTGATATACCTGTTGATGAATTGGCGAGAATTTTGACTGAGGAAATGGCGTTGTTAACATCTGAGGAACATTTGGCTTGTCAAGCGGTAGCTAAGGCCATGGCGCGATTGGCTTCTGCTCAAAATTGGCTGAAACATGCGAAAATGAAGTCTTTGGAACCGTCAGTTACGGTAGCTACTGAACTGCCAGTGGCAAGCGTTGCTACTGTGCGGGCGCCGCATCCAATGACAATGCGTGTGCGAAGTAAAAAGAAGGTGGAGTCCAATTCTGAAAATGCTTTGAAATCGCCGCCCAAAAGTGACGATGCGCCTAAATTAATGGCTGGTGGCCACCGTTCTGTTCAATTAATTAAGAAACCGGAAAAACTCGATGCTTTACCTCCTCCCATTACTCCAATTGAAGAGTTGTCGCGTTTGCAAAAAGAAGAACCGTATATAATTACAATTCGTCGTATGTGCGAGGAATCTACTTTGCGTAGGGCCCCACCGTTTTTCATTGATCAATTTGATGTTGTCAGGCGTGATGCAGAACCATCAATATTAGTGGGTGAAAGGAAATACGACCCTGCGTGCATTCCCCAGTCACTAGTTGTCACTGTGTTAGAATTGGCTCATAATCATCCCACTGCTGGACATTTAGGTGTGATGAAAACGTTTGAAAGATTGCGCGAATTTGCTTGGTTTACAAATATGCGTCCAGAATGCGCTAGATGGGTTTCTACTTGCCCTTCGTGCAACGCGAAGAAAGGATTGCGCCGCTCAATGAAAACTCAAATTCAGAGCCGGAAAATCGCTAAGTTTCCTGGTGATTTTATTGCGATTGATGCAGTAGGGCCATTGCCAATTACCGAAAAAAGGAATGTGCATGTATTGGTATTTGTGGATCAATGTACGCGTTTTGGTTTAGCAGTGCCTGTTCCTAATTTGAAGCAAGATACTGTGGCTATTGCGTTTTTGCAACATGTGTTACCGATTTTTGGTGTGCCCGCTGTAATCTTATCCGACAATGCACCAAGCTTCATTGGCGGCATTTTTGCGGAATTGCTGCGTTATCTAAATACAGTGCAGCATAAGTGTTTCAACTACACGCCAAAAGGAAATGGTTTGGTTGAGCGCAGGAATGGCGTCTTAATGGAAATAATTTCGCATTATGTGAATGGCTCGCATTCGGATTGGGACAAACACTTAGGCGCCGCTGTCTATGCGTATAATACGTCTATGCACCCCTCTATGAAAGTAACACCATATGCGTTGCTATTTGGATCAAATTCTCCGTCACTTTGGGAGCGTATGATCGAGCCGACGGGAAATGGCACCGATAAGACCGATAAGCCGACGGCGTACAGTCCTTTTGTGTCAAATTTAGACGCGCGACTTTCGGACGTCCGCACGGCCGCGCATTCGGCTTTACAGCGCGCGCAAGAAAAAGAGTGTTTTTATGCAAATCGCAGTGCGCGCCGCTTGAATTTGAAGCCCGGTCAATCAGTTCGTGTTTATTCGCCCCGAATTCTTCGAAAGTTAGGTCGCGTTAAGAAATTCACGCATCATTATATTGGCCCGTATGAATGTTTAGATTATGTGCATCCCATTGTGACCGTGTTTAATAGGTTGTCTAAGAAAACTTATACCGTTCATGCTGATCGCGTTAAATTAACAAATGAACCAGTTAATCCCACCTATTCGCAGATTTTCGGTTAAAAACCCTGAGATTTTCCGCTCTTCAACCTAAAGTGTCCCAAGTCAATTATTCCGTTCGAAAATTCAATTAAAATTCATTTTTGGATTATTCGCGTTTAATTTCGGCCGTCAATTCGTGGTGAGTTCGGGGTTGCAATTTTTTGTGTTTTTGGTTGTGCGCGAGATAATTTTGTAGCAAAAAGTTGGGTTTTTTATGTAAGAGGTAAAGCGCGAAAATTTCATAAGTGTTATTAATTGTTTGTTCCTAATTGTCGTTGCAGTTTAATTCGTTAGTTGTTCATACCATCGCATTTATTTTTTTGTTCTAAATTCGTTCTTTAATTTCGTTCTCATTTTCGCCCATTTCGCAACAAAATAAAAATTATTTTTGGCGCAATACGTTTAACGTAGTGCGTTGAAAATAATTCGCAACTTTTCGATTAGGGTGTCGCTCAGACCTTCGTGCATTTCGGTGCCGACATTCTGGGTGGCGCATTTTAAGTAGCAATAAGTGTTTTCCGGTGCTCTACTTTGAAGTGTGAAATATGACTAGTTCGGGTGGCGTACCTATGGGTGGGTATGGAGCGAGTTCCAGTTCGTATCGTGGCGGGCGCATAGCCAAAGCGCCGCTCAAGTCGTGGACTTCTCATGGAAAACAGGGCGGTGACACTATTCCGCCGCTGCCCTACAATCCTCCTCGAAACGCCCGATCGACTTGTCCTGAATTTGTCATCAACCAGAAGTTGTCGGGAATAGTGGATCGAGTTCACGTCGGTAACGAGCCGCGTCCTACCAGTTATCAATGCCACATTCGTTTCGACGGCGATGCGCAAGCGCTTTTGGAAAGCTATCCGGAGTGGTCGGAAGCGGAAACGGCTTATCCCTTTTTCACCTATTCGGTCAACAAAGCGGAGCGCGCTCGTGAGCGGTCGGTGCAGAAAATTTTGAAGGAATATCGCGAGGCTAACGAAGCTTACGACATGTTTTTGCCGCTTGTCCGCCACGGCATGCATTTTGTCGCGACTGGTATCAGTAGGGTTAGCGCCAATCCGAAATATTGGAAATTGCGAGGCGTCACAATTATGAAAAATGACGCTCAAATGCCATTGTTTTTGGGCCGCCCTGTTGTTATTGTTTCGCAAGGACAGGTTGACCTCTCCGTCGATGAGCCAGCATCGGAAATTTCACAGAGAGGACAGGAAAATCGCGAAGGATATCATCCTTATCCGGCCAAGTGGAGATACTTGCGTTTGAGGGCAGCGTTCACCCCTTCGCGGTACATTAGTGCACCCCCCTTCAAAGGCGCCGACGAGCGGGATCCGGGCCCTGAAAAGTTAATTTTTGCGCACAGCGAAAATGTCATGGAAAGTGACATACACCCGCACGCCGGACAATTAGGTGTGGCGCATGTAGAATATCACGCTTTTGACGACGCCGGCAAAGTCAACAACTTTTATTGGGGTCATGCGTATGGCGTGCGTATTTTTTCGGCGCGGCAAATCGAGGCTGGTATGGAGTGGAAAGGCGAAATGAATAGAAATTACCTCACCTCTCAGCTGCAGCTTCGTTCCATCTTTTTGGCCGCCGCTAACGTGTGTCACGAAGCGCATTTGCGATACACTGCGACTAGGGCGAAAGCGGTGCGCGCGCAGGTGACTTGGCAAAATGGGCCGCGGGGATTAATTGCGATAATTAGGTGGGCGCGCGTGCATTTGAATCCAGCTGCTGCGATGCGCGACACGGCCGAGTGGCACAGGAATAAGGCGCAGGGCTACATGTTGAATTTTACTTCGCCCATGTCGTCGCTACAAATCGTCGAAGCTGATCCCCGGGGGGAAGAGCGCGCTCTGACTGGCCGCCCGCAAATAAATTTACGTACGGTCAGCGCCGATATCACTGCCGAGGCGGTGCAGCTGGTCGCCAAACCGGACGTGTTGGTGCCGCAGGCGCTGTCGCCGCATTTGCTGCCTAATTGCGATTACATGGTGCGCGGTTCCGCTTTGTCGCCTAGCTACAATGGCCGCATGGAAATTTTGGAGCGGTTGTGCATAATGGGGCCTAGTGGTTACCGGCCAACCGAGAGCAACACCGGAATGCTCGCTGTGGAAGACCAGGTCAAAATGGCGGTAGTGCTGCACAAGCAGTTGAACCAAGTTGAGACTGATTGGCAGCGCACGCTCGACAAAATTGAGTCTGACGGGTTGTATGCCGAGGTGCGCAGAGGCACATGCGAAGATTTATTGCAAGCGCAGCAGGGTGATTTTCGGCCGCAGGAGGGGCAGGGGCGTGTGATTGCGTCAGTTATCAAGTCTGTGCGAAAAACTGCGCCACTATTGTTGATGTGTGATTCACCGTTCGGTTCCGGTAAAACGACTGTGCAAAGTCAGTGTGCGTACGCGGTTGCGTTCAAATTTACTGAGAAAAATGACCCGCCGAACCCGCTGAAGAGGGAATTGCCCTCTGATGCAAACAAAAATGCGCTTTACCACTCCACAATGACTACTTGCAGTGTGAATTCGGCCGCTGATGAGTCTGCCAGACGATCGTTGCAAAGTTTGGCAAACATTGGTCTGCCTAATTTGGAAACGGTTGTGGAAGTTTTGCTGCGCAGTAGGGAGAGGTGGACTGCGATGGATGATAAGCCAAATTTTCAAACACCTGGTTATGCGCGTTTTTGTCAGGTGCGCGCCGCCTTCGCGATTCGCGTGCTGAGTCCATTGTTGGAAGTTGACGATCGCTACGTCGATATGACGCTCCAGCAATTGCCGCTGCTGAATTTGATCGCGCAAAACATGCCCATGCATGTGATCCGATTGAATGACCACTGGCTAACTGCTTATGAACGCTTTACCGCTCAACGCCATATTTGTGACACTTTGAACGAGATCATCGCGAACAACCAGCACCCCGCCGACATTTTCGAAGCCATTCGGTCGCAGTTGCCTTTGGTTCGTTTGTCCATCGACGAAGACGACGAGGATGACTTGGTGCCCCTGGACGATGGTCAAGAGGAGGGCGTGCAGGCGTGGGGGGCCACGGCTGGCTTTGTCGATGACAACCAGGTGTGGGGCAAAATTTACAAGCGCGAAATGCGACGCCTCGTTAGGGTGGCTACTAGGTTGCATAAGGTGGTGTTGAATGTGCTGCAGCCAGGCCAAGTCCATGTGACCTTGGATTCATCGCGCGATAAGCGACTGCAAGTTTTGAAATATGCCGCGGTATTTGTGGACGAGGCGTCTTTGGCGGATGAAACTGCGATTTTTGGCGCTGTTTCAAACGCTCGACTCCCCCACAATGGCTTGGTGCTTTTGTTTGGCGATAGCAAGCAGTTGACCCGAATGGTCAGGCCGCATTCATGGATCGCTCCGATCCTGAAACCTGATCCATCGCTGATCAATAGGTTGGTGGAAGGTGTGTTGTGCCCAATTCTGAAGCTCGAGACTGTCTTCCGCGGCCACGACGCGCTGATTCAAGCGAATTCAGTCGCTGCGTACGATGGCCAATTGCGCGCGTTTCACGAATACAGCCAGTGGCGAGATACTTTGCCGCTCATGGCTTGCGGTGCCGATCAGGTGCCTTTGTCTTCTGTGATCGTGCACATGGGTTTCGAAACGAGCGAGGGCGTGTCTGTTAAAAATTTGACGGAGGTCGACATTGTGGTGCGCGTTGTGCAGCAATTTGTCATTTTGGCGCTGAACAGCGAGGGCGAGAATGTCGTTCCGTGGAGTGATTTAGAAAGCGCCGATTCGCTGCTGATTGTGTGTTTCTATTCAGCGCAGGAGAGAAGAGTGATTGACGAATTGGTGCGATTGAACTGGGCGCAGTTGTTAGGGGGTGAGGGGTTCCCCGATTATTTGGTGACCCCAGCGTTTTGGCGGAAAAAAGTCATCACTGCTGATCGAGCGCAAGCTCGTGAAGCGCACGTGGTGATTGTGTCATGTGTGAGGGGTAGCGCGCCGCGCGTGGACGCTACTGGACACCCGTCGCAGCGCGAGCGCGATGTGATGGACAGAATTGGCTTTTTGGCGATGCCGGAGCGGTGCAACGTGGCCACGTCTCGCGCCAAAACGGCCAGAGTCGTGATCATGAACGCCGCTACCGTGCTGCATTCTGAATTTTTCTGGCGTTTTGTGGCGGTGGAATTAGGGAAGGGACACGTTTTTGCGTACCACGAGCGACATTTGTGGGAGAGTGACCCGTTGGCTAGGTTTCTGGGCCACTGGAGAAGTGCCCCGGTCGATCTGCCAGAACCCGCTCCGCCCGTGCAAGAAGAAGAAGAAAATGAGGTTCCGCCGCCGCAGGAAGAAGTTCAGGAGGTGGATGTGAGCGAACAGCGAGTGTCCCCTCAGCCAGACGCCGATGTCGTTCCCGCTCCCGATTCCCCAGACGTGCAAATGTTGCCGCCCGAAGAGCAGGAGGAGGAGTCAGAGAAAGTTCAGCCGCGCGCGGATGAAAAAGCGAGTTGTTCTCGGTCTCGGCGTCGGTATCGCGGTCGTCGTCGCTCTCCCTCGTCGAGTTCTTCCTCTTCCTCTAGTTCGTCGTCGGGTTCGTCAAAATCGGGATCGAGTGAGACCGATTCGGCCTCGGAGTCTGAACACGCGCCGCCCGTACCGGCACACAAACAGAAAACGCACCAGGAGGAGGAAGTGATGGAGGTGGAACAGGAGCAAGGTGAACAAGGTGCTCAACAGCAGGAACCGGCAATGGAAGGTCAACGGCAAGAGCAAGAACCAGAGCCAGATACTGAAGAGGCCAATAATGCAATTATTGGAGAAAAATTGGATGAGTTAATTCAAATGGCGGGCGAGTTGAACACCGAGTTGGACGCTGAGCGACAGCAACAGTCCATGAGCCCAGACCGGCAGATGCTAAGACAAATGGACGCCATCCAGGAGGAGGCCAATGAATCTGCTGAGCCCATGCAGGAAGATGAGCAGGAGCAGGAGCAGCCTGAGGAAGTGGCCGCACAGCAGCTGCAGCAACCTGTTCAGGTTGTTGTAGTTGGCGCGTCACCGCCACCGCAAGAGGAACAGAGTCCGCCCCCGCCAGTGACTCCAACTTTGGCAGGTTTGGAGCCAGAGGAGGAGATGGAAGCGGAGTAATGGTAATTTAGGTGTACAGGAATTTTTTTTTGTTTTTGTTTTTAGTTGTTTTTGTTAGCGAACGTTTTACCAGTAGAATTGAGCTTTTGTTGAATTGAAAATTGAATTTTCATTGAGTTTTACCGGTTCAAAAGTTTTTTTGTGTTCTCAACAAAGTGTGGAAAAATACGTAATGGTTGTCAACAAATTTAAAGTTGGTTTAAAATAGTTCTCAAAAGACGGGAATTTAGTTTAATTCGTTTTTTTTTTAATAGTTTTGCTGTGCTTCGATTTTAGCCGGGAGGTAAAATGTATGGCTGGTGGAGTTTGTGAGCAAAAGTGGGTGTCCAAAAATTGTAAAATTTCAAAAAAATTTAAGTGTAAATGTATATATAGTTCACTTAATAAATTTATGTAGAGGGTTGTTTACACTTCCGAGCTTACAACAATTTAAACATTTCAGTCCTACTTCGACGATGGTTTTGGGCGATTCGGTGGGCGAACGTGGCGTTGACGTTTTCGGCTACGTCGCTGCGCTACGTTGGCAACGTGGCAACGTGCATTTCCGTTTTTCCGGTGCCCCATTGTGTTATGTGTGTTTTTTCTGGCCAAGGAAAGGATTGGAGGTATTGAGGATCTGATACAAAGTTGACGCTGTGATGTAAATAGTTGTTTTTATTTGTTTTATTTTTAATTAGGTAGTTTTTTTTTTTTAGAAAGTGAGACAAGTGAATTGGCAACAATTTTAATTGTGACAGTTTAATTTAAAAGTAATTTTTTTACTAGCGGTTTGGATTGCATAACAAAGTTTCAGTTATTTCCTCTAAGTAAAAAGAGTGACGCTGCAGTTACGTGTCGTAGTGCGTGAATGGTCAGTGATAACTGAGGGCACATAGGTTGAATTTTGACTAACTCTCGTTGCATTTTTTTACGTGAGGGTCGCGGCTATTGATCTAGTATGTACTGTGCATTCCTGCAT
Source organism: Sphaerolaimus hirsutus (assembly GCA_964036195.1). Lineage (NCBI taxonomy): Eukaryota > Metazoa > Nematoda > Chromadorea > Monhysterida > Sphaerolaimidae > Sphaerolaimus > Sphaerolaimus hirsutus. Next base: position 21,957,153 of record OZ038454.1, on the reverse strand, counting down.
TTCCGGATTGGGAAACAAAAGTTAATTCACATACGATTTTACAAAGGTACACTGATTATAGAGGTGCGATGATGATTGGTGTTGAAAATGAGAGGTAATTAAAAGAATCGAGTTTAACTCGACAGGCATGATCGCATGTCTAAATGCCTACTCCCTTGGCTTGTTGTGAGAACAGCCCAGTCCGCCGATCTCATCGAAACAAGCACCCATACAGTGACAAGTGTACCTATTTTTGAGTGAGTTGAGCAGTTCGGTATTTTCGGGGTGTGGTTTTTGCACAGTGCGTATGGGATCAAAAAGCCGTGGCTGACTAATTAATATTCTGGTAGCAGAATGAGTGGTGTAGCAGCGAGAGTGGTCATTTTCGTGATAAGTGCCTTCGGTAGTTAATGGCTGTTGCGTTTCGGCATGTGGCAGTGGATTCACTTGAGTTTGTTTTTTGTTGTTTTAAACTTCAAAAAGTCATGCAATCCAAACATGTATTTAAGCTACAAAGATTGAAACTTATAAACTTTCAAGTTGCCAATCATTTGCGTTCGTATTTCTGTTAAGCGTTATACCGACTTCATATTCATTTTAATTGTAGGTTTGGTAGGGAATAGGTAAAACTCGAGTATGCTAATTTTTATTTGATTTTACGTTTGCAACTTCGCTATTTTTTATCTACCTAATCCTAGATTGATTTTTTAGTATTTCCCTTTCCCCTAGAAAACTGATAACTTGACATTTGGATATTTAGGAATTTATGCAAATTTCGTGGTTGATCTTTATTATACAAAGAGATGAAATAATAAGCCGCTTGTTTTTCCTGTTTTTTCCCCGAATATTTTGATAAGTGTAAAGGTGATCTGATTTGAGTGCGTATTTATTTAATCACTCTGATAGAATTTCCGCTAAGAGTCTTTAAAAAGGTACCGTAATTCAATTTTTCCTTGACAGTCAGTGTGAAAGTTAGTTTCATTCGCCTTACCGGTATCCTAATTTTATCATGGATTATCCCACTTACGACATTTTTTCGTTGTGCATTAATAATACGTGTGCTTCTTACGCTTTGGATATCAACGTCATTTTCGTTTATTATACGCTCTTTTTGCTGATGGGATTACTGTTCGCGTGTCTATTTGTTTCGCTAATTGCTGTGTGTTTCCCCGTTCGTGGAGGTGGTTTTGGGATTTCGGTAGAGTTCGCTGAGTAAAATTTGAATCGCCCGCCATTTTTTTCGCGCTAAAACAGGTTTTTACAGTATCTCGTGTGTTTTTCCTGTTCTTTTTTATTCTTGTCGCATTCGTTCATTTTCTCATTTTCTATTTTTATCCTCGCTCTTGTTCCCAACCCGATTTTTGGCGCGTGAATTCTTTGTGTTTTTGTGTAGTTGATCGACGTATCCTGTAAACTGACGCCGTGAATAATTTTAGGTATGCCCGTTTTAAAATTCCGTGTGTCTGTAAAGTCGTTTGTAAGCATGCTTCTCGTGGTATGTGGAAGTGTTGTCTGGACTTGGCTTATGTTGTTGCGTATAAAAGCGTACCGTAATTTAGAGTAGGGGTCGATTCAGTCGAAATTGCTTCGGTTTCATTTTCTTGGAGTTTTTTCGAAGGTTTTGTGCCGCTGGTTAGAAACTCGCTCTCAGTGTGTTCCCTGTGTTCTATCTAAATGTGTGAATTCTGAGTCTAAAAAATCGCCTAAAATAAAATCTCTTCTAAAAACTTCGGACCCCTTGGTGTAAATTAGACATTCAACTAATTACTGGTGCGTTGATAAAAACGCCATTCGCTAAAAAGCTAACTTAATTGACGTAGCGTACACCTGTGATATTCGCTTCGGTGAATTCACCATTGTGCGTTGCGAATTCAATCGGTAGTCGCTTTTCCGTTGCCTTACTTTGTCGCTCATCCAACGAGTAGGTGTGAGATCGGTAAAACTTGGCAGTTTGCCATAGTGGAATTTGGTTGAGTAAAAAGTAGCCGGTGAAAATTCATGACATATGTATGTGGATGTAAAATCCACTCTTTACTCGATTTTTCTGGACTTGGCGCTTAGCACTTTTAGAACAGAACTCTTCAATTAGCAAGTTGCAAATAACATAAACACCTTCCCGGACAAGTTCACCACCAATTTTTTTTTTCACTTCGAATCAGAGTTGGAAAAACGTATTTACGTTTACCCGAAATACCCGGTTATTCGGGTATTTATACTTACGTTTACATTTACGTTTTCCAAAAATACCATTACGTTTTGTTACGTTTTCCTGACCAAAATACCCGGGTACTAGGGAAAACGTAAAAAACTTGTGATCGTTCACACGTGCACATGTTCAAATCGGCTGCACCACCTGCAGCCAACAATATTCTTATGTTTTTGCATAAACGTAAAATGTATATGTACAAAAAAGCGGTGAATAAAAAAGTCACTGCACGCTTGCACTTACACATGAATACTGGGTACATATTCATAAATGTGTTCAAATGCTGAACACAGAAACCTTTTTGTTTGTTATTGGAGGCTTGCGTTTATAAATTTTATTGTGATGAATTCCGACGACGCACTTGCAACAACTGTGAGTAGCACACGTTGTGAAATTGGCAGGCCGAGTGCAAGCTCTGGTGCCAATCCCAGACTCTGTAGGATGCCCTGTAAAATGTAAAACTTCATGAAAATGTCAAAACTCATTTGAAATGCCCAGCAAAATGGAGAAAATTTGCCACCTTTCAGGGCATTTTGTATAACTTTAGACACTTTGCATGCCATTTGATATTTTACAAAGCATTTTACAGGGTCTGGGACTCCCCCGGAATCACCAGCGTAGTTGATTTGGCCACACTTACAACAGAAAGTGGTACAGATGCAGCGATTGACCCATCTAAATGTGAAAAAAATGGTATTTTGCAAAGCACAATGGCAAATATTTACAGTGTATAAATTTTTTACGTTTACGTTTTTTTTAACGTATTTCTTGGTATTTTAAAAATACCTTACGTTTTAGTATTTATACTTATGATTTGGAAAAGGTATTTACGTTTACGTTTACGTTTTCCAAAAATACCAGTAGGGTTGGCAAGCGATTTTTTTTAAGCGATTTTTTTTTTTAAAATTCCGATTTAAAAAAAAAATCGCAGCACCCGTACCGATTTAAAAAAAAAAATCGCTGGCAAAAAATTTTGGTACTCAAGCACTGGGTAAAATGCAAAGATTTTGCGCGCAAGCACGCACTTTCAAGCAAACAATCCATCAGTTTCTTTTTTCATGGCTTTTACAACCAATTTGGGGGTATAGTACCCATTTATGTGTGCTTTTAAGCATGTAATCATTTTAGAAAGTATTCATAGTTATGTTTTTTGTGTTGTCACATCAAACATTTATGCAAATGCATCCATTTCACTTCCAATATCATTTATATTTTGTTCTGAGCAAGAAAATGCTATTTCTGCAAACAAAATTGCAAATGGTCGATGAAATGTGATTCACGTCACAAATATTCAATTTAATTACTTTTACACTTAAAAATAAGCTTACTTTCAAGCTTTTCGGAAGCTCTACAGTACTTATATTAGCACAGAAAGCATAGGTTTGCATTCCCTACCAATTTATATGGCTTTTATTACCCCCAGAGGCGACTTTAGGCAGAAATAGGGCTAATTTTGACCCCAGCGATTTTTATTTAAAAAAATCGATTTTTTTATAAAAAAACTCGATTTTTTTTTAATAATCGGGGTCGTTAAAAAAAATCGATTTTTTCCAACCCTAAATACCAGTATTCGCACAACTCTGCTTCGAATGCAATATCTCCGTCCTGGGGTTTTTATAAAGCTGAAACGTTGTATATATAAAGTTGTAAGACCCCTCTACCCTTTAACAATCGGGGAGGTGTGGCGACTCACTACAGGGTGACTCGCCCTATATGCAAAAATTTTTTTTGGCGTTTTTGATGTCCTAAACAAGTTCACCACCCACTTGATTGGCTACACTGAGAGCTGTATCTCCATATGTGATGGCGCTATAAAGCTGAAATTTGGGGGATGTCTTGCCAAGAACCCCCCTCACAATACACCAGTGGGGCGGCTGCCGACGACCCACTAAAGCATGGGTCACTGCATATAAAGGTGACCATTTTAAAAAACAGCCCAAGTGTCCCAAAACAACTTCATCACCCAACTGCATTTGTTGCAACGACATACCTAATATAAAACTGAATCTGGTTGGAACCCTAGTTCAGCCAAAAATTTTTTTTCAGTAGGGCACCCACCCTGTCCCATAAATGGTAGACCGAAAATTTCACTTTAAATCCCTACTGGGAACTTTAAAAAAACGTTTAAAAAAATAAAAACGTTTTTTATTTAAAAAAAAACGTGGAGTTGAAGAAACGTTTTTTTCCAACCCTAGTTTTGATAAGTCTATATTTCGGAAACCTAACAAAATCCCTTTTTTCAGGTTGTTATTTTGCATCACATGCTGTCGAAAGCGAAAATCGCCGCTCGCCCCTCCGTTCTTTGGTGTTACAAAAAGGAGCTGGGCTTCAGTTCGAACAGAAAGAAACGCATGCGCATGATGCAGGTGCGCATTTTTAAACATGGGGGTTAAAAATGTGCGGGTATCGGGTCGGGTCGGGTTTCCTACCCTACCTGAGTGGGCCAAATCAAATCCAGGGTATCCATAATCCCGGCAAAAAGTCCGGATTTTCCAATCCCCATCCCGACACCGAAAATCCCAACCCGATCCCAAAAATCAAGAACCCATCTGTAGCCCCGTCGAAACCCAATCGCAACCCACTGCAGAAGAAAATCAAAGCGGGCAAGGTATCCGTGGAGGACGACGACCCGTTCGACATGTTCGTGGCTTCGACGCACATCCGCTACTGTTACTACCACGAGACGCACAATGTGCTCGGAAACACGTTTGGGATGTGCGTGCTGCAGGTTGGTGGGGGGGGGGTGGGTGCTGGGGGGTGGCTAGGGTTCAAACGGGATTGACTTTTCGGGATCGGGATCGGGATTGGTGTTTTGAAATTTCGGGATCGGGATCGGGATTGGCTATTTGAGATTTCGGGATCGGGATTGACCTTTCGGGATCGGGATCGGGATTGGCGTTTTTTTCGGGATCGGGATTTAGGCCTAAAAAAATGGTTTTCAGGCTGGGGGGTGTTCCTGACATTGCACAAAATGACCCAAAACAGTAAAAACAATGGATGCCAGAAACGTTGGATTAAATTGGCATCCAAAACAATGCTATAGATTCGTTTAGGCACTGCGCAATAGGCTGCCTGGCATTGTTATTCACACCACTGTCTATTATATATGCATGTGTATTAACCTTAAACTTTGGTAATGGGCACTGTATCGTTTCCATTTGTAGTGGTGTCGATGCCCACGCAACAGAGATATAGAGGGAGGTGGTGAAATGCCGCGCTTACGTGCAAAATTTTTACAAACTGCATACAAAATGGTCCTTTAAAAGTGCCATTTCTGGCACCTTTTGTGTCTGTGAAGTTTTCCGGGATCGGGATTGGGGCATTTTTTTCGGGATCGGTATTGACATTTTCAACATCTCGGGATCGGGATCGTGATTGGCTTTTTCAAATTTCGGGATCGGGATTGAGATTTCGGGATCGGGATCGGGACCACAAAATCCCGGATTCGTGATCGGGATCGGGATCCCGTTTGAACCCTAGCGGTGGCACTTTATTTTTTGAACTGTTTTTCTTCTAAATCTGTGATTACAGAGTAAACTGCACGCTTTACTCGGAATGTTACCATATTTTCAAGAATAAGCGACTGATATTTTTTGTGTTTAATCGTGCCATAGTGAAACGTTGTATTGTAGGAAGTATAAATAAAATGGTTAATTTTTCAGAGGGGATATTCTAGATTTCTGTGCAAAGTCTGCAGCGGTGGAGTTTATTTTTGGAGAACAAAAAAATATTTTGTGGGGGGTTACAACGTTTTTCAACGTGTGGATTTTTAGTTTCAATATATCTGGTGGGAAGTTTTGCAAGGTGATGTTTTTCGCATATGAATTCCCCTGTTTATTGCGCGTTTACATTTCATTTGTACTCCAGCCGCTTGCGAGCTATCGCATAAACCATTCCATGCGATATTTTTTATTCATTTTAAATGGTAATTACCTCGTTGGTAGTGCAAAATAAAATGCAAAATTTATTGCTGCACGAGTGTTAAACAATAATTCCTATAAATAGTGTGGCTGGAACAATATCGTATTTCAAAATCTATGTTCAATATTCGATATTTTCTATTCGTAATTTTATGCGAAAAGTCAATGCAGTGATATTACATACTGTCCCAGCTCAAATTCAAATATGACAATTTAGCATATAAGTACATCGATTACTATATTATTATTGTAACTCTATTTCTCACATCAATAAAACTCTGTGCACCATCTCTGTAAGTATTAGCTGATGTTTAGCTGCAATTTTCATACCACAGATTGAAATTTTCAGCTGTGTGTCCGAACTTTTCGTCCGAACAAATTTCATTCTAAAATTGGAACAAAAATTCGATCACATGCTAAACTACACATTGAACGCGGGGGGTGGGAAGAGGCATGTCTATGTGTGATAGATTTGAAAAAGAAAACATTCGAAGAACATTTTGAAGATATTTTACCCCCATCTTGTGTATATGTAACCATTGTAAAATAACACTATAATCTGTACAATGATGTTTATATTTTGTTGGTTCTGCGAAAACGGAACTTATATCTTCGAAATACTCATTTTTGGATGAGAAACAGGGCCACGGAGAAGTTTGAAAACATTCATGAAAGCATTCATTGATGAAAATCGCTTTTCGTGATGCAAGTTTCCGCCCAGTTTTTGTTGCTTCTACCATTGTTAAGATAAAGAGTTAAGTTAAGTTTAGTTTAGTTTTTTAATTTTAGTTTAGTTTTTTAAGTTTAGTTCAGCGTCCAAAGAAAAACGTTCAGACGCATAACGTAAAATTTCAGTGTGTAGTGCGGCACTAGGATTGGCACTAGTTATTTTTACAATTTTTGCTTGCGCTCGTGATAAAAACAAACGATTTTAAGTCCGTTTTTTAAATAACCCCAGCCGCAACTAATTATCCACTCATACAGTGGCGTAGCCAGGATTTTTGAGCGGGGGGGGCGGATTGTTTACGGAGCCCCGCGAACGGGGGGGGCGGCGCCCCCCCCCTAAAATTTGACCTATTTAGTAGGGGAATGGCGCCATGGCGCTGGCGCCATTCGTAGGCGCCGCGCCATGGCGCCATTGGCGTTGGCATAGGCGCCACAGACCGCTGTATATGTATGTATTTTACATATGTATACAGCGAAAATGAACATTTGAGTGCACTTTCAATGAGCTTGAAGCCGTTGCGACCTGCAAAGAGAAAATGCCTTTGGTGTTACGCTTTATTGCGCGCTTGCGCGCAAAATTTTTGAAAAATGGCCCGAAAATCGTTGCACCAGAACACATTTCACGACATTTCTCACGTCTCACCCGGGAAGGGGGGGGCGGCCGCCCCCCCCGCCCCCCCCCTGGCTACGCCACTGCACTCATATACTTTTGGCCGCACACGCCAGAGGCCCCATTCACGCTAGTTGACAACCGAAATTTCCCAAACTAACAAACCACATTTGAGTTTACCGTGATAAATAATTTGTCATCTCTCGTCAAAAGCAGTTGACGGAATCCTCAAACTTGTCATTGTCATTTCTGTCATTGTCAACTGGTAAATTGTCACTGTAAACTTGTCATTCCACTTGTCAACTAGCGCGCGCGCCACGGCAACCAAAGGCCCCCAAAGTATCCAATCACAACATGACCGCGTGTGCACTATTCGCGTGATTGTGCACGTTGGCGTGGTGCGCCAACGCCGGCCCCATCATGCCGCCCACGTTGCCCATCCACTGGCCCAGGGGCGTCTTGGTCGCCTCCGCCCGCTGCGCATCCCTGGGCGCACTCCCAGACCCTGTAAAAAGCCCTGTAAAATGCCAAGTGGCATGCAAAGTGTCAAAAGTCATGGAAAATGCCCTGCGAAATGGCAACTCGGTTGCCATTTCGCAGGGCATTTTCCATGACTTTTGACACTTTGCATGCCACTTGGCATTTTACAGGGCTTTTTACAGGGTCTGGGATTGGCACCTGAATCGCTGCAGGGCGCCTTTCTGCCGCTCGTCCATGTCGGCGAGCATGAGCTGGCGCCGCGTGGCCGCCGCCACTGCTCGCGCTCTTCTGGCTGATTGGGTTTGTGTGCGGAAGTTGGGCTTATGGCCGCCCCCCGGCGTGTCGCTGCTGCTGCGCGCTTCGGCTGGGGGGGGGGGTTGGGGTTGTTTTGGGGGTACAGTTGTTCTATTTATAATGGCAACTACCTAGTGATGGAAAAGGCACCGGGAAAAATTGCACCACACCGGCACCGTTGCCATCGCGTCAAAATGGAACTTGGCACCTTGGGAACCGGCAAAAAATGGCACCGGCACCGGCAGGGCACCCTCGAAAAGGGGTACCGTACCACACCGCACCCTTCGGTGCCCAGCACCGGTGCTCCGGTGCGTTTCCATCACTAGTGGCAACATCTGGCTGCAAATCCATCACGTGAGAATTCTCACATATTATTCTCTGCATGCAGCTGATTGTTCTGATATACTGGTCCGCGCGTGTAGTCATCTGCGAGTGTAAAATTGTATTTTAATAGGGGGTGGGGTTTAATCGGGATTGGTTTATCGGAATCATAGGGGATTTTTTGGGTGGCATTTTAGGCGGGTCGGGACTAGGGTTGGCCGATGTTTTTTTTAAAACGTTTTTTTTTATAAAAAAAACGTTTTTTTAAAAAAAAAAACATGACGTCCGAAATGTTTTTTTTTTAAAAAAAACATCGGCCGAAATTTTTAGTACTAAGCACTAGGTATTTTGCAAAATTTTTGCGCGCAAGCGCGCAATTTCACACACAAATTGACATTGGTGGTTGTTTTCATTGGTTTTGTTGCATTTTTAGTATCAAAACATCCATTTCTATGTGCTACCATGGGTGAATAAGCCGACATATGTTGCTGTAATATATAATATTGAGGTAATGTGTGTAACTTCACTCCCAAAGTAACAACCTCCTTTTATAACCTTGTTTGATCACCATTCCGTGCCAAACTTTACCTGAAGTCACGAACATTCAACTATAAGGCGATATACAAACGATATGTCGACGAAAAATGGATATTTTTGACACAAATCACCACTTATAATGCTATCCCATGGCTCCACAGCCATTATATGGTCATATTTAACATCACAGAGTATTGCCAGTGTCTGATATACCTATATATGTTGACACTAGGTCATATCTGGGAGCTTTTTAAAAAAAAAACGTTTTTTTTTTTAAAAAAACATCGAGTTAAAAAAAAACGTTTTTTTTCCAACCCTAGTCGGGACAAATTTTTCCGGGATCGAGATTGCGATTTTAAACATTTCTGGATCGGGATTGCGATTTTCAAATTTCGGGATTGAGGGATCGGGATTGTGGCACGAAATCCAGAATTTTTTCAGGATTTGGGATCGGGCTCCCGTAGTGTGTACCGAAAATTGTTCCGACATTTCGCAATAGCAATCCCGTTTGAATCCATACAAAAGATATAAATAAATATCAATATAATACAAAACTTTTTTCTAAAAAAAATCCAGAAAAATTCACACCCAAATCGATAGGACGTCGAAAATCAGCGCGACAATCTGCGCCACGCATATCGTGATCGCCGAAGCGACGACCATTTCTCTCCGCTGCGCCAGCCACCAATGTATGGCCAGCATGGCTACGTGTCTGAAATGTGATTTTTTGAATGAAAAGTGGGCCCACGCCCCACACAACACCAGTTGACATCAAAATTTGTGTCAACTAAATTCAACTATGTTTTGGTTAATTATGTGATTTCAACTTCCCTATGTGACAGAGCATGGTGAATTTTTTCAATTGTGACACTTGATTTTCATTGTTTCTGTTAAGTGTAATTTTTTTTATTTTTTTGGTGTTTTTTAGTTGACATACGTTTGGCACAAATTTGCGATGTCACCTAGTGTGGGGGGCAATATGACACCATAACGCGCCTTTCAAGAAATGTTCAAGATTTAAGTGTACTTTCCAACCGCATCATGGAAATTTTTTGTTGTAAAACCAGGTGGCAGTCCCAGACACTGTCAAATGTCATGCAGTGTCAAAAGTCATGTAAAATGCCCTGCAAAATTGCAACTCGGTTGCCATTTTGCAGGGCATTTTACCTGACTTTTGACACTTTGCATGACATCTGACATTTGACAGGGCATTTTACAGGGCCTGGGATTGTCACCAGTGCAGCAGTGCAAAAAAAACTTTTCAAAAAGCAAACAAATCAAGACCTGAGCGCGCTGATAGCCTGCCAGGCGATGTGTGGCCGCAGCAGTTTCCACTGGTCGTAGGCGGTGCCGACAAAAAGTGCCAACGCGCTTGGCACGCATGACCCGTCAACTGCGAATTTCACAAGTGATTCAATTAGAATTAAGGGACGCGACCAGGGGTGGGGGAGGTAGCCCCCCCCCCCCCCCGAATAGCCCAGCTATTTATCTATCCTGGGGGCAAATATATGGCTACAATCCTCTGAAACACCCCTCCCCCTTAAATCGGCCAGCTATCCTATCTGGAGCGATGTTTGACGAACTTTCCTCCACATTTTGCTCAAAATCGCTAATTTTCATAGTAGATTTTCACTTTCAAACTTTATAGCGACTGCCCGTTGTTTTTGATGGAGAGTGAAGAAATTTGGCTGCCAAATTTCTTTGGTGCCCGGAATGTGGTGAAGCACTGGTGCCGATTCCGTCAGTAGTCACTTTGAAGTGATATGGGAACTTAGTGGTCATTCAACTAAGCTTAGGAGTGACAGGGAATTTTGCAAAAGCTCACTCATCATTTGGTTCACCACATAACTTTTCTCATGGCATTAATATTTACCATATTTCTTGACCCATGTCCATGGTATTTTCATTTACATATTTATTTGTCACTCAAGTTTACCTTCCACTTAGCTTACCACTTACAACTTGACTAATCACTTCTCTTTTCACTTGTCCACTTGCTGAATCAGGTCATGGTAGATATTTGTCACCCCTCATCGCCCTAGATATCTAAGAATGGCCCGTCATAAATATCCCTTAATTTCAAAATGACCCTATGCAACCCCCCCCCACAAACCTAAAATTGAAGTGACAAACATAGTTTGCCCATACCCGGCGAAATAGTTGCTATAAAAATAGTTTCCATCCTTGAACAGGTAGTCTGGAGCCATACTCAGTTGTACGCAACTGAAAAATAGCTGGAAACCAACTGCTACTACGCATTGGTCAATAGCGCCCACCGTAGCCACCATTTTGTTTTGGCATTTGCTGCAGATAAAGATGGGCGGTTTTTAAACAAACATTTTTACAACAACTTTGTATGTTGTGCTCTTTTTAATTATGTATGTTAATTATTAGAACTTCATTGAATATATGAAGAGTTCTGTTCTAAAACTGCACAAGAACCAAATCCAGATAAATCACGTTGATAAATCCAGATAAATCAAGCATGGATTTGACATCCACATATAGCTTTTCACGTTTATAAAAAAATTAGCGTTATTTGTTTTTCGAGGCGGCGTGCCTCAAGCCCTCAAGCGTGCACGCCCGCCACAAATCCGCTATGCCCGTAAGCAGGGACGTATCCAGGATTTTTGAGCGGGGGGGGGGCTGCTTGTTTACGGGGGCCGGCGAACGGGGGGGGGCTCAGCCCCCCCCCCCTAAAATTTTCCACAATATAGGTACAAAAAGGCGTTTTGGCGCTAGCGCCATACATAGGCGCCACGCCATGGCGCTGTTGGCGTTGGCGCCAGCGCCGAGAACCGCTTCATATGTACATATGTAATTATGCATAAATACATATACAGCAAAAAGTCGCAAAAATGTGTCGATTTCCAAGGATATTGGTTTTAAGGGACCGATCCGCTTAAAATAAAATGCATGGGGAAGAAATTGCGCGCTTGCGCGCAAAATTTTTAAGAAACATTAAAAATTATATGGGAAATGTCGCATTTTCCGCGACTTTTTTGGTCTCACCCCGGGAAGGGGGGGGGGGCTGCAGCCCCCCCCCCCCCGCCCCCCCTGGATACGTCCTTGCCCGTAAGGAAATCGGCGGGCACTTGCGTAATTGGTCGTAAAGCGAGGTGGTGGAAAAGTGACAATTACGCATTTGCGTGAATAACTTGTGAATGAGTGGAGCTATCGCAGCCATATTTTCAGGGATTATTTCCTTTTTAGTTGTTAATGTTGACCTAAAATTTGACGTGAATCCAACCACCCAGTGACAAGTTATTCGAAATCTAGAGCGTACGTCTAAATTGCCGCACCCTGTATATAACATCACAGAGTATTGCCACTTGTCTGATATACCTATATAGGTTGACACCAGGCCGTATCTGGGAGCTTTAAAAAAAACGTTTAAATTTTGAAAAAACCCAACGTTTTTTAAACATGGCGTTAAAAAACGTTTCTTTCCAACCCTATGCATAACCCAACTTCAGGCAGCTGGAGTTTCATTTCGAAAGTCCAAGTCCAAAAAATAGCTTCATTTCGAAAAGTGCACACGTGCTCCAGATTGGTGTCAAAGAGATGGCCAGTATTCCCATACAGAATTAAGTTTCATTTCCAAAAGTGCACACGTGAATTTACAAATCTATTGAGCACTATTTCAATTGTGGGTTTATCTATGGATCCAAAAATTTAAGTCAGGGTACTTTTTGACGCATATTTTTCAGTGGTGTCATTGTTGTTGTTTTGTTTTCCATTAAGAAGTTATCTAACTTTCAACTTCAGATATTCAAATTTACTCCCTATTTTGGGTTGTGTTGAAAATATGACATGACTTCTGAAAGATTTACTGGCCGACAAAAGTTACACAAAAAATGTAGACAAATGTCCAAGGTATACTTGGTGAACATAATACTCTGCCCTCGCACACATTTATGTGTCACGTTGGAAGTGTGCCAATTATGCTAAAGCATGTGATTTTTGTGTATAAAATGAAAAAATCATTGTTGTGAATAAGTTAACGTATAGCGTTATAACATAGATGACCTTTTTCAACCTTCTATGAAAATCGCATGTCTGAAAAATTGTTGGCACCCTTCCAGCGAGAACCACGCGTGCAGGGTGTAAAGTGACTGGAGTATATCTGAAAACTGCAGGGTAAGCTGCAGAGATATTCTAGATTTTGACTCTCTGGGGGGTTGGATAGATAGCAAATCGCTCTTCTGGAGGGATAGTTAGCTGGAAAAAATGGGGGGGGGGGGTTTAATATATAGGCTCTTTCAAGGTGTATAAGGGAGAAAACTCGCTAAAAGTAGGTGAAACATGGCTAACAATGGGTATATGAGCTCATATAGCACTAAAATTGCTGAAAATAGGCAGTTAGCACATGAACCAGTGATTTTGGAAGTGAGAATCTATAACAAAGGTACTAAAATAGTGATTTTGAGCGAAAATTGTGCTATAGTTTCTCAAAAGTCGTTCCATATAGGTAGATAGCTTGTCGATTTGAGGGGGGGGATTTTGCCCCCAACTCTCCCCCTAACCCTGGCAAGCTGTCACTCAAACATTTCGCAGTCAGGCAAGCATCAAACTATAAAATGCGATTTTGAAAAATCAAATGTGTATAATATTTATGTACACTTTTGCGATGAAAGTCTTCATATAACAAGATATACTGTGTGGGCCACATGCTATGCGTAGAATGTTACCATATTTTGGTGAAAAAGTAGTCTGATAAATTATGATTTAAATTATCCTACATTGGAAGCAGTGTATTGTGAAGAAAACCATGATACTAAACGTGCCACAAAACCTAAAAAGAACAACCTCCCAGGTTTCGGTATCTGGGTGAAAACGTGTGCTTGTGTGCAAAGTTTTGCAAGTACATACATAGTTGTAGCCAGGTACTATTTATAATTTTTAGCTGTAATATTTTTTTCTTTCTGGTTGTTGTGACCCTTGCGTTTTTTTAGAAAAACGTTGGTTTTTTTTAACCGTTTAAAAAAGACTGCCAACTATATATGCTGGCATGCAACATAAGATACTGAAGAAAAGAATAAAATATATAACTGTGGCAAGCAGATGTGATCAGTGGCGTAGCCAGGGGGGGGCGGGGGGGGCGGCCGCCCCCCCCCCCCTTCCCGGGTGAGACGTGAGAAATGTCGTGAAATGTGTTCTGGTGCAACGATTTTGAGGCCATTTTTCAAAAATTTAGCGCGCAAGCACGCAATAAAGCGTAACACCAAAGGCATTTTCTCCTTGCAGGTCGCAACAGCCTCAAGCTCGTTGAAAGTGCACTCAAATGTTCATTTTCGTTGTATACATATGTAAAATACATACATATACAGCGGTCTGTGGCGCCTATACCAACGCCAATGGCGCCATGGCGCGGCGCCTACGAATGGTGCCAGCGCCATGGCGCCATTCCCCTACTACATAGGTCAAATTTTAGGGGGGGGGGGCGCCGCCCCCCCCCCCCCGTTTGCGGGGCTCCGTAAACAATCCGCCCCCCCCCCCGCTCAAAAATCCTGGCTACGCCACTGGATGTGATAATTTTAATAAGCTAAATTTGAGACATACAATTAATTTCATAGAGTACAAAACAGTGCGCTCTAGTAAACAAACACATATGTGTTTACACAAAACGCGTGAGTGCATGGGCACACTTTGCTTTGCTCATTAACTAATTTGTTTGTAATTAAACGATTATTTACAGAATTTTCTGGCACTTTCCGTGCCGTTCGGGATTCTCGAGGAGTTTTTCGAGGACACACGATTTGATGCAAAAAGCGCCGAGACGCCATGGCGCTTTTTCGACCCCCAACGCCATTAGCGCCATAGATAAATGGCGCCCAGCGCAAGGCATTTTGTTCCTGGCGCCGGGCAAAAATAGCGCCAATGACGTCACAGCAAGATGGCGCCAAGCGCCGTGGCGCTTTTTGCTTTGGCGCTAGCGCCATGGCGCTTTTTGCAGTAGGACTCATTATGCATCTAAACCGATTATGCATCTAGGTCCATCATGCACCTAATTCTACCCATAACAAATTATGCATCTAACCAGAGTTGTTTAAAGTATTGAATTTTTTTTAAAGTAAACATAAACATGAAGTATTTTTGTTTTACTCGCCCCTGAGTGCAGAAAATGTTAAGTATTTTATTTTTACTTTTACACTGTGTAAAAGGTGAGTAAATTACTTTTTTCCAGAGAAAACGTTAATATGGGTATTTTTCTCACAGAAAACGTAAAAGCAGGTGTTTTTCTCACAAAAATAATGTGAAAATCGGTGTTTTTGCAATTTTTACCCTGAAATACATTGAAGATGTATTTTTCTCTCCTAATAAGTATTTCTTGAAAAAATGTCCTATGTTTGTCACTTTTTGTCAGGCAAAATGACGTTTTCTGTCCACTTAAAATACGTTTTCTATACTCGCGTACTTTCAAAAAGTATGCGAGTAATTGAGTACTCGTGAGTAATCAGTCTAGATGCATAATGGGTAGAATTAGGTGCGTGATGGGCCTGGATGCATAATCGGTTTAGATGCATAATGGCACGGGCTCGCTTTTCCATCACTACCCAGAATTTTCGAGCGGGTGCGGGTGAGTCCTTGGCGCAGTGAGCTATATTTCGACACTTTTTATGATAAACTGAAGTTTCTCATGATGCGAGTGTGTATAACGGGGACGGGTCTAAACATATGTTGTTAAAACGTATTTACTTTTAAATTAAATGCTAATTCATGCTTACTTGGATGCTGCGCAAATCCCTTTACCGGATGACCTGATTTTTAACAAATGTAAGCATTGTAATCGTTTTTACACAACAGCCAAAAAATTGTTGTATTTATTTACACTTATTCACTAGGTATTTGCAATTTTTTGTACAAGTGCGCAATTTTACGTACAAATGATTATTGGTGGCTTTTTTTATAGGTTTTGTGGCATTTTTAGTGTAAAAGCTTCCTTTTGTTCATGCTATTGTGTAATAATAAGCTGTGCTATGTTTGTATTTACATATACAGTCAATGTGCTTCCAAATGGGCACGAATGGGGGTTGTGGGGGTAACTCCGTTATCTATCTATCCCGAGGCAATTTTCTTGGGCTATTTAGTCCTCAATCTCCCCCCCCCCCCATCGACCAGATATCTATCTATCTTGAGCGATTTTTGAGAGATTTTGCCACAACTTTTTCATTCTACACCTTGAAAAAGACTTAAAAAGAATATCTATATATCTTGTAAAAAGTTCAGAAAAGGACAATGAAGAAAAAACCCTTTGACAACTCTAGTCTACACTTTCAGCGCCTGCCAGCCTATGCATATTCGATTAGAGTGCTAGCTGCTGACACGACTTCTCATTTAGTAGTAGTGTCATGTGAAAACGTATGTTGAATTCCTTTGACACTTTGCATGAAAGTCGCATCGACAATGAGTGAGAATGGCCATGATCAAATGATAAGTAAAGTTGCAAGTGATAAGGCGAATGACAAGTGTTTATTTTTATAAACATGTTTACTTGTCACTTACTATTTTCGTTTGCCAATTGGCATGGTGTGTAGTCCGGAGTGTGGAATGGTTCCATGCTTGAAAAACTTCTGCCTGTGTAATTTTTGTACTGGCAATGCACTATTTATGAGATACAGTGCAGGTGAGTAGCTGTTTAATTCCAGCTGCTTAATTTGAAATATAAACTTTTAAAATTAAAATTGCAATGTATCATTATATATATCACCTGTTGTCAAACATTTGTGCCTTCAACTAAAGAAATTTTATGTGAAATTTTGTTTTAACACGCTCAGGAAGGAAGGTTTCACATAGTGATGTGTCATTATAATAAAACAGTATAATTTGGGAGCACATTGGTTTGGGCTGACACACTACATTAACCTTACATATCATGGCTTGAATCAGGGGTTTTGTAGGTGAGGGTGTAGGGAAGGGGGGTTACCCAAAACGCTCCTGCTATCAATCAATTCCAGGCACATTCAGCTTTCTATCTATCCCAAGGAATTTTTTTGGCTACTACCCCTGAACCCCCCCCCCCCAATCGCCAGCAATCTAGAGTGACTTTTGAGGAATTTTGCCCCAATACTCACTCGAAATCTCAAATTTTCATACTTTTTGCCCATTTTCACAATAAAAAATAATCAGACATGTGCATTGTTGCATGTTTTCAGCAGTTTTGACCATGTGTGTTTATCGGGATGGTACCCTGGTGCCAGTTCTTCAAATGAGAAGTGAGAAGTGAAATGGCAAAGGCCAAGTGAAATGGCAAGTGAATTGACAAGTGAAATAGCAAAAGCGATAAGAAACTACTTTCTATTTTTATTTTTTACTTCGCTTTTGCCAATTCACTTGCCGTTTCACTTGGCCTTTGCCATTTCACTTCTCACTTCTCATTTTGCGGAACTGGCCCCAGGAGTATAGTTTTTACACGGGGAATTATATATTGATCCCAGTGAATGGGGGCCATCCTTCCAAACCCCCATCAATGCCCGAGAAAATGTTTCAGCGAACCCTCCGGAGGATTGATTTACTAAACCCCCTAAATCTTGAGGTCTAAATTTACAGAACCTCTGGCTTGAATTACACACTAGCATGCAGAAATGTAAGATCTGTCATTAAAAATACCACAAAGCCAATGGGAATAACTGCCACTGCTCTTGGTTTGTCTGTACAAAAATTACTGTGTGGAAAAAAATTTGTATTGTTAATTACTCGAGACTTCCTAAAGTTGCGGAAAATAAATGCACGATAAATCGTTGCCGCATGAATGTATAAATTTTTCTTGTGAGTGGCGAAAAAGTGTTGCATAGGGCTGGCTCTAGCTAGTTGACATCCCAAATTCGTGTCAATTGAATGTCAAATTATGTCAACTAAATAACACGAAAAAATTTTAAGCATAACTCAACAACGACACTAAATGGCACTTTATTAAATTCACCATGCTCTATCACATAGGAAAGTTGAAATAACAAAAATAACCAAAATTTTAGTTGACATGAATTTAGTTGACATCCATATTTGCATATTGCCCATATTTGCAAGTGCTTACTTATAGTTTTAATCACAAACCATAATAGAACAGTTGGCAATCCAATCGGATGTATACATAAATATTTAGTGTACACATCGGTTAGTGAGGTATTTTTGACAGAGCCACTTAAAGTAAAGAACGACAAACTAAAAAAAACCACTTGGCCAGGAACAGTTATCCATTTATATGGAGAACATAAATTACATATTCATTTATAACTGGGTTAAAGGAATGGAAGTTTCCCAGTCACATCGAAAACCATTAATTTATAATTTATGGTTGCCGTACACTAGTTTTCTAGCAGGAGTAAACTCAAATTAGGTACTCATAAAACAGCTTTGAACGCATTTGAGTTTACCAGAATGAGTTTTTCAACCTTCGTCAACTGTAGTTCACAGACACCTCATTCTAGTCAACTAAAATCCATTTAAAGCAGATTTATCGGTTTACAAAAATCCAAATTTACTGGCAGTAAACTAGTGTTCGCAGCGCCGTTGTAACAGTTAAACCCCTGCCTGGTTATAACTACTAAACCCCTGCCGGAGGGTCAAAATATAGAATACCCCTTCTTTTTCCACCAAACTGGTGGCATTGTATGCAAAATATGCGCTCTGCTCGGTGAAAATAGGCACTAAAATACCTAAGTGGGGTCCTCAACGGTGCGGCTTTTCGGTAAACTGTATTGTACGGTAAATTTTCGAATTAAAGGTAGAATTTCACAACTTCCGGTAAAGGGCACGGTACGGTAAATTTTTCAATTCTGCTGTACGGTAGGCAAATAAACCTTCGCAATTGCCCTAAAATAAACTGTCGCCTGAACCGACCCGGACGTGTCGAGCCGCTGCAAGAAGGTGCTGCGTCTGGCGCGCCGCTTGCACGCCACCAGCGAGTGCGGCAGCAGGGCCGCCCGACTGCAGTCGCTGTCCTTGGCGCCGGCGGCCGCTGCTGCCGCCGCGGCCAGTGCCGCCCCGGCGGCCATTGCCGCGCCGCCGCCGCGCCCCGATTAAGTGGCCTGTCTGCGGCCGCGCGTGAAAAGTGACAAGTGACGAAAGTGTCTAGTGACTTTCACTTGACGAGTTTCAAGTGTCGTTTATGTTTAATTACGTCAGTCAGAAAAAAGCATTTTTAAAGTTTCGCGCCACATTTGAAACTTTACCACTTGAACCGGTCACTTGAAAGTGGGAGAAATCGGCACCTGGTAGCGTTGTCGCCGCCGGCCGCCCAGCCAAGACGCTTGATTGCTAGGGCGGCGGTAAATTTATATAGCTAGTGAGTGATATTTATAATGCGGCCCTGCTGCCGCGGCGGCTATAATTTCGACGCGGCGCGTTCTCGCCGTGGCAGCATTCGGAAATGATCCTTTCCCGCTATCTTTATGCACTTTTGGTGGCGCATAAATTGGTCGTCTCGCTTTTCTCGGTCCGGTTTTTTATGGCCCCGGTCTGAAATGACTCTGTGTGGCGTTTTGATGGCAGATCGTAAATAATCTTACCGAGTTGGAGAACGGGATGTATTCCGCAAGTGGCGAAGTATGTAAGTGGTGAGTCAAGTCGTAGGTGGTAGGTGAAGCTACGAGTGAACTTAAAAATGACAAATGTTTTATTCAATTATCTACTTTCAAAAGTATGACAATTCAAAAGTCGCGTATCACTTTACTTTCAGCTTTTCAACGTGCTTTAAAAAACTTTTAAAAAAAATTTAAACAGCTTGCTTTATGGATGTTCATACATATTTACCTAAAAAAATACTATGAATCATGGGAAATGCGTGATGATGAGTAGTGATGGAATGGCGCCATGGCGCTGGCGCCATTTGAGGGCGCCAAAGGGCGCCGCGCCATGGCGCCATTGGCGCTTGGCGCCCTTTTTCTGTGGCGCCCTTGGCGCCTGGCGCCCACATTCTGAAAGGCGCCATGGCGCCCTTGGCGCTTGGCGCCCTTTTTCCGTGGCGCCCTTGGCGCCTGGCGCCCTGCTTTTAAAGGGCGCCAACAAGGCGCCAGCAGGGTTTCAAGGTGAGTGCTGTATAAATGGAAAAAAGATGAAAAACGCATTCATGGATGATCTGAATTCGCCAGAAAAATGGACGAAGTGGTGTGAGTGAGTATAAATCTTTTGTGCAACGGTTAATCAGATGAGTCTGACAGATCAGAAGACGAGAATGATGGAACGTTGAACTTGTAAAATCATAAATCAACGGATTCAAATCGCTGCAATTCCTTTTTTGTCCATCTCGAGGAAACATTGATAGGAAAGTCAATTTGAAGTGAATGGATTGTTGTCAAATGACAATATCCATTGTGTTTGAATTTTCATGTGAATTTTACTCGAATTTTTTTGTGGCTTTGTCTTTGTTCATTACACCCTGGAGAACGCAAATTAAGTAGTGAATGCATGTACTAGGGTGCTGTAGAAATACTTTTAGCACACGCAGGGTGTTGTATTCACTTATTCATCCTGGCGCCCTTGACGCCTGGCGCCCTATTTTTCAAATGGCGCCATGGCGCCCTTGGCGCTTGGCGCCCTCTTTCCGTGGCGCCCCTGGCGCCTGGCGCCCGCTTTCCGAATGGCGCCATGGCGCCCTTGGCGCCTGGCGCCCTTTTTCTGTGGCGCCCTTGGCGCTTGGCGCCCACTTTCTGAATGGCGCCATTGGCGCCTAGCGCCCTTTTTTCTGGCGCTTTTCCATCACTAATGATGAGTGCAAGTTTATGTAGAATAAAAATTGGACCCGACATAGATAAGAGTGTAGCTGGTGCGTTCCGGGGCTGGTTCCCCTCCATGCAAAACATGTAGTCAAATGGTTGAAAAATTTGTCACACGACATGTTCAATGCCCTGCAAACGTTTATATTTATCTCTTTTTTCAGTTTATTTAAAGTTGGTCCGATAATTTTGTCAGAAATTTTACTTCACCTTTTTGTTCGGAGGGTGACAGCATTCGCTCAAAATCCTATCGGAAACTCAAATAATGGTTCGTGCACGGAAAGTAGCCATTATTATTTTCTGCGGAAGTAACATATTTTTCTGTTCGAAGTGCGGTTCGGAAATTTATTATGGTTCAACGGTGTAATTTGTGATAAATATCTTAAATAAATGCGGTACAGTAAGAGTAAATAAAGTATGCTAAATAAAAAAACTGCCATCCTAGTTACTAAAGCCAGCTCAGGGACGACGTATCCAGGATTTTTGAGTGGGGGGGGGGCTGCTTGTTTACGGAGGCCGGCGATCGGGGGGGGGGGGGGCTCAGCCCGCCTACAATTTTACGTACCGAGTGGGGGAATGGCGCCATGGCGCTGGCGCCACTAGTAGGCGCAACGCCATAGCGCCATTGGCGTTGACGCCAGCGCCATGGAACGCTGTATATGTATTTATGTAAATATACATACAAATACAGCAAACAGCACACAATTGAGCGTATTTAAAACGATTTTGGCCACATGGAGCAAATCTGCTGATAATATATAAATACGGCCCTGAACCAGCTGGAAGGCGTTGTTCATATCGTGGAAACATTCTAAACTAGTGGTAAGCGGCCACTTTATAAAGATAAGTTATGACAAGTAAAATGTGTAGTGACAAGTGGCAAATCACTGATTGAATGCATTTTTCTCGCACGTATAGCTGCATTGCGCTCGCGTGTGACGAAGTAAAAATACTGTAAATATATGAGCTTGCATGCAATGTGTTTGGTCGGCACACCATGTGCGTGTGTGAATTGATTTGCATGTGTAATTGATTATTTGTAGTTAAGTGGAAGTGTATGGTAAGTAGGGTTCAAACGGGACTAGTTTTTCGGACCGGGACCAGAAATTTTCTAATGTCGGGACCGGGACTGGGGGGTCGGACCGGGACCGGGACCGCCCCAGTCCCGACTTTTTGCCGAACCATGTACCAGGACCGCGGTCCCATTTGAACCCTATTGGTACGTGATTATTTAGGTAATAAGTGGCAGGTCGAGTTATAGGCGGAATCAGCATCCCGATGCATTTTTGCTTGTCAAAATCAAGAAACTATTCAGAAAATCAGAAGGAAAATGAAAAATAAGCAGGACTTGTTTTTGCACATGCAAATCAATTTCCACACTGACAGTGCATGGACACTACAGGTTAAATGGAACAAGAGAATGTATTGTATTATTGGCCATTTTTGTTACTTGCCAACAATCCAAATTGAGCATTCATATAAAAGCAATAAAGCACATTCTGAGTTCCATTTTCATGGCTTTATACATTTTTTTATTATCTAATGATTTATGAAATATATTTGGGTGGAGAAGAAACTCTACACAACAGAATATGCTACAAAACTCGTGTAAACAATTACCTAGACAACGTTTATGCATGCAAACTATTTCAAAATATCTATTAAAAAATTGGTGGCCTTTTTATCTACCGTATTTCCTCGAAATACCCCGGGGGGGGGTTATTTTTTCAGAGTGAGAATTTTGAGGGGGTATTTCGAGGGGGAGATTATTATTTCGCCAGAAATTTTTTGAACTCCCGGTACTCAAAATGTACGCAAACGTAGAAAAATGCGACAAAAACCACCATATATAAGAGTCTACAGCCTTATATAAGTATGTCGATGGTATAAACCACGTTCTAACGTAACACCAAGGACGTAGCCAGGGGAGGGGGGGCGGGGGGGGGGCGGCCGCCCCCCCCCCTTCACGGGTCGGACAAGAAAATATACCCGAAATACCTGTGGTTTCGGACCAAAAAAGCACTGAAAATTCGCCCCCGTCGCTGAATATGTATGTAAAATACATACAAGTACAGCACTATTTGGCGCCAGTGCCAACGCCAATGGCGCAATGGCGTCGCGCCTACGAATGGCGCTGGCGCCAAGGCGCCATTCCTTTACCACAGGGGTCAAATTTAGGGGGGGGGGCGCCGCTCCCCCCCCCCCGTTCGCCGAGCTCCATTCCTCCATATACAATCCCCCCCCCGCTCAAAAATCCTGGCTACGTCCCTGCGTAACACGATCATTGTTTTTACGTATGTTATGCATTGCATGGGTCATGAACCGCAGCTTTTGTCATTGACGTTCTATTTACACTCAAGTGGGGGGGTATTTCGAGGGGGGTTTATTGATTCATAGTGCCCATATTGAGGGGGGTGGGGGGTATTTCGAGGGGAGGGGGTAATTCGAGGAAATAGAGCTATTTCTCTACGATATTGGTAAATATCTACCTGGGGCAGTTTGATATGGCAAATATATACCTCATTTACTTTATCATTAACATGAGATTTGAGATCTATGTCACACTTTTTGGTGGAAAATGGCACTACAAAAGACAATGTTCAGATGATTTATTACTTTTTTCTGGCTTTCAAAGCAATTCAGACAAATGAAAATCACGCTCACTCAATAGGGATTGGGGGCTGATGTCAGGGTTCTCAAAGGTTTTTATCGTTGAGGGTAGGGATGGCCGGTGCTTTTTAACTGTCCTTTTAAAAAAAAAATTTGTTTTTTTAAAAAGGCATCGAAACCGTTGATTTTTTTGTTTTTTAAACAGCAGCCAAAAATGTTTTGTACTATGCAATAGGTATTTTGCAATTTTTCAGCACGCAAGCGCGCAATTTCACATACACTTTACCATTGGTGTTTGTTTTCATTGGTTTTGAGGTATTTTTAGTGTGAAACCTTCCATTTGGTCATACATTTGTGTAATAATAAGCCGTGATATGTTACTGTAGTATATATTTAATATCCAGCCAATGTGCTCCCACATACTTCTACAGTGTGATCCAACACTGTCAATGGATTAGCCTGCTATTATAACCTTATACAAGTGCTATTCCATGCAAAACTTGACTTGAAGTCACGAACATTTGACAAAAGGCGATATACATAACAAGTCGACAAAAAATGGATATTTTTGACAGAAATCACCACTCATAATGCTATCCCATGGCTCCACAGCCATTCTATGGCTATATTTAACATCACAAAATACTGGCAATAGTCTAATATACCTGTTATGTTGACTCATAACCATATTTGGAAAAAACAGTTTAAAAAATGTTTGTTTGTTTTAAAAATAGTGTCGTTATAAAACATTTGTTGGCCAGTGAGGGTCGTTTTGTATTAATTTGGGGTCTTAATTAGGGTTCAAACGGGATCCCGATCCCGATCCCGGATCCCGTGAAATTCCGGGATTTACCAGTCCCGATCCCGATCCCGATCCCGAAACCCCAATCCCGATCCCGATCCCGATCCCGAAATCTCAAAAATACCAATCCCGATCCCGATCCCGATCCCGAAAGTTTTCAAATCCCGATCCCGATCCCGAGAAACTCCCAAGTCCGGGATCCCGATCCCGGAAAAATTAGTGGAAATTATAAAAAGTGAAATAATGACGTTTTTGCATGCAAAAAAGTGGATGCAAACCCCCAGCGTCAATTTTATGCCACTTTTCTGGCATCCAACAGTGTTTTGAGACCTTTATGAACAACTGTGAATGCCAGAAAAATGGCCAAAATCTATATCCCTAGAACCCAATCCCGATCCCGGAAAAATGCCTATCCCAATCCCGATCCCGATCCCGTGACCCCAATCCCGCCAATCCCGATCCCGATCCCGATCCCGAAATCTCAAATTACCAATCCCGATCCCGATCCCGATCCCGAAACCCCAATCCCGATCCCGATCCCGATCCCGAAATCTCAAAAAGTGAATCCCGATCCCGATCCCGAAAAGTCAATCCCGTTTGAACCCTAGTCTTAATGTCGAAAAACTGACAAATGTTACTACATATATTTTGATAGAAAAACTTCGAGAAATTAGGAAAAGTAATATCCACCAGTGGCAGGGGCGCATTCAATACGGATTGTGGACTTTTCCCGGCAGATTGGGAGGATACTGTAACGTATCTCCGCGTAGCGTATCCTTATTCATGTACCTGTCTGTATCCACTTTGCGGGATACGAAAAACTTTCAATGTAGCCATAGGAATCTCGAATGTACCTGTCCGTATCCTACCTCCATGTGTGTAACCGGAACTGGAAGGGTGCGCGTACACGGTAAATACATTTACATGTATACTCCAGTGACATTACACCTTACAACGAAATCTACCATATCCAATTTGAATAAAAGTACAAGCATAAAAAAAATTTCATCATATTTATCAAATTGCTTTGAGAAATATAATGGGAATTTTTTTATGTTTGTTTTTTTATTCAGATGGGATATGGTAGATTTCATTGTATGATGTAATGTCGCTGGAGTATTCTTAAAAAAGTACCTACTCTTTTTTACGAGTACATTTTAATGGGTGTACTGTAAAGAACCTATCATGTACAGATAAGAACCCTAATTGGGTTCCTTACAGTGAGGATTCCTTACGCGCAGATTCCTTACAGGAATCTACCGGCAGATTCCTGTTCTGTATCTGTGCGTAACGTATCCAAATTAATACAGGGTGGCCCCCGTCAGGCGCACCTTTTAAAATTTGCTGATGTGGGCCTGACGTGGGCCACCCTGTACATACACTCAAACCAAGCACGTGCACTAGTAAATGGAGTTCCCTGTTCCACTGGATTAAAGCAAGGGTCGGAAAAGGTCAAAGAAGACCGGGGAAGAAATAATCCTCTATCTGTGTCAAAATAAATACTTGTGCACTACTGGAATGCACATACAGCAATCTCCAGATTCAAACATGTGTTGAAGGCCAAGCCATGAAGTTTTGTCATGAAGGTTGAATAATTTATTTGCATAAGTATTTACTTACGGTAAATGTACGAGGATACGTTACGCACAGATACGGAACGGTATCCTCCACTTTTCCCGGGTCAGACAAAGAAAATATATGTAAAAATAGCCGTTTGTTGCACTATCATACTTTAACAACATTACAAAAACATAGCGCGCTGACGCGCAATCTCGCTTCGCCTGGGGACATGTGTTCAAAATTTGTTTTTTTAGTACTTATTACGTATTCTCAATGAAGGGTTTCATCTTATGTACATCTATATGTAGGATAAATATTAATACTGATCTATTTTTGTACATAAATGCGTTTGCATACCTACATCGTTTTATACCTAAGTATCACTCACTCCAATGCCAGTGAAATGGGGCCATCGGGATAGCTGGGGGGGGGGGGAAGCATTGTTGTGTAGTGTTATGTACACTCCGGGAAAAATGTCTTTATGTTCCTGACCAGGAACAATCAAAAATCAATGTCTCCCCAATAAACGTGCGACCTGTGTCAGGATATAAATGGCATGAATCTCGAAAATTAGGGTGCCTTTATGCCACATGTCGATTTTTAGTTTTCTAGGTGCTTTGCTGCTCGTTTTCCCGGTACTAAAAAGTCTTCAAACTTTTTGTGAAAACATTACAACAAAGTAAAACCGTGTTAAAACAATGAAAAAGAGTTCCGTGCAGGTCTTATTCATCATTTTAACATATATTCTTTTTTTTGTTATAATGTTATCACAAAAACAGTGAAGACTTTTTACTACCGGAAATTTGATTTTGGATGGTAGTCAAACGAGCAGCAAAGCACCTAGAAAGCTGAAAATCGACATGTGGCAAAAAGGCACCCTAATCTACGAGAATTCATCCCATGTATATCCCGACACAGGTCATCTACATACAGGACACATAAAGACATCTTTCCCGTAGTGTATGCTACCAAATGTTTTTACCCAATTGTTATGTTTATACTAACTAGTTTGGGGTGGTGGACCCCCGAAATTAGGGATTGAAAATTAGGCTTGAGGGTGGTGTTTCAGACTGGAACTAATTATGTGGAAGCGCATTGGCTAGATTTTATATACTACGCTTTCATATTTATCACAGATTTTTATCATATGGTAACTACCAGAAATGGAAGGTTTCTACTAAAGATGCAAATAAATGATTACTACCTCAGTTATTAATTTGTATGTGAAATTGCATGCTTGCATGCAAAAAATAGTAATATAAATTATCGAAATACGTAGGTATCACAAGAAATGAAAAGTTCAGCTGCCATTTAAAAAGAATGGTTTCTTTGCTTATGTCAATATAAACATTTTTAAAAAATTACTCGGTCATCCCTACCCCCCCCCCCCCCTTCAATAAGAGACCCCTATCTTAAAACAGGTTGTCTGGAGCTTTTCAACAATTGTTCTCATGCAGTCTCTGATTGCATTATGGGAACATTGTCTTCGTGGGTGAAGGTAGGGAGGGATAGTACACGATTTTTATATACTCTGCGGACAGCACAGTTTACTTCCGCACATATTTATGTTTTCGCGCCGACGCATGAACGCACTCACGCACACAGTTTCACAAAAATAGAAATACCGTATTT
>OZ038454.1:21792562-21929562 GCA_964036195.1 Sphaerolaimus hirsutus | reverse complement strand
CAATGACAACAATAGCGCGCAATGCCTTGAACTTATTCAAATCTTCGCGGCTCAAATTAATAGTGTTCCACATAAGTGCACCCACAGCTTCGTTGAGGACCTGCAATAATATGGGATATCATGGGTGTTGGTGTTTGGGGAACAAAGTCGATAAGTCCAAAATTTCGAAAATTGATTTAGAATTGACCCGCGTATTTTTCACCATGTTTACACACTTTATTTTAACAGATGGAAATTTACATAGACTGGTGGACTAGGGTTGGAAAAAAAACGTTTTTTTCAACTCGATGTTTTATTATATAAAAAAACGTTGTTTTTTTTAAAAAACGTTTTTTTAAAAGCTCCCAGATATGACCTAGTGTCAACATATATAGGTATATCAGACACTGGCAATACTCTGTGATGTTAAATATGACCATATAATGGCTGTGGAGCCATGGGATAGCATTATAAGTGGTGATTTGTGTCAAAAATATCCATTTTTCGTCGACATATCGTTTGTATATCGCCTTATAGTCAAATGTTCGTGACTTCAGGTAAAGTTTGGCACGGAATGGGGATCAAACAAGGTTATAAAAGGAGGTTGTTACTTTGGGAGTGAAGTTACACACTGTGGAGGTACATGGAAGCACATTACCTCAATATTCTATATTACAGCAACATATGTCGGCTTATTCACCCATGGTAGCACATAGAAATGGATGTTTTGATACTAAAAATGCAACAAAACCAATGAAAACAACCACCAATGTCAATTTGTGTGTGAAATTGCGCGCTTGCGCGCAAAAATTTTGCAAAATACCTAGTGCTTAGTACTAAAAATTTCAGCTGATGTTTTTATAAAAAAAACATTTCGGACGTCATGTTTTTTTAAAAAAAAAAACGTTAAAAAAAAAAAAAACGTTTTAAAAAACATCGGCCAACCCTAACGGTGACCGGCCCCATCGTACAGGCATTGCTGGTAGAAACGAAGCTTAGAAATCCAATTTTCTCGAAATCAACTTTTAGGGGTTATCGACATTAATAAATAGAGGCCCCAAACGGATTCATCAACTCACCCGCGAAATGCAGAATCACAAAAACACAACCCCCCCAAAAAAACCGACCCTCTCGTGGATCTCATGCGTGCTCTGCGCATCGCAAAAGGCCACGGTGGCGGCGTCCTTCAATATGGGCATTTCGACGGAACAGTCGCGCCCGTCGAGCAGCGCGACCAGGGGCCGCGGGCCGCCGCCCATGCCGCCGCCCGCCCGACCGCTCACTGAGGCGAACAATTCGTCAGTGTTCTGTTTACTAATTGGCTCAGGTCCAAGTGGCACTCATACCTCTTTCCAGAGAATGAGCGTGAAACCAAAACACTCAGACCTAAGCATAAGCCTAAGCAGAGCCCAAAACAGGGACGTATCCAGGATTTTTGAGCGGGGGGGGCTGCTTGTTTACGGAGGCCGGCGAGGGGGGGGGGCTCAGCCCCCCCCCCTAAAATTTTAGCTACATAGTGGCAGGGGTATCTTGAATTTTGACCCTCCGAGTGGTTGGATAGATAGCAAATCGCTCCTCCGGAGGGATAGATAGCTGAAAAATTTTCTGGGGGGGGGTTTGGGGGGGGGGTTGTGGTGGTTCGATATATTGGCTTTTTCGGGGCATAGAGGAAGAAAAGGGAGAAAAATCGCTAAAAGTAGGTGTAAATAGCTCAAATGGGTCTACAAGAGCATATAGTACTTAAAATAGCTGAAAATAGGCAGTTAGACGCATGAACCAGTGATTTTGGAGGTGAAAATTTATATATAGGTATGAAAAATAGCGATTTTGAGCGAAAATTGGGGTATAGTTTCTGAAAAATCGCTCCAGATAGGTAGATAGCTGGGCGATTTGGGGGGGGGGTTAGGGGGGTAGTAGCCCAAAATTTTGCCTCCGGGATAGATAGATAGCTGAGCGGCCTCCGGGATAGATAGATAGCTGGGCGGTTTGGGGGGGGGTAACCCCCCCCCCCAACCCCCCCCCCATTCGAGACCCCTGCATAGTGGCGAAATGGCGCCATTAGTAGGCGCCACGCCATGGCGCCATTGGCGTTGGCGTCAGCGCCATGGAATGCTGTATATGTGTGTAAATATACATACAAAACAGCAAAAAAACACAACATTGAGTGTGTTTATAACGATTTGTGGCCACATGGAGCAAATCCGATGATAATACCTTATGTCTGGTGAAGAATGCGCGCTTGCGCGCAAAATTTTTTACGCTGACGTTGGAAAAGTCACATTTTTCGGTCACTTTTTGGTCTCGCCCCCCCCTGGATACGGCCCTGGCCCAAAATATTGTGAAAATATCACAAATTTGTATGTAAAGTATGTGTTTGCGAAGTACAAACCGTATCCAAATCACACATATGAAGAGCATCCAAATCGAATTTTTGGCACTTTATGCCGATGAATTGAGTCACGCTCAATGATTGGTTGATCGGGGTGGGATTGGTTGAAGTGGGCGGAGTCGGGTGATGTTTGGAATCCTTTATAAAACAATAACAGGCCACTACATATTGTATTCATGTCATGCAGAATGGTGTATAAACCTGGTTAAATGTAAAATTAAGGGTAAAGCACTGAAGAACATTTTATCGGGTTCCGCAAATTTTTTGTGGCATTTTACATCATACAAGTAGTGTGACTTGCCCCAGGTCACATAAAAAACCTTCTACACTCGTAGTTTGCAAAAACTGGTGATTTTAAAAAGGATTCCGCAATATTTATTCTATTCATATTTCTCAAGTAGCGAACACAATGTGCATAGCATGAATGAGCATATAATGCCCCACTGTCATTTCACGTAATGCACTTTCGTAGCGCCAGGGCTGAAAAGCGGTGTTTCGATGTGAGTGACAAGGCTTAGACAAGTAAAATGGTCAAATTTTACCAACAGCTCAAACTTAACCTAGAGAATTTTAAAATCTCAACGCAGAAGATCAAAGTAATTTGGAATTACGATACCTATTCACCCCAGTAAAACAGATGCTTTCAAGTGGCTTGGGTGACTCTTTGCAGCTGTTGTAACAGCCGCCATGTGAGTCTGCGCATCATCAATGCGCCATGTGTGCTCACATCACAGATAACTCAGTCCCCCAACGTCTGCATTTACTTGAGTGCACACTTTCAATTTCGGGCATGCGGCGCGGCCTTTGCGTTTTGCGTGTCACTTTGCTAAGCTACTTGCGCCGCATGGCGCATCTGCTCGGCATTTTTAATTGAACTCTGAGTGACTCGCTGTGCCGCAAATATTTACCGTATTTGTTGAGAATTGACTGCACACTTTATTGTGAAATCTACTATATCCTAATTATAATCAGAATGTTTTTAAAGGTGTTGTTTTGGTAAAATATTCATTATTTACATAGTTTTATTTACCGCGTGTATTGAACCATATTTACTGCAAAATGTATTTACCGCGAAATTGTTTCTGCCGATCACTTTTATTCATAAATTGTCTCAAGTGATTCACAGTGAAGTGGCATTGTGTCAACAAGAATGAGTAGCACATTGAAATTTACACAAATACATGCAAAAACTGGAAATGCGGAAAGTAGTCCTAAGAAATAAGATGGCATAACACAGTAGGGCCTTTGGTCTGCGCCGATCCGACCCCTCAAATACACATGTAAACACAAAGCACTGAAAACCATTCCAAGTGAACAGTAGTACATTACGGTAATAAAACAAACAAACCAAAAGGTTCCCAAGCCACCGGCTTGGCTTGGCTTTTTCTGGGGTGAATAAATACCGTATACGGTAATTTGAACGGGCGACACGCTGCATTATACGGAACAAAACTATCAAAACTCACTCTTGCGTTTCCGGTGAGACGACGTGTTTGCTGCAGTCGATTGAAAACTTGAACGCAGGCCTTGAATCGCTGGTTTTATCGCGACAATCGTCCCAGATTTCAGTCGCTGTTTGGCGGCGCCCACGCTTACGGTAATTTTCTTTTTTTCAAGGTCTCTAAAATTTCTGGATCGTTGCCAAAAACGAAGAGTTTAGGGTGAAAATACGAGATTTTCACGCATTTTACACGTTGTAACGTTTCGGATGATGATAAAATTTTACTTTTTACGCATTTTTTAGGCTTATTTGGGTTAAAATCCCAATAATCTCGAATTTTCTCATTAAACGCAGGAGTTCCTTCTAATGACGTAGCGATAATTCAAGACTTATGATCATAAATTCAAAGTAAAATTTTAAATGCACTACACTCTCGTACCCAGTTGAGATACCCCGTTATCGCAACGTGACAGTCGGCCAAAAGTTTCGAAATCGCAATAAATCTAAATAAATAAGGTCAGAAATGGTTTGAAAATATATATAAATTTTTTTTAAACGAAAATTGCGATTATGAATGTAAAAATTTACAAAATGGAGTAAATTTGAGAGATTTTGAGGAAGGAATTGGGTTTCACTCTGTTCGTACAATACGTTACGGGTAACTTGGATTCGGTCCAAGTGATTATTAATGACCCGAATCGAGTGTTCCTGTCAGTTTCAAAATTGGCATTTCGCCAGAATTGTTTCTTCAATTCAAGTATGCTACCGCTTCACACATTTTTTACCGTTCAGTAACGCTAAAGATGTCTTGCCAGATATATTGACTTCCAAAATTTGAAACCGCATATTTTGTCCGCTACTCACATTGAACCGACGTGTTCCAATAAATATTCTAAATCCACAGGACACGAATTTATTCAGCTTCCATCCAGCGGCCGCCGTCCGCATTAGCAGCCCTATTTTTTTTAAAAAGTCAAAAAATGGTCCGAAAAAAGTTGGACTCTCGGATCAAGGATTTGATAGAACGGGGCGTAGCCGATGGGCACCGGTCGCTGGTGCTTTTGGTTGGCGACAAAGCCAGAGATCAGGTTTCCGAGGGGTTGTGTTGTTTTACATCGGGTGTGTAGTTTTCAGTTGGTTTTAGGGATGGCCGGGTTTTTTTCAAAGTTTAAAATGTATGTACACTCCTGGAAAAATGTCTTTGTCCCTCTCATTTTTTTGGTTCAATGGCGAACCAAACATTGAATATGTGTCACAGAGAGGTGCAACTCATACATAGGGGGGTTCATTTTGTCAACCCCCCACCCCACAGTAGAAATATCGCCTCCATCCTGCGTATATAGTCATTATTTCGTGAACCTTGAATGGAGCACCTTCCTAGGGTTGGCCGATGTTTTTTTTAAACGTTTTTTTAATAAAAAAAACGTTTTTTTTTTTTTAAAACATGACGTCCGAAAAAGGTGAAGACTTTTTAGTACCGGGATTGCCGTCAAACGAGCAGCAAAGCATCTAGAAAGCTAAAAATCGACATGTGGCATAAAGGCTAGGGTTGGCCAATGTTTTTTTAAACGTTTTTTTTTGTTTTTTAAACATGACGTCCGAAATGTTTTTTTTAAAAAAAACATCGGCCGAAATTTTTAGAACTAAGCACTAGGTATTTTGCAAAAATTTTGCGCGCAAGCGCGCAATTTCACACACAAATTGACATTGGTGGTTGTTTTCATTGGTTTTGTGGCATTTTTAGTATCAAAGTATCCATTTCTATGTGCTACCATGGGTTAATAAGCCGTGATATGTTGCTGTAGTATATAATATTGAGGTAATGTGCTTCCATGTACCTCCACAGTGTGTAACTTCACTCCCAAATTAACAACCTCCTTTTATAACCTTGTTTCATCACTATTCCGTGCCAAACTTTACCTGAAGTCACAAACATTCAACTATAAGGCGATATACAAACGATATGTCGATGAAAAATGGATATTTTTGACACAAATCACCACTTATAATGCTATCCCATGGCTCCACAGATATTATATGGTCATATATAACATCACAGAGTATTGCCACTGTCTGATATACCTATGTATGTTGACACAAGGTCATATCTGGGAGCTTTTAAAAAAAAACGTTTTTTATTTAAAAAAAACGTTTTTTATTTAAAAAAAACGAAAAAAACGTTGTTTTTTTAAAAAAACGTCGAGTTAAAAAAAACGGTTTTTTTCCAACCCTACACCTTCCACGATTTTTTTTCGGATTTTTTTTACATTTCGATAAATACGTGCAGCCATGAGCTAGTTTAGTTTAGCTAGCCAATATTTAGTTTAGTTCATTAATTCAAAAATTAGCACCATTCCAGCTCGATATTTGTCTGCTAACCGACGGCAGACAATTGTAAACACGATGCGGAATCACAGTGAGCATGAGATACTGGAAGCATGCCAATGATATTTAACACATTCGATTTACATAAAAGTGTGAAGAAATATGATGTTAGTTATAATGTTATATGTTATTAATAACATATTTGCGAAATAATTTGCGAATTTTTTAATTTTGTTACCAAATTCACGTGCTTTAACGATCATTAGCATGCTTCTGACGTGCGGCCTAAATCAGTGCGAGTGCGTCAAGTCCAATGCATATACAATTTTGAATATAATTTCACAAGGTGATAGACGCAGTGCAGATCTTATTCATCGTTTTAACATGTTTTTTGGTTTGTTTCACCATTTTTACATGTTTTTGTTCTATGTTTCACCGTTATCACAAAAGGACAAAGACATTTTTCCACCTGAAATTTGAATTTGGATGGCTGTCAAACGAGCAGCAACGCACCCAGAAAGTTAAAAATCGACATGTAGCATAAAGGCACCTTACTTTACAAAAATTCATCCCTGGTATATACCAACACAGGTCGCATGTTAGCAGGGGAGACATTGATTTATTTTGTTCCTGATCAGGAGTGTATGTGGATGTCAAATCACATAACTATGTATGTAGATGTCAAATCCACTCTTTACTCGATTTTTCTGGACTTGGCGCTTAGCACTTTTAGAACAGAACTCTTCAATTAGCAAGTTGCAAAAAACATAAACACCTTCCCAGACAAGTTCACCACCCATTTTTTATTTCACTTCAAATGCAATATGCGTCCATGGGGGTGTTATAAAGTTGAAACGTTGTATATATAAAGTTGTAAGACCCAAACAGTGGTTTGATGTCCCAAACAAGTTCACCACCCACTTGATTGGCTACAGTGTGAGAGCCGTATCTCCAGTTGTGATGGCGGTATAAAGCTGAAATTTGGGGGATATCTTGCCAACAACCCCCTCACAATAATACACCAGTGGGGCGGTAGCCGGCGACCCACTAAAGCATGGGTCACTGCATATAAAGTTGACCATTTTAAAAAACAGCCCAAGTGTCCCAAAACAATTTCATCACCCAACTGCATTTGTTGCAATGACATACCTAATATAAAACTGAATCGGGTTGGAACCCTAGTTCAGCCAAAAAATTTTTTTCAGTAGGGCATCCACCCTGTCCCATAAATGGTAGACCGAAAATTTCACTTTTAACCAATTTTTGGTTTAACACTTAAAAAGTTGGTTTACAAAGTTCACTGGAGAATGGTCTAAGGTTCTAAGTTATGTAAACAACATAACCTCTAAAATGCCTCCATAAGGAAATTTACTCGGAGTGAATTCTATGATGTCAAAATGATGTCATTGCAGGAACAAAATTTTCACTTTTTCATCCACCCCAAATAAATTTCCTTATGAAAGCATTTTAGAGGTTATGTTGTTTACATAACTTTGAACCTTAGACCCTTCACTAGCGAACTTTGTAAACCAACTTTTTATGTGTGAAACAAAAAAATTGGTTTAAATTGAAAACTTTGGTCTGCTGTTTATGGGATTGGGTGGGTGCCCTACTGAAAAAAATTTAATCAGCAGAAGTAGGGTTCAAACCTGATTCAGTTTTATATTAGGTATGTTGTTGCAACTTTTTAATAGTGCAGTTGGATGGTGAACTTGTTGACACTTGGGCTGTTCTTAAAAAATGATAAACTTTATATGCAGTGACCCTTGCTTTAGTGGCTCGTCGGCAGCCGCCCCACTGGGGTATTGTGAGGGGGGTTGTTGGCAAGACATACCCCAAATTTCAGCTTTCTACCGCCCTCACAGCTGGAGATAAGGCTTCGAAGTGTAGCTAATCAAGTGGGTGGTGAACTTGTTTGGGACATCAGAAACGCCAAAAAAATTTGTTGCATATAGGGCGACCCACCCTGTAGTGAGTCGCCGCACCTGCCCCCCTGTAGTGAGTCGCCGCACCTGCCCCCCTGTAGTGAGTCGCCGCACCTGCCCCCCCAGGCCCCAGTAAGGGGGTCTTACAACTTTATATATAGAAAGTTTCAGCCTTTTAACACCCACATGGACGGAGATATTACATCCGAACGAAGTGAAAAAAAGGGTTGTGAACTTGTCCGGGAAGGTGTTTACATCGTTAATAACATAATTTCAGTGTACCAAATAAAGTTGATATCTGATGTTTTGATTAGGGTTTGCCGATGGTTTTTTAAACGTTTTATTTAAAAAACAACGTTTTTAATAAAAAAACACGAGGTCCGTATAGGGTTGGCCGATCTTTTTTTGGAACGTTTTTTAAACGTTTTTTTATATAAAAAACATGACGTCCGAAATGTTTTTTTTAAACATCGACTTAAATTTTTAGTACTAAGCACTAGGTATTTTGCAAAATTTTTGCGCGCAAGCGCGCAATTTCAAAAATTTAAACGTCTATAACTCTTGAACGACAAGCACGATTCATCTGCAATTTGACATGCATATACATGCATACGCTTAGGCGGTATGTATACTTGGCCATTTTATCTAATGAATACCGTAAATCCTCGAAAAAGTCCCCGGGGGAGTTATTGTTTCGTCAGAATTTTTTGAGGGGGGACTTATTCGAGGGGGGGAGTTATTCGAGGGGAGGGGTTATTTTTTCGTCAGAATATTTATTAAAATGCATGATCAATATACTGTAGAAATTGGTTTAAATTCTTACATGTATCTGTATTTGATGCAATGAAATCAATGCTACTAAACATCATTTGCAAAAGAATACATACCGTATTTCCTCGAAATACCCCCCGGGGGGTGATTGTTTCATAGTGGTCCCGAGAGGGGGGGGGTCAAACGAGGGGGGGGGGGGGTGTATTTCGAGGGGGGGGGTTATTATTTCACAAGAAAATTTTTGAAAACCAAGTACGAAATTGTCGTCTGAAACGTACGCAGACGTCGAAAAATGCAACAAAAACCGCCATTTATAAGGTTCTGTAGACTAATATTAGTATGTAGATGGTATGTACACTGTTCTAACGTGATTCCGACATTGTTTTAACGTGTGTTCTGCACTACGCAGAACACAAACTGCCATATTTGTGATGTACGTTCTCTTTACACTCAATTTGGGGGGGGGGGGGTATTTCGAGGGGGGGGTGATTGTTTCATAGTGGTCTCGAGAGGGGGGGGGGTCAAACGAGGGGGGGGTATTTCGAGGAAATACGGTACTTTTTATGTACACATACATATTTACAGTAGTTTTATACATACACGACTTTCACACCCATAGAGTAGGGGGGAGTTAATCGAGGGGGGGGTTATTTTTTCCCCCAGTCTGCTAACAGGGGGGAGTTATTCGAGGGGGAGGACTTATTCGAGGATTTACGGTATGAACTTTTTACTTGAATTATTGAACTTTTTCATATTGTCGGAGTCGTCACAGAAAAAGGGTGTGAAACGGGGCCTTAACATACACTTATTGTTTCTCTATACCACCATTTTGGGTGATTTAAAAAATATTTCTGATTTGAGTTTAAAAAAAATTGATTTTTTCCAGACCTATATGAAGGGTGTGCTTCTAAAAGTGCCGATCTACAAAAAAATCGATTTTGAGTTAATCGCAATTGAAAGTTTGGAGTATGCAATAACCATACATGGGTTTTGGGTAGGGTTGGCCGATGTTTTTTTTTAAAAACATGACGTCCGAAATGTTTTTTTATAGAAAAAACATCGACCGAAATGTTTAGTACTAAGCACTAGGTATTTTGCAAAATTTTTGCGTGCATGCGCGCAATTTCACACACAAATTGACATTGGTGGTTGTTTTAATTGGTTTTGTGGCATTTTTAGTATCAAAGTATCCATTTATATATGCTACCATGGATTAATAAGCCGTCATATGTCGGTGTAGTATATAATATTGAGGTAATGTGCTTCCATGTACCTCCACAGTGTGTAACTTCACTCCCAAAGTAAAAACCTTCTTTTATAACCTTGTTTCGTCACTATTCCGTGCCAAACGTATCGACAAAAAATGGATATTTTTGACACAAACCACCACTTATAATCCTATCCCATGGCTCAACAGCCATTATATGGTCATATATAACATCACAGATGATTGTGATATGTTAGTGTAGTATAAAATATCCAGCAAATGTGCCCCCATATAGCTGTACAGTGTGATACATCACTGCCAATGTATTTGCCTGCTCTTATAACCTTATTTAAGCACTTTTCCATGCCCAACTTCACTTGAAGTCACGAACATTCGACAAAATGCGATATACGTAAGAAGTTGACATAAAACAGATATTTTTGACATAAATCACCACTTATAATGCTATCCTATGGTTCCACAGCCGTTCTGTGGCTATATATAACATCACAAAGTACTGCCAGTTGTCTAATGTACCTGTATATGTTGACCCATAACCACTGGAAACTTTAAAAAAAACGTTTAAAAAATGAAAAAAGTTTTTTTTTAACGTGTTTTTTTTAAACATGGAGTTTAAAAAACCCTAGTTTTGATAAGTCTTTATTTCGGACACAACCTAACAAAATCCCTATTTCAGGTTGTTATTTTGCATCACATGCTGTCGAAAGCGAAAATCGCCGCTCGCCCCTCCGTTCTTTGGTGTTACAAAAAGGAGCTGGGCTTCAGTTCGAACAGAAAGAAACGCATGCGCATGATGCAGGTGCGCATTTTTTGCAATGTGGGGGTTAAAAATGTGCGGGTATCGGGTTTCCAAACCTACCTGAGTGGGCCAAATCAAATCAAGGGTATCCATAATCCCGGCAAAAAGTCCGGATTTTCCAATCCCCATCCCGACAGCAAAAACCCAACCCGATCCCAAAAATCAAGACCCATCTGTAGCCCCGTCGAAACCCAACCGCAACCCACTGCAGAAGAAAATCAAAGCGGGCAAGGTATCCGTGGAGGACGACGACCCGTTCGACATGTTCGTGGCTTCGACGCACATCCGCTACTGTTACTACCACGAGACGCACAATGTGCTCGGAAACACGTTTGGGATGTGCGTGCTGCAGGTTGGTGGGGGGGGGGGGGGTGCTGGGGGGTGGCTAGGGTTCAAACGGGATTGACTTTTCGGGATCGGGATTGGTGTTTTGAAATTTCGGGATCGGGATCGTGATTGGCCTTTCGGTATCGGGATCGGGTTTGGCTATTTGAGATTTCGGGATCGGGATTGACCTTTCGGGATCGGGATCGGGCTTTAGGCCTAAAATGGTTTTCAGGGGGGGGGGATTGTTCGTGACATTTCACAAAATGACCCAAAACAGTAAAAACAATGGATGCCAGAAACGTTGGTTTAAATTGGCATCCAAAACAATGCTATAGATTCGTTTAGGCACTGCGCAATAGGCTGCCTGGTAATGTTATTCACACCACTGTCTACCATAAATGCATGTGTATTAACCTTAAACTATGGTAATGGGCACTGTATCGAGTCCATTTGTAGTGGTGTCGATGGCCACGCAACAGAGATATAGAGGGAGGTGGTGAAATGCGCGCTTGCGCGCAAAATTTTTACAAACTGCATACAAAATGGTCCTTTAAAAGTGCCATTTCTGGCACATTTTGTGTCTGTGAGGTTTTCCGGGATCGGGATTGGGGCATTTTTTTCGGGATCGGGATTGACATTTTCAAAATCTCGGGATCGGGATTGGCTTTTTCAAATTTCGGGATCGGGATTGGCTTTTTCAAATTTCGAGATCGGGATTGAGATTTCGGGATCGGGATCGGGACCACAAAATCCCGGATTCGGGATCGGGAGCCCGTTTAAACCCTAGGGGTGGCACTTTATTTTTTGAACTGTTTTTCTTCCAAATCTGTGATAACAGAGTAAACTGCACGCTTTACTCGGAATGTTACCATATTTTCAAGAATAAGCGACTGATATTTTTTGTGTTAAATCGTGCCATAGTGAAACGTTGTATTGTAGGAAGTATAAATAAAAAGTGTTAATTATTCAGAGGGGATATGCTAGATTTCTGTGCAAAGTCTGCAGCGGTGGAGTTTTCTTTTTGGAGAACAAAAAATATTTCGTAGGGGGTTACAACGTTTTTCAACGTGTGGATTTTTAGTTTCAATATTTCTGGTGGGAAGTTTTGCAAGGGGATGTTTTTCGCATATGAATTCACTGTTTATTGCGCGTTTACATTTCATTTGTACTCCAGCCGCTTGCGAGCTATCGCATAAACCATTCCATGCGATATTTTTTATTCATTTTAAATGGTAATTACCTCGTTGGTAGTGCAAAAAAATGCAAAATTTATTGCTGCACGAGTGTTAAACAATAATTCCTGTGTGGCTGGAACAATATCGTATTTCAAAATCTATATTCAATATTCGATATTTTCTATTCGTAATTTTATGCGAAAAGTCAATGCAGTGATTTTACATATTGTCCCAGCTCAATTTCAAATATCTGACAATTTAGCATATAAGTACATCGATTACTATATTATTATTGTAACTCTATTTCTCACATCAATAAAACTCTGTGCACCATCTCTGTTAGTGTTAGCTGATGTTTAGCTGCAACTTTCACACCACGGATTGAAATTTTCAGCTGTGTGTCCGAACTTTGTTGGTTCTGCGGAAACGGAACTTATATCTTCGAAATACTCATTTTTGGATGAGAAACAGGCCCACTGAGAAGTTTGAAAACATTCATGAAAGCATTCATTGATGAAAATCGTTTTTCGTGATGCAAGTTTCCGCTCAGTTTTTGTTGCTTCTACCATTTTTAAGATAAACAGTTAAGTTAAGTTTAGTTTACTTTTTTAAGTTTAGTTCAGCGTCCAAAAAAAACAACGCAAACTTGAAATTTCAGTGTGTGGTGCGGCACTAGGATTGGCTCTAGTTCGTTATATTTAAAACAAACGCTTTTAAGTCCGTTTTTTTAAATAACCCCAGCCGCAACTAATTATCCACTCATATAATTTTGGCCGCACACGCCAGAGGCTCTATTCACGCTAGTTGACAACCGAAATTTCCTAAAGCAGCGTTTACACGCTTTCGTGTGCCGACAAAAAAGTTTGGTGGAAAAGTTCCATAATTCTGGAATTAAGTTTCATATATGCAAGAAAAAACGGTGAATTGTGCTCACTAGTTATGTGTACACACATGCCAATTTGCAGATAATTTGAG
This sequence comes from Sphaerolaimus hirsutus, assembly GCA_964036195.1. Classification (NCBI taxonomy): domain Eukaryota; kingdom Metazoa; phylum Nematoda; class Chromadorea; order Monhysterida; family Sphaerolaimidae; genus Sphaerolaimus; species Sphaerolaimus hirsutus. The sequence goes on along the minus strand of OZ038454.1, from coordinate 21,916,228 downwards.
CATGTCGTTCACGAATTATAGGCAATTGAAAATGAATTTTAGTTGTCGGTTCGGTTTTCGTTTTGAAACCGAACCGACAACTGAAATTCATCTTCAAATGCAAATAAGTTTTGAACGACAGGCTCAAATTATATGCAAATTGGCATGTGTGTAAACTTAACTAGTGAGTATACTTCACTGGCTTTTCCCGCAGATACGGAACTTTATTCCGGAATTATGGAACTTTCTCGCTTAACTTTTTTGTCGGCACACGAAACCGTGTAAACGACCCTTTAACTAACAAACCACATTTGAGTTTACCGTGATAAATAATTTGTCATCTCTCGTCAAAAGCAGTTGACGGAATCCTCAAACTTGTCATTGTCATTTCTGTCATTGTCAACTGGTCAATTGTCACTGTAAACTTGTCATTCCACTTGTCAACTAGCGCGCGCGCCATGGCAACCAAAGGCCCCCAAAGTATCCAATCACAACATGACCGCGTGTGCACTATTAGCATGATTGTGCACGTTGGCGTGGTGCGCCAACGCCGGCCCCATCATGCCGCCCACGTTGCCCATCCACTGGCCCAGGGGCGTCTTGGTCGCCTCCGCCCGCTGCGCATCCCTGGGCGCACTCCCAGACCCTGTAAAAAGCCCTGTAAAATGCCAAGTGGCATGCAAAGTGTCAAAAGTCATGGAAAATGCCCTGCGAAATGGCAACTCGGTTGCCATTTCGCAGGGCATTTTCCATGACTTTTGACACTTTGCATGCCACTTGGCATTTTACAGGGCTTTTTACAGGGCTTGGGATTGGCACCTGAACCGCTGCAGGGCGCCTTTCTGCCGCTCGTCCATGTCGGCGAGCATGAGCTGGCGCCGCGTGGCCGCCGCCGCCGCCCTGGCTCTTCTGGCTGATTGGGTTTGTGTACGGAAGTTGGCCTTTGTTCGGCCGCCCCCCGGCGTGTCGCTGCTGCTGCGCGCTTCGGCTGGGGGGGGGGGTTGGGGTTGTTTTGGGGGTATGGTTTTTAGTTAATGGCAACTACCTAGGGATGGAAAAGGCACCGGAAAAGATGCACCGCACCGCACCGGCACCGTTGCCATCGCGTCAAAATGGAACTTGGCACCTTGGGAACCGGCAAAAAAATGGCACCGGCACCGGCAGGGTACCCTCGAAAACGGGTACCACACCGCACCACCGGTGCTGGTGCCCTTCGGTGCCCAGCACCGGTGCTCCGGTGCGTTTCCATCACTAGTGGCAACATCTGGCTGCAAATCCATCACGTGAGAATACTCACAAATTATTCTCTGCATGCAGCTGATTGTTCTGATATACTGGTCCGCGCGTGTAGTCATCTGCGAGTGTAAAATTGTATTTCAATAGGGGGTGGGGTAGGGGTTCAATCGGGATTGGTTAATCGGAATCATCGGGGATTTTTTGGGTGGCATTTTAGGCGGGTCGGGACAAATTTTTCCGGGATCGAGATTGCGATTTTAAACATTTCTGGATCGGGATTACGATTTTCAAATTTCGGGATTGAGGGATCGGGATTGTGGCACACAATCCCTGAATTTTTTCAGGATTTGGGATCGGGCTCCCGTAGTATGTACCGAAAATTGTTCCGACATTTCGCCGGACTCGCGCCCGAAATAGCAATCCCGTTTGAATCCATACAAAAGATATAAATAAATATCAATATAATACAAAACTTTTTTCGAAAAAAAATCCAGAAAAATTCACACCCAAATCGATAGGACGTCGAAAATCAGTGCGACGATCTGCGCCACGCAAATCGTAATCGCCGAAGCGACGACCATTTCTCTCCGCTGCGCCAGCCACCAATGTATGGCCAGCATGGCCACGTGTCTGAAAAGTGATTTTTTGAATGAAAAGTGGGCCCACACGCTAGTTGACATCAAAATTCGTGTCAACTAGATTCAACTAAATTTTGGTCAATTACGTGTTTTAAACTTTCCTATGTGATAGTGTATAGTTGATTTCATATCGTGAAAGTTAATTATCATAGTTTCTGTTAGGTGAGAATGCTTTAAAAATTTTTTTTGTGTATTTCAGTTGACATTCAGTTGGCACGAATTTGCGATGTCAACTAGTGTGTGGGGGCAAATATGACACCGTAACGCGCCTTCCAAGAAATCTTCAAGATTATCGTAGACTTTCCCACCGCCTCATGCAAATTTATTTTTGCAAAACCAATGATGCCTGGGTAGTACCAAAAACATTTAAAAAAAACAAATCCAACACCTGAGCGCACTGATAGCCTGCCAGGCGATATGCGGTCGCAGCAGTTTCCACTGGTCGTAGGCGGTGCCGACGAAAAGTGCCAACGCGCTTGGCACGCATGACCCGTCAACTGCGAATTTGACAAGTGATTCAATTAGTATCAAGGGGCGCGATCAAGGTTAGGAAGGGGGGTTGGGATTGGGAGGTAACTTTACTTGTTACTTTAAACTAAATTTACTTTCCACTCAAGTTCACTTGTCACTTAGCTCACCACTTACAACAAGACTAATCACTTTTCTTGTCACTGTGGAATCAGCCCATGGTATTAAGTTATCGGTTACCCCCTGATTACTGCAGGATCTAAGAGCGCCCCCTCATAAATATCCCTTAATTTCAAAATGACCCTATTCAACCCCCCCCCCCACAAACCTAAAATTGAAGTGACAAACATAGTTTGCCCATACCCGGCGAAATAGTTGCTATAAAAATAGTTTCCATCCTTGAACAGGTAGTCTGGAGCCATACTCAGTTGTACGCAACTGAAAAATAGCTGGAAACCAACTGCTACTACGCATTGGTCGATAGCGCCCACCGTAGCCACCATTTTGTTTTGGCATTTGCTGCGGATAAAGATGGGCGGTTTTTAAACAAACATTTTTACAACAATTTTGTATGTTCTGCTCTTTTTAATTATGTATGTTAATTATTTGAACTTCATTGAATATATGAAGAGTTCTGTTCTAAAAGTGCACAAGAACCAAATCCAGATAAATCACGTTAATAAATCCAGATAAATCAAGCATGGATTTGACATCCACATATAGCTTTTCACGTTTATAAAAAAATTAGCGTTATTTTTTTTCGAGGCGGCGTACCTCAAGCCCTCAAGCGTGCACGCCCGCCACAAATCCGCTATGCCCGTAAGGAAATCGGCGGGCACTTGCGTAATTGGTCGTAAAGCTAGGTGGTGGAAAAGTGACAATGACGCATTTGCGTGAATAACTTGTGAATGAGTGGAGCTATCGCAGCCATATTTTCGGGGATTATTACCTATTTAATTGTTCATGTTGACCTAAAATTTGACGTGAATCCAACCGCCCAGTGACAAGTTATTCGAAATCTAGAGTGTACGTATAAATTGCCGCACCCTGTATATAACATCACGGAGTATTGCCACTTGTCTGATATACCTATATATGTTGACACAAGGCCATATCTGGGAGCTTTTAAAAAAACGTTTAAAATTTAAAAAAACAACGTTTTTTAAACATGGCGTTAAAAAACGTTTCTTTCCAACCCTACGCAAAACCCAATCTCAGACAGCTGGAGTTTCATTTCGAAAGTCCAAGTCCAAAAATAGCTTCATTTCCAAAAGTGTACACGTTCTCCATATTGGTTTCAAAGAGATAGCCAGTATTCCCATACAAAATAAAGTTTCATTTCCAAAAGTGCACGTGAATTCACAAATATATTTAGCACTATATTTCAATTGTGGGTTTTTCTATGGATCCAAAAATGTAAGTCGGGGTACTTTTTGACACATATTTTTCAGTGGTGTTATTGTTTTTGTTTGTTTTTTCCTTCAAGAAGTTATCTAACTTTCAACTTCAGATATTCAACTTTACTCCCTATTTTGGGTTGTGTTGAAAATATGACATAACTTATGAAAGATTTACTGGCCAACAAAAGTTACACAAAAATGTAGACAAATATCCAAGGTATCTGAAAACTGCAGGATAAGCTGCAAGGGTATTCTAGATTTTGACTGTCTGGGGGTTGGATAGACAGCAAATCGCTCCTGTGGAGGGATAGTTAGCTGAAAAAAGGGGGTTCAATATATAGGCTTTTTCAGGGTGTATAAGGGAGAAAACTCGCTAAAAGTAGGTGAAAAATGGGTATATGAGCACATATCACTAAAATTGCTAATAAAAAGGCAGTTAAGCACATGAACTAGTGATTTGGAGGTGAAGTCTATAAAAAGGTACTAAAAATAGCGAGATTGAGCAAAAATTGTGGTATAGCTCTCAAAAATCGTTCCATATACCATATTTACTCGAATTATTCCCCCACTTGAATAATTCCCCCCTCGAATAATTCCCCCTGCTAGATGAGTGAGGAAAAAAAATTCCCCCACTTGAATAATTCCCCCCCCCCAATGAGAGGATAATGCACATACATTTGAAAAAAACCATCAATGAAATGAAACCAAGTAAAAACGCTGTCCCTGGACTGATTCATCAAATACAAATGTAGCACATCCGGTGTGCAAAAATGCAATGGAATGTGCATTACCAATGGAAATTGGACGCACATGCGTATGTAGTGTGATGAAAACATACCTGAAAATTTTGAGGAAATAATTATTCCCCCACTTGAATAATTTCCCCCTCAAAAATGTCTGAGGAAATAATAATTCCCTGGGGGAATTATTAGTATAAATACGGTAGGTAGATAGCTGACCGATTTGAGGGGGGGCGGGGTTAGTGGATAGTAGCCCAAAATTTTGCCACCAAGATAGATGGATGGTTTGGGGGAGGGGGTAATCCCCCCAACTCTCCACTAGGGTGACAGACTGTACGAAGTTGCGGTAAACCGTATGGTACGGTAAATTTTCTATTTTGCGGTAAACGGTATGGTATGGTAAATCTTCAATTTTGTGGTAAACTACGGTACGGTAAATCTGAAAAGTGCAGTACGCGGTTATGGTACGGTACGGTAAATTTCTGATTGTCAGAAATGTATCAATGCCGGACTACAGGCAACTGTTACTCGATAAATTGACACCAATCTCAATTACACAATTTGCTAAATGGATGACATAAAATTACACTACCCACAATGAAGGGGCTCGATATATAGGCTTATTTAGGTGTAGAAGGAAGAAAAGGGAGAAAAAAATTGCTAAAAGTGGGTGAAACATTCCAAATATGTGGATAATATGTGCACTTTTGCAATGAAAGTTTTCATATAACATGATATACTGTGTGGGCCGCATGCTATGCGTCGAATGTTCTGATGAAAAGGTGGTCTGATAAACTATGATTTCAATTATCATACATTGTAAGCAGTGTATTGTGAAGAAAACCATGATACGAAACGTGTCACAAAACCTAAAACGAACAACATCCCATGTTATTAGGGTGAAAATGTGTGCTTCTATGCAAAGTTTTGCATTAACACACATATTTGTAGCCAGGCACTATTTATAATTTGTAGCTGTAATAGTTTTTTCTTTCTGATTGTTGTGACCCTTGCGTTTTTTAGAAAAATGTTGTTTTTTCAACCGTTTAAAAAGACTGTCAACAATATATGCTAGCATGCAACATAAGATACTGAAGTAACGAATAAAATATAAATACAACTGTTGCAAGCAGATGTGATAATTTTAATAGGCTAAATTTGAGACATACAATTAATTTCATAGAGTACAAAACAGTGCGCTCTAGTAAACAAACACATAAGTGTTTACAGAAAACGCGCGAGTGCATGGGCACACTTTGCTTTGCTCATTAACTAATTTGTTTGTAATTAAACGATTATTTACAGAATTTTCTGGCACTTTCCGCGCCGTTCGGGGTTCTCGAGGAGTTTTTCAAGGACACACGATTTGATGCAAAAAGCGCCGAGTGCCATGGCGCTTTTTCGACCCCCAACGCCATTAGCGCCATAGATAAATGGCGCCCAGCGCAAGGCATTTTGTTCCTGGCGCCGGGCAAAAATAGCGCTAATGACGTCACAGCAAGATGGCGCCAAGCGCTGTGGCGCTTTTTGCTTTGGCGCTAGCGCCGTGGCGCTTTTAGGAGTAGGACTCATTATGCATCTAAAACGATTATGCATCTAGATCCACCATGCACCTAATTCTACCCATTATGCATCTAGACAAATTATGCATCTAACCAGAGTTGTTCAAAGTATTGAACTTTTTTAAAAGTAAACATAAACATAAAGTATTTTTGTTTTACTCGCCCCTGAGTACAGAAAGTGTTAAGTATTTTATTTTTACTTTTACACTGTGTAAAAGGTGAGTAAAATACTTTTTTCCAGAGAAAACGTTAATATGGGTATTTTTCTCACAGAAAACATAAAAGTAGGTATTTTTCTCACAAAAATAATGTAAAAATCGGTGTTTTTGCAATTTTTACCCTGAAATACATCAAAGATGTATTTTTCTCTCCTGATAAGTATTTCTTGGGAAAATGTCCTGTGTTTGTCACTTTTTGTCAGGCAAAATGACGTTTTCTGTCCACTTAAAATACGTTTTCTATACTCGCGTACTTTCAAAAAGTATGCGAGTAATTGAGTACTCGTGAGTAATCAGTCTAGATGCATAATGGGTAGAATTAGGTGCATGATGGGCCTGGATGCATAATCGGTTTAGATGCATAATGGCACGGGCTCGCTTTTCCATCACTACCCAGGATTTTCGAGCGGGTGAGTCCTTGGCGCAGTGAGCTATATTTCGACACTTTTTATGATAAAGTGAAGTTTCTCATGATGCGAGTGTGTATAACGGGGACGGGTCTAAACATATGTTGTTAAAACGTATTTACTTTTAAATTAAATGCTAATTCATGCTTCCTTGGATGCTGAGCAAATCCGTTTACCGGATGACCTGATTTTTTAACAGTTAAAAAACGACGTTTAAACAAATGTAAGCATCGGAATCGTTTTTACACAACAGCCAAAATATTGTTGTATTTACACTTATTCACTGGGTATGTGCGCAATTTTTCATACAAATGATTATTGGTGGCTGTTTTCATTGGTTTTGTGGCATTTTTAGTGTAAAAGCTTCCTTTTGTTCATGCTATTGTGTAATAATAAGCTGTGCTATGTTTGTATTTACATATACAGTCAATGTGCTTTCAAATGGGCAGGAATGGGGGTTGTGGGGGCAAATCCGTTATCTATCTATCCCGAGGCAATTTTATTGGGCTTTTATCCCTCAATCCCCCCCCCCCATCCACCAGATATCTATCTATCTTGAGCGATTTTTGAGAAATTTTGCCACAACTTTTTCATTCTACACCTTGAAAAAGACTTAAAAAGAATATCTAATTATTTTGTAAAAAAGTTCAGAAAAGGACAATGAATAAAAAACCCTTTGACAACTCTAGTGTACACTTTCAGCGCCTGCCAGCCTATGCATATTTGATTAGAGTGCTAGCTGCTGACACGACTTCTCATTTAGTAGTAGTGTCATGTGAAAACGTATGTTGAATTCCTTTGACACTTTGCATGAAAGTCGCATCGACAATGAGTGAGAATGGCCATGATCAAATGATAAGTAAAGTTGCAAGTGATAAGGCGAATGACAAGTGTTTATTTTTATAAACATGTTTACTTGTCACTTACTATTTTCGTTTGCCAATTGGCATGGTGTGTAGTCCGGAGTGTGGAATGGTTCCATGCTTGAAAAACTTCTGCCTGTGTAATTTTTGTACCGGCAATGCACTATTTATGAGATACAGTGCAGGTGAGTAGCTGTTTAATTCCAGCTGCTTAATTCGAAAAATCAACTTTTCAAATTAAAATTGCAATGAATCATTATATATATCACCTGTTGTCAAACATTTGTGCCTTCAACTAAAGAAATTTTATGTGAAATTTTGTTTTAACACGCTCAGGAAGGAAGGTTTCACATAGTGATGTGTCATTATAATAAAACAGTATAATTTGGGAGCACATTGGTTTGGGCTGACACACTACATTAACCTTACATATCATGGCTTGAATCAGGGGTTTTGTAGGTGAGGGTGTAGGGAAGGGGGGTTACCCAAAACGCTCCTGCTATCAATCAATTCCAGGCACATTCAGCTTTCTATCTATCCCAAGGAATTTTTTTGGCTACTACCCCTGAACCCCCCCCCCCCCAATCGCCAGCAATCTAGAGTGACTTTTGAGGAATTTTGCCCCAATACTCACTCGAAATCTCAAATTTTCATACTTTTTGCCCATTTTCACAATAAAAAATAATCAGACATGTGCATTGTTGCATGTTTTCAGCAGTTTTGACCATGTGTGTTTATCGGGATGGTACCCTGGTGCCAGTTCCTCAAATGAGAAGTGAGAAGTGAAATGGCAAAGGCCAAGTGAAATGGCAAGTGAATCGACAAGTGAAAAAGCAAAAGCGATAAGAAACTACTTTCTATTTTTATTTTTTACTTCGCTTTTGCCAATTCACTTGCCGTTTCACTTGGCCTTTGCCATTTTAATTCTCACTTCTCATTTTGCGGAACTGGCCCCAGGAGTATAGTTTTTGCACGGGGAATTATATATTGATCCCAGTGAATGGGGGCCATCCTTCCAAACCCCCATCAATGCCCGAGAAAATGTTTCAGCGAACCCTCCGGAGGATTGATTTACTAAACCCCCTAAATCTTGAGGTCTAAATCTACAAAAGCCCTGGCTTGAATTACACACTAGCATGCAGAAATGTAAAATCTGTAACTAAAAATACCACAAAGCCAATGGGAATAACTGCCACTGCTTTTGGTTTGTCTGTACAAAAATTACTGTGTGGAAAAAATTTGTATTGTTAATTACTCGAGACTTCCTCAAGTTGCGGAAAGTATATGCACGATAACTCATTGCCGCATGAATGTATAAATTTTTCTTGTGAGTGGCGACAAAGTGTGGCATAGGGCTGGCACTAGCTAGTTGACATCTGAAATTCGTGTAAACTGAATGTCAAATTATGTCAACTAAATAACACAAAAAAATTTAAGCATAACTCAACAAAGACAATGAAATTAAATGGCACTTTATTAAATTCACCATGCTCTATCACATACGAAAGTTGAAATAACATAAATAAACAACATTTTAGTTGACATGAATTCAGTTGACATCCAGGTCGTGGGTGCCCATATTTGCAAGTGCTTACTTATAGTTTTAATCACAAACCATAAAAGAACAGTTGGCAATCCAATCGGATGTATACATATTTAGTGTACACATCGGTTAGTGAGGTATTTTTGACAGAGCCGCTTAAATTAAAGAACGACAAACTTAAAAAAACCACTTGGCCAGGAACAGTTATCCATTTATATGGAGAACATAAATTACATATTCATTTATAACTGGGTTAAAGGAATGGAAGTTTTCCAGTCACATCGAAAACCATTAATTTATAATTTATGGTTGCCGTACACTAGTTTTCTAGGAGGGAAACCCATTATTTAACCACAGCGACTCGTAACCCATCGACTCGCAAGCCAAAGTACATCAAGATTAAAGCCAAAGTGCCTCGTCTCTAAAGCCGCAGTCAACCAATCGACCCATCACCAAAAGTGTATCATTATTTAACCCCATTGTGTCATTATTAAAGCCATGTGTACATAGTGCTTATTTTGTGTCATTATTTAAGCCGTGTGTACATTATATTTACTTCATATTTATGTATTAGGGAGTAAACTAATTAGTGTACCTATGTTTTTTTGTGATTTGATAGAAATGCACATTCCTGCGTCCCATTCAGCTGTACATCGGCTGATTTTGATGCCCTTCGAGTATGTAGGGTTTTGGGGTCTGGGCTATGACGTATTATCTTGGTTTGCTCGAATAATCTCCCAGTCCCGAGATAAGGGGGGTCTATAAAAACATGGTCATTTTGCATGGCCGATCTTGCTGATTGACTTTGAACCATAAAAACTTGACCATTTCTAGGCTGATTTGGATCGTTCAACACTTAAAATGACCAGCACAACCTGCATATTCAATTTTTGTGGTCGGATTAGTGATGTCTAAATTACATATGCCAATTAGACCCGGTTTTTGTACACGAAAAATAAATTTTTTGAACATGCAATCATATAGTTTAGACAAAAAGAATACATCTGGCCTAACAAGTTTTTCAATATCTCTTTCCTATCAAAAGTTATAGCACTTTGAATTTTCGTTTCCCAACCATAAAATGACCACATGACGAACAGCGTATTTATACAGATAATTAGACCAAAAAATGAAATCTCCAGGTTATTCTGATCATTTTAAGTGTGAGTTAGTGAAAATCAGCTGAGAAATGGCCAAGATACAGAGTATTGATGTTGCATAAATTGTTCTTCATGCAGTGGTATATATTTAAAAGTGTTTGGAGGTGGAAGTTTAAAGTGCTGTTACTTTTGACTGGAAAGAGATATAGAAATAATTTTTGGGCCAGATGAATTCTTTTTGTTCAAAGTGTATGATAGCATGTTAAAAAACCTATGTTGAAAAATTATTTTAACGATTTTTCGCGTTCAAACGCCTGGTCAAACGGGCATACAGAATTTAGACATCACTAATCCGACCACAAAAATTGAATCTGCATGTTGTGCTGATTATTTTAAGTGTTGAACGATCGAAATCGGCCCAAAAAAAGTCAAGTTATTAAGCTTCAAATTCAATGTGCAGATCGACCACACAAAATGACCACCTATTTATATACCCCCCTTATCTCGGGACTGGGGGATTATTCGAGCAAACCAAAACAATTTGTCATAGCCCAGACCCCAAAACCCTACATACTCGAAGGGCATCAAAATTGGCCGATGTACAGCAGAATGAGACACAGGAATGTGCATTTCTATGAAATCACAAAACAAACATACATACCGTAAATCCTCGAATAAGTCCCCCCCTCGAAAACCCCCCCCCCTCGAATAACTCCCCCCTCTGAGCAAGCTGAGGAAAAAATAACTCCCTCCCTTGAATAACTCCCCCCTATTTTATGGGTGGGAAAGAAGTCCACATATAAAAAAAACGTATTTATGTATACGTTCGTTAAAAGTATGCATTATTTTGCATTTGATGCACACTAACATTGATTTCATTCCATGAATTATGGGATTTCTATACTGGCTTAGACCTTTTTGCAACTAACTTAACCCCATTCGGATGATATATTGATCATGCTTTTTACTCCAAAATTCCGACGAAAAAATAACTCCCCCCCTCGAATAAGTCCCCCCTCAAAAAATTCTGAGGAAAAAATAACTCCCCCGGGGACTTATTCGAGGATTTACGGTAATTAGTTACACCCTAATATATTATTTACATGCCAGAGGATACATGAGGGTGTGCCGCAAAATTCTCGAGAAAAAATACTCCCAAATCTAATAAATATATTGCACCCACTTTTCATATGGGAACAAACCGTTTTTTTTCTCTGTATGACGCTCTCATGCAGGATATGCTCTTTGCGTCTGCTATTCATCTCTTTGTTCACACCGAAATTCTCCATGATCCACTACATCGAGCCAAACAGAATTTGGCCACACGTGTCCATTCAAAAGCAGATTACCCCAAAAATGGCTGTGAACTTACCGCCACATGTATTGAAATACTATACATCAATTTTGTATGTGTATCGTTAGGTATTTCCCTGTATTGCGGCTTGCGAGTCGACATATTGGCTTTAATAATGACACACAATGGCTTTAATAATGACACATTTTTCTATGACCGTTTTGGCTTTAATGTCGCTATACTTTGGCTTACCTAGCGAGGTACTTTGGATTTACAGTCGATGGGTTAAATCTCGGGTAGCTTTAATCTCGCTATACTCTCGTTTTCTAGCAGGAGTAAACTCAAATTAGGTACTCATAAAACCGCTTTGAACGCATTTGAGTTTACCAGAATGAGTTTTTCAACCTTCGTCAACTGTAGTTAACCTCATTCTAGTCAACTAAAATCCATTTAAAGCAGATTTATCGGTTTACAAAAATCCAAATTTACTGGCAGTAAACTAGTGTTCGCAGCGCCGTTGTAACGGTTAAACCCCTGACTGGTTATAACTACTAAACCCCTGCCGGAGGGTCAAAATATAGAATACCCCTTATTTTTTCCACCAAACTGGTGGCATTGTATGCTAAATTATGCGCTCTGCTCAGTGAAAATATGCACTAAAATACCTAACTAAGTGGGGTCCTCAACGGTGCGGCTTTTCGGTAAACTGTATTGTACGGAAAATATTCGAATTAAAGGTAGAATTTCACAACTTCCGGTAAAGGGCACGGTACGGTAAATTTTTCAATTCTGCTGTACGGTAGGCAAAAAAACCTTCGCAATTGCCCTAAAATAAACTGTCGCCTGAACCGACCCGGACGTGTCGAGCCGCTGCAAGAAGGTGCTGCGTCTGGCGCGCCGCTTGCACGCCACCAGCGAGTGCGGCAGCAGGGCCGCCCGACTGCAGTCGCTGTCCTTGGCGCCGGCGGCCGCTGCTGCCGCCGCGGCCAGTGCCGCCCCGGCGGCCATTGCCGCGCCGCCGCCGCGCCCCGATTAAGTGGCCTGTCTGTGGCCGCGCGTGGAGAGTGACAAGTGACGAAAGTGTCGAGTGACTATCACTTGACAAGCGTCAAGTGTCCTTCATGTTTATTTACATCAGTCAGAAAAAAGCATTTTTAAAGTTCCACGCCACATTTGAAACTTTACCACTTAAACCGGTCACTTGAAAGTGGGAGAAATCGGCACCTGGTAGCGCTGTCGCGGCTTGCCGCCAGCCCAGACGCTTGATTGCTAGGGCGGCGGTAAATTTATATAGCTAGTGAGTGATATTTAGAATGCGGCCCTGCAGCCGCCGCGGCTATAATTTCAACGCGGCGCGTTCACGCCGTGGCAGCATTCGGAAATAATCCTTTCCCGCTATCTTTATGCACTTTTGGTGGCGCATAAATTGGTCGTCTCGCTTTTCTCGGTCCGGTGTTTTATGGCCCCGGTCTGAAATGACTCTTTGTGTGGCGTTTTGATGGCAGATCGTAAATAATCTTACCGAGTTGGAGAACGGTGTGTATTCCGCAAGTGACAAAGTAAGTGGTAGTCGTAGGAGTTACGTGAGTTTACAAAAAGCCGAAAAAATACCCGAACCCGACTTAACTACCCAAAACCAGGGTTGTAACCAAAACAAATCAAATAAATCAATTTTGTTTTAAAAAAATTTTGTTTAAAAAAATTAAAATTTTAAAATAATTATTTTTTAAATGTAGCCTATTTTCATAGAAAATGGTGCTTGAACGAATCAAGTGCATTGTGGTTGTACATTTCCTTTACCACACATGTCATAAAACATAGCACCCAGGTTTATCAAACGTTTGCAAAATTGATGTTAAAACATGCTAAACATGTTAAAACAGAGTGTTTCATGTACTTTCATAAATACCTATAAACTAAATACTGTAGATCAATGGAAATGAAGTGAAATTTGATGCAAAATAAAAATTGAACTCGATATAGATAACTGTGTAGCTGGTGCATTCTGGGGCTGATCCCCATCCATAGAAAATATCTTGTCAAATAGCTGTCAAATTTGTCAGATGGCATCTTACATCCCCTGCAAATTTCCATCTCTTTCCACCAGTTTATTTGACGTTAATCCGAAAATATTCTCTGATGTTTTACATGACATTTTGCAGAGTGCGTAACACCATCAATGATGGGTAATTTCTCAAATAAAAACCACTTTCTGTGTTTTGAGTTGTTCAAAAATGAATACCTGTGTTTTGAGTTTTTTCATGAAAAAATTTCATGTTTTATTTATGTGTATTTTTGTAAAAACTCGAGTTTACTTGTAAAGACTCATGTTTTTTGGGTAAAACCTCAAGTTTTCTTACAAAAAAAATTGAATTTTAAACCATTTTGATGTGGAAACAGTGGTTTTCTTATCATATATAGGTTTTGCACATGTTGATGTTCCACATATTGAGCATCTGCATATTCGTTCATGTGTCAAAAAGTCCACAACAGTCCACAAAATAAAACAAAACAGCATGTCCACTCTGCAGCATAGGCATCAACAAAATGTCAAAAAACAACAATTTACACTGTACAATAAAATACTTCAATGGATGTGCACTGTATGTTAGGCTGTGGAATTGATTTAGACTGCAACTATACTTGAACATCCACATCCGTTGAAGCCTTCAACGTATCTGAACTACTTACCCGTCCCAACACACCTCATATTAAATTTCAATGAAAAATCACATTCAAGAGAAAATGGGTTCATGTGGAGATGCCTAGCATCCAATATCACTGGGCACTGGCTTAAGGGACTCTCCACACCGCCAGTGGACACTAGCATGCTAAGTACACTACCTTGTCACCAAAACCACACCAAAACTAGACAGCAGCAAAATCTTTTTTCTTCATCAAATCATCACATTCTTTTTGCAAAAACCGTGTCAGCTCATCAGAAACTTGTTTATCGAGAGCCTGATTAACTGACTCATTTAAATACATATGAATTTTACTATACCGTATTTCCTCGAAATACCCCCCCCCCTCGAAATACCCCCCCAAATATAGTGTATAGAGGACGTGAATGACAAAAGCTACAGTTTGATCCGGGAAACGCAGGATACACGTTAAAAACATTGACTGTGTTATATTAGAACAGGGTTTATACCATCTAGGTACTTATATAAGTCTATAGAGTCTTATAGATGGCCGTTTTTGTTGCATGTTTCAACGTCTGTGCACGTTACAAACAACAATTTAGTACTCGGATTTCCAAAAATTTCTGGCGAAATAATACCCCCCCCCTCGAAATACCCCCCTCGAAATTTTCACTCTAAAAAATAAACCCCCTGGGGGTATTTCGAGGAAATACGGTGTACATAAATACATACATTATGTATGCACATACTCACATTGTTCACTTCATCATGTGCCCGAAAAAAAACTCAAAAAACATTTCCGTAATTTCTGTGTTTCCATGTTCTCCAAAAAAAACTCATTTGAGTGTCCGTGTTTTTGAAAATTGTTGAGTTTCCGCGTTAAACAAAAACACGGAAACTCAATGAGTTTCCGTATTTAATATGTGTGTTTTTGCCATCGTTGAACACCATTCGCTCAAAATCCCATCGGAAACCTAAATAATAGCGCACGGAAAATCCATCGAGCCATTATTATTTTCTACGGAAGTTACATATTTTCCTTTTCCATGTGCAATCCGGAAATTTGCTATGGTCCAACGGTGTTATTTTTGTTATCTTATATGCGGTACAGTAAATACAGTGTGCAAAAAAATCTGCCACCCTAGTTACTAAAAGTAGCTGGAAGGCGTAGTTCATATTGTGGAAACATTCGAAACCTGTGGAAAGTGGCCACTTTATAAAGATAAGTTATGACAAGTAAAATGTATAGTGACAAGTGGCAAATCACTGATTGAATGCATTTTTCTCGCACGTATAGCTGCATTGCGCTCGCGTGTGACGAAGTAAAAATACTGTAAATATATGAGCTTGCATGCAATGTGTTTGGTCGGCACACCATGTGCGTGTGTGAATTGATTTGCATGTGTAATTGATAATTTGTAGTCAAGTGGAAGTGTATGGTAAGTAGGGTTCAAACGGGACCAGTTTTTAAGACCGGGACCGGGACCAGAAATTTTCTAATGTTGGGACCGGGACTGGGGGGTCAGACCGAGACCGGGACCGCCCCAGTCCCGACTTTTTGCCGAACCATGTACCAGGACCGCGGTCCCGTTTGAACCCTATTGGTAAGTGATTATTTAAGTAATAAGTGGCAGGTCGAGTTATAGGTGACATGAAAGTTATTTTTAAAAACTTGTCACTTACATATTGACGTGTCACTTTTTTGTCACGTATAAACTAGGCTTTTGTGTTTGAGGCCTTTGTGTTTCACCTGAGAATAGGCAATTCCGGAAGTGTGCAAGTTTCTAGGTACGACCTAAGTCAAGCAACAAGTATGTTTAAAAGTGAGATATTTCTCTACACATTCAATTGTCACTTATAAATTTACTTGTCTTATAAGTACCACTTAAATCACTTTTCCAGTTGCGAAATCAGCATCCCGATGCATTTTTGCTTGTCAAAATCAAGACACTATTCAGAAAATCAGAAGGAAAATAAAAAATAAACAGGGACTTGTTTTTGCACATGCAAATCAATTTCCACACTGACAGTGCATGGACACTCGAGGTTAAATGGAACAAGAGAATGTATTGTATTATTGGCCATTTTTGTTACTTGCCAACAATCCAAATTGAGCATTCATATAAAAGCTATAAAGCACATTCTGAGTTCCATTTTCATGGCTTATTACATTTTTTATTATCTAATGATTTATTAAATATATTTGGGTGGAGAAGATTTTTTTCTAAAGAAGTTTTGTTAAACCTTTTTTTTAATCACCTGAATATTTAGGAAATCTGGTACCCATTGTGCTCCATGTCTTATCTGGTCATTGTATCCATGTAAAATCACATAACAAAACGCGCAAAAAGTAATTTTATGTCAAGTTTACCCGTAAATTAATAAAACAAAGACAAAGTCTTTACTTTCTAACAAAGACTTGTGAGTTTGTTGTTGAAAATCGTACATTTTTCGGAATATTTTTTGGTTAAATCACCTAAAAAGTATGGCAAATGCGTTTATAATGATGTTTGACACCAGTTGAAAAGGGCGATAGCAGTTTTTTCTAAGTAGCCAAATCGGTGCGCAGAATAGTGTGCAGAAAGGGAAACTCTACACAACAGAATATGCTACAAAACACGTGAAAACAATTTCTCCGACAATGTTTATGCATGCAAAACATTTCAAAATACCGATTAAAAAAAGTGGTGGCCTTTTTAACTACCGTATTCCCCTGAAATACCCCGGGGGGTCTATTTTTTCAGAGTGAGAATTTTGAGGGAGTATTTCGAGGGCGTGATTATTATTTCACCAGAAATTTTTTGAACTCCCGGTACTAATAATGTACGCAGACGTAGAAAAATGCGACAAAAACCACCATATATAAGAGTCTGCAGCCTTATATAAGTATGTCGATGGTATACACCATGTTCTAACGTAACACGATCATTGTTTTTAACATGTTATGCATTGCATGGGTCATGAACCGCAGCTTTTGTCGTTGACGTTCTATTTACACTCAAGTGGGGGGAGGGTATTTCGAGGGGGTTTATTAATTCATAGTGCCCATTTTGAGGGGGGGTGGGGGGTAATTCGAGGAAATACGGTAACTAACTTTTTTAAAGTTGTTAAAAATGAGCTATTTCTCTACGATATTGGTGAATATCTACCTGGGGCAGTTTGATATGGCAAATAAATAAATTATGTAAATGATATAAATGATTCGCCTGGGGACATGTGTTCAAAGTTTGTTTTTTTAGTATTTATTAGGTATTCTCAATGAAGGGTTTCATCTATATGTATGATAAATATTAATACTGATCTATTTTTGTACATTAATGCGTTTGCATACCTACATCGTTTTATACCAAAGTATCACTCACTACAATGCCAGTGAAATGGGGCCATCGGGATAGCTGGGGGGGGGGGATAAAGCATTGTTGTTATGTATGTATGTAGTGTTGTGTACACTCCGGGAAAAATGTCTTTATGACAAAAAAATCAATGTCTCCCCAATTAACGTGCAACCTGTGTCAGGATATAAATGACATGAATCTCGAAAATTAGGGTGCCTTTATGCCACATTTTAGCTTTCTAGGTGCTTTGCTGCTCGCTTGACAGCAATCCGAAGTCAGATTCCCGGTACTAAAAAGTCTTCACCCTTTTTGTGAAAACATTACAACAAAGTAAAAACATGTTAAAACAATGAATAAGAGTTCCGTGCAGGTCTCATTCATCATTTTAACATATTATTTTCTTTGTTATAATGTTATCACAAAAACGGTGAAGACTTTTTACTACCGGAAATGTGATTTTGGATGGCCGTCAAACGAGCAGCAAAGCACCTAGAAAGCTGAAAATCGACATGTGGCATAAAGGCACCCTAATCTACGAGAATTCATCCCATGTATCTCCCGGCACAGGTAATCTACATACAGGACGCATAAAGACATCTTTCCGGTAGTGTATGCTACCAAATGTTTTTACCCAATTGTTATGTTTATACTAACTAGTTTGGGGTGGTGGACCCCCGAAATTAGGGATTGAAAATTAGGCTTGAGGGTGGTGTTTCAGACTGGAACTAATTATGTGGAAGCGCATTGGCTGGATTTTATATACTACGCTTTCATATGTATCACAGCTTTTTATCATATGGTAGCTACCAGAAATGGAAGGTTTCTACTAAAGATGCAAATAAATGATTACTACCTCAGTTATTAATTTGTATGTGAAATTGCATGCTTGCATGCAAAAAAATAGTAATATAAATTATCGAAATACGTAGGTATAACAAGAAATGAAAAGTTCAGCTGCCATTTAAAAAGGACGGTTTCATTGCTTATGTCAATATAAACATTTTAAAAAATTTAACTCGGTCATCCCTACCCCCCCCCCCCAATAAGAGACCCCTATCTTTAAACAGGTTGTCTGGAGCTCTTCAACAATTTTTCTCATGCAGTTTCTGATTGCATTATGGGAACATTGTCTTCGTGGGTGAAGGTAGGGAGGGATAGTACACGATTTTTATATACTCTGCGGACAGCACAGTTTACTTCCGCACATATTTATGTTTTCGCGCCGACGCATGAACGCACTCACGCACACAGTTTCACAAAAATAGAAATACCGTATTTCCTCGAAAAACTCCCAGGGTGGTTATTTTTTCGCCGGCAAATTTTGAGGGGTGTGCATCTAGGGATGCTTATTCAAGGGGGTGTTTTTATTATTTCGTCAGAAATTTCCGTGAAGGATCATAGTAAAGGACCATATAGGTTTAGAAAAAATCAATTTTTTGAACCCCTTGATAAAAAAAAATCAATTAAAAAAATTGATTTTTTAAAACTAAAATCGGATATATTTTTTAAATCGCCCAAAATGGGGGTATAGAGAAAAAAATATGTGTATGTTAAGGCCCCTTTCACACGTTTTTTCTGTGACGACTCCGACAACATGAAAAAGTTCAGTAATTCAAGTAAAATATTCATATTCATTAGATAAAATGGCCAATTATACATACCACCTAGGCGTATATGCATGTCAGATTGCAGATAAATCGTGCTTGTCGTTCAAGAGTTATAGACGCTTGAAAAAAATTTGCGATTGTCGCCATCTGTCGGCCTCCGACAATGGCAAATTTTTTTCAAACGTCTATAACTCTTGAACGACAAGCACGATTCATCTGCAATTTGACATGCATATACGCCTAGGTGGTATGTATACTTGGCCGTTTTATCTAATGAATATGAATATTTTACTTGAATTACTGAACTTTTTCATGTTGTCGGAGTCGTCACAGAAAAAAAAGGTGTGAAAGGGGTCTAAGTGTCAGACAATGTATTTTATGTCTATTGTGGTCATATTATGACTACGGAGTCACGGGATAGCATTATTAGCTGTAATTTCTTTCAAAAATATCCATTTCACGTCGATACTACACTAGCATATCACGGCTTTATTATTACACTGTACTGTAG
This sequence comes from Sphaerolaimus hirsutus, assembly GCA_964036195.1. NCBI lineage: Eukaryota > Metazoa > Nematoda > Chromadorea > Monhysterida > Sphaerolaimidae > Sphaerolaimus > Sphaerolaimus hirsutus. The sequence goes on along the minus strand of OZ038454.1, from coordinate 21,896,682 downwards.
CATGAATAAATGCAATCTTTTACACTAAAAATGCCCCACAACCCATGACAACACCACCAATGGTAATGTGTAGGGTTCAAACGATATATCGTATCGAATATCGGATATTGACCATTTTTTAATATCGAATATCGATATCGAAAATTTTGAAAAAATATCGAATATCGATATCGAAAATTTTGAAAAAATACCGAGTATCGACATCAAATATCGACCATTTTTTCGATATATCGAACTTGTATTGTGTCCCTCAATTAAGTTAATATTTTCATTTTGAGATATTTATGATTGATCTGATGTGCTTATAGTATTGTATTTGATGAGTAAAAGTACAGTAGTTATAATGCATTGGAGTGCTAAGTTTGAAGCCAGAAAATACTGATATGCTATTTTTTGCAACATGCCCTTAAGCAATTAGTTTATAAGTATGAACTGCAATATCTACCAATTGTTATTTGTCTGATACACTTTGATTCGTCATGTTTTTTTTCTTCCATTTTCTACTTTTGAGTGATGTAAACCTTGTAAAAATTACTTGTACCATGCACATTTCAGTAAAAAGATGATTACCTAACCATCTATGCAACCACATGAAAATACAATATGCAACTTGAAATATGGCTTGCTATACCACAAGCAAATCACAATATCGAATATCAAATATCGAATATCGAGGTTCCATATCGTATCGATATCGAATATCGAGTGTCAGAAAAAAATATCGAATATCGAAAATCGATATCGAAAAGTCATAACGTTCGAACCCTAGTTATGTGTATTGGAAATCGCGCGTCAGAAATTTTTTTTAAATCAGTTTAAAAAAGCAAGTGCCAACCCTACAGACATAATACATACGTTTTAATGAACAATGTATTTTTAATATTATAAATATAACTAGGTAATAACACGCATGTTTACTTAATATTATTATTTATTTGACCTAAGGCGCACATGCAGAATGCTCATGCGCACATGCAGTTGCGTTTGTGAGAACTCCGCAAGTTGGCAAGAACGGTAGTAAGTGCTAAGTGACAAATACCGTCATTTGCACGTGTACCTTTCGCTTAAATAAGTGATTACCTCACTTGATTGATCACTTACGCTTTTTACTGAAGCAATTAGCACCAGTCTTGGTCATATTTATGTTAATTCGAAAGTGTCACCTATAAATGATGAGTCTAATGACAAGTAAACATATGTAGACAAGTAAACAGCAACAAATAAACATATAGTTTAGTGTCACGTATTTAGAATACTTTGTTGTCTAGCATTTACACACTTGTTTGGTACACATTTTACTTGTCACTTTGCTTATCGTTTTGCTTACGACTTTTCTTGTCGTTTGTCCACTTGTGGAATTGGTCCCACGGTACGCAACAAACTGCAAATGAGTGTGTTATAAATATGATATGATACTGATGATAATATAATTATATGGCCTTTTTGGATTTGATAACTAATGATTTAGTATAAATATGTGTGTTTCAACATAGGGTACGAATTACGACAAAGCTTAAAAAATGCTGTACATGGCTTTTTAAGCACTCAATGCATAACAAAATATATTATATATATACTGGAAAAAAACGATCGAATTAATTACAAACATGACGGTTCCCAATCAAAAGCACCGCTCACTATACCATATTCCACCAAATACAACCACTATACTACCATAACCCAGGACTTCGAAGCGATGACGCCCAACGTGTTGGCGCGCGCCGTCGAGACCGTCGAGGGAGGCGGCCTGGTCTTGGTGCTGTTGCAGTCGATCGACGCGCTGCACCAGCTGGCGCAGCTGGCCATGGATGCTCATCAGGTTTGATACTAGGGTTCAAACGGTACCACTTTTTCAGGGGTTGGGACCGGGACCAGACATTTTTCGTATCGGGACCGGGCCTGGGTGACCGTCCCGCGACCGGGACCGGGACTGGCATATTTTTTTATCGGGACCGGGACTGGGGTATCGGGGCCGGGACCGGTAGCGCCTCAGTCCCGGAATTTCGCCGAACCATCTACCGGGCAGGGGTCTCCAAGTTTTTGGCCCTCGCGGGGGCTGGATAGGTAGCGAATCGCTCCCCCGGAGGGATAGATAGCTGAAAATTTGTCGGGGGGGCTGGCGGGGGCACAATATATAGGCTTTTTCAAGCTTAGAAGGCAGAAAGGGGAAAAATCGCTAATGATCAGTTAAAAGTAGGTTTAAAATGGCTAAAAATAGGTATATAACCATGTATACAGCTGTAAAGCACGATTTTGAAGGTGAAAAACTATAAAAGATGCGAAAATTAGTGATTTTGAACCAAAATTGGGGCAAAATTTCTCAAAAACCACTCCAGATGGATAGATAGTTGAGCGATTTGGGGGGGTCTTTGGGGGTAGTAGCCAAAATTTTTGCCTCGGGATTAGGGTGTCAAATTTCCGTTTTCCGTTTCCGCCTTTCCGCAGGAAAATTTTTTACCTTTCCGTTTTCCGTTTTCCGGCAGCCAAAAAATTTTTACCTTTCCGTTTTCCGGCAGCCGAAAAATTTTTACCTTTCTGTTTTCCGTTTTCTGGCAGCTGAAAATTTTTTACCTTTCCGTTTCCGTTTTTCCGGCCCATTTTTCCGTTTTCCGGCTGAAAAATTTTTACCTTTCCGTTTCCGTTTTACCAGGCTATTTTTCCATTTTCTGGCTCGATTTTCAGTTTTCTGGCATTTTTCCATTGTTTTTCCAATCTGTATTTATCTTCAATTGGCTCATCCTATTGTGTTGTTTTTGTCTCTTGGAGCAGCATTGACAACTGGGATTTCAGGGTCAGTGAAACAGGTGCTGTGAACCCAATTGGGTCATATGCTGACACCAATAATTTATTCAAGTTTCATCTGGTTGGTGTTGTGATGCTGTCAATTTGCAATTTTGGTGTTGATATTGCCAGCATGTCCGTTTGGTGATTTTATTTCATGCCCATTACTGTGACAATTTTATTCACCTTTGGACTCCTGTCGTTTTCTGCTATTTCATTCATGACTGATCTGGAGTTTGACAGCCATTCCCTCATGTTCATAGAACATTGGTTAAATAAAGACTTGACTTTGTAATATAGTTCTAAAGCTTCAACTTCATTCATGACACTCATGATGAAGTTATCGACGTAAATGTTGTTTATTATCATCGCCAACTGGTTTTTTTCCCCTTCATTTTCTTCATATTCATTCATGTTGTTTTTTGTCACATTTAAATGGTATTTTATGACTGCTCCCAAAATTGCTGGGCTGCAGACAAGTCCAAACAGTACGCATTTAAAACGAAGTACTATTAAGTTATTTTCAGTTACTGGTTTTGAGGCATCTTTCAGCCAGAAAAATCGTGTGTAGTCTCTAGCTTGGTCATGCAATCCTATTTGCAAAAATGCCTTTTCAATATCGGCAATTAATGCTAGATTGCCTGCCCTGAACCTCAGGAGTAGGCCCAGTGCTAATGGTGTTGTAATTGGTCCTCTAAGAAGGCACTCGTTGAAACTGGACTTACCTGCCGACCCATCGTACACGATTCTGCATGATGTCGATTTGCCCGGCGTGATTACTGGCTGGTGTGGCAGGTAATGAATCCCCTTGTTGTCTGTTTTGTTGTCACAGATCTCAATTATTCCCTTTTCTAGTTGGTCGTCCAAAACTTTCCGGTATTGTTTGAATAAGTTTGGATCTTTGTTGAATCTTCTTATCAGTGATTTAAAGTGCACCAAGGCTTCTGCTTTTCCTGTGGGCAGGTCACTGATACTCTCTTTATACTGCCAGTCAATATAGTATCGTTTGTTGTTGTCGTTGAATTTTATGCTATTTATTATCATCTCCTCTGCAATGTTGTCATCAATTGCATAGGGGTCATCAGTAGGGTTGGCCGATGTTTTTTTTTAAACGTTTTTTATTAAAAAAAAACGTTTTTTTTTTAAAAAAAACATGACGTCCGAAATGTTTTTTTTTAAAAAAAAACATCGACCGAAATTTTTAGTACTAAGCACTAGGTATTTTGCAAAATTTTTGCGCGCAAGCGCGCAATTTCACACACAAATTGACATTTGTGGTTGTTTTCATTGGTTTTGTGGCATTTTTAGTATCAAAGTATCCATTTCTATGTGCTACCATGGGTTAATAAGCCGTCAAATGTTGCTGTAGTATATAATATTGAGGTAATGTGCTTCCATGTACCTCCACAGTGTGTAACTTCACTCCCAAAGTAACAACCTCCTTTTATAACCTTGTTTGATCACTATTCCATGCCAAACTTTACCTGAAGTCAGGAACATTCAACTATAAGGGATATACGTACGATATGTCGACGAAAAATGGATATTTTTGACACAAATCACCACTTATAATGCTATCCCATGGCTCCACAGACATTATATGGTCATATATAACATCACAGAGTATTGCCACTGTCTGATATACCTATATATGTTGACACAAGGTCATATCTGGGAGCTTTTAAAAAAAAACGTTTTTTATTAAAAAAAAACGTTTTTTTTATTAAAAAAAACGTGTTTTTTTTAAAAAAAACATCGAGTTAAAAAAAACGTTTTTTTTCCAACCCTAGTCATCAGTGATTCCCACTGCTTCTAGACTGTTGTAAATTTTTCATAGTGTTTCCTTTCCTATGGCCACTATGGCTACTTTTTGATGATTTTTTGTTGGTTCGGTTAAGCTTGAACTACAAGTGAAGTTACAGGCATGATCCATAGTTGCAGAATGTACAGCTACCACAATCAAAGCCAAACAGGCAAACCTGCATGCAGGTTTTCCTTCTGCAATTTGTCTATTACAGTGCTAATTTCACTTTATTTTTTTCCGTTTCCGTGAAAATTTTGCTTTCCGTTTTCTGTTTTCCGGCATTTCATTTTTCCGTTTTCCGTTTTCCGGCCGACAATTTTTTTTTACCTTTCCGTTTTCCGTTTTCCGTTTTCCGCTGAGTGAAATTTTTTTACCTTTCAGTTTTCCGTTTTCCGGCAGAAATTTTTTTTTACCTTTCCTTTTTCCATAAAGTGAAAAAAATTTACCTTTCCGTTTTCCGTAAAAAAAAATTTTTGACACCCTACTCGGGATAGATAGCTGAGCGGCCTCTGGGATAGATAGATAGCTGGTTGATTTGGGGGGGGGGGCAGCCCCCACCCCAGCCCCCCTCCTAGGAGACCCCTGCCACCGGGACCGTGGTCCCGCCTGAACTCTAGTTTGAACCCCCCATAGCGCTCTGGCTATTTATTCTAGACTATTTGTCTAGTACGCTGTGAAAATTTTGTGTGCCAACTTTCAAATACCCCCCATCCCCCAATCCCGCAGCCTAAGTCTGCCTATGTGCGGCAATGGGCAATTTTGCCTCAATTTTTATTAATATTATTAATTTTGTGGCCCTTTCAAATTTCTACCCCACAAAATGACTAATTTCGCCTATCGTCACCACCATGACTAATACTTATTTCGCCTATCGTCACCACCTTTCGGTGGTAAATATTTATATTCATATTTTCCCGCAATTTATTTTCCCACGTCCAAACCATCCCCCCCCCCCTCTCACCACCCCCGCAACTCAGCGCTACAAAACTGACGGGATGCGGTCGCGCGGCGCGACAGTGGCCGGCCGCTTCAACGGCCGCCTCATTCTGTCGTTGGCAGACTGCCAAGCGTGCTTGGCGCTCACCGACCGGCTGGACGTGATTCCGCTCACTAGTGGCCAGGCGCGGCCTGGGGGAGATGCCGTGGTTGAGGGGAGTGGGCAGGTGGGTTTGGATATTTGGGGTTTTTGGATGTGTGGTGGGAAAGGGTGAGAGACTTGCTTGTGGTGAAATGAGACGCTGCAAATTGGATGGGAAAAGATGTCGGTGAACGAAATTCGGCGGACATAGGTTTATAAGTTTACCTGTGACGCAACACACCACTTATTACTTAAATTCACCAACGAAAGTGACCCGCGGACAAGTAAGTGAACTTGTATACTCGGCGGACTGTAGAGTATGCGCAGAATCCTACCATATTTAATGAATAAAATCTTGTGATAAATTTTCTAATTAATTAGGCATTCCATAGTAAAAACGAAATATTATGATGAAAAATTGTATAATTTTCGGTTCATAATTCAGATGGGTTATGGTAGGTTTCCATACTAAAGGTGTGATGTCCACCGAGTGTTGTATTTCCTCGAAATACCCCCAGGCGGTTTATTTTTTCAGAGTGAGAAATTTGAGGGGGGTATTTCGAGGGGAGTTTATTGATTCATAGTGCCCATTTTTAGGGGGGGGGGTATTTCGGAGAAATACGGTATCCAAAACACTCACATGCCTCACTCAACCCAGCGCGGCGGCGGCTCGCGCGACGACCGCGCCTTGGCTCGGCTGCGCAGCGAGTCTGCCGAGTCGGCGCCGATCGCCGCGCTAGTGGCCAAGTGCAGGACGGCGTGCCAGGCGCGCGCCCTGCTCAAGCTGCTCGACCTGGTCACCGACAAGACACTGGCTGCTACTTGTAGTGTGACTGCAGCTAGGGGCAGGGGCAAGAGTGCTGCGCTGGGTTGGTTTGGGGGGGTGGTTGGGGTTTGAACTTGGAATTCCTAGATCTATTGACTACACGCTTTGCTATGAAATTTACCATGTATTTAGCACCTCAAAAGGACCTGAATTTTTTCTCTTCGCATACATTTCTCGTGCATAGATTATACTATATTTGATGAGTATTTTGTTCCGTAAATGTTTTTAAACAATTTAACGCAGGACTATGTTCGCCAAAGTATTGTATAAATCCTGTGCAAAGCATGCTATCCGGTCATTATTGGTCTCACACACGCGGAAATTTCGGAAACTGAAAAATCAGTTTTGAATCACATCTGAGTTTGCCGGAGTGTGGTGTCTGTCAACTAATGTTGATTGAAACCGAAAATGATTCAATCTGGTGATATCAAATGTGTTTCAAACAGATCCATCAGTTTCCGTAATATCGGCCGTTAACTGATGTATAGGGCCACAATATAATAAAATGTCTCGCGCAGGTTTATCAGTTGCCGGCGCTATCGCTTTCGGTTATTCGAATATTTTCTGTACGGCACCGAGCCCCGAAAACCTGAAAACCTTCTACGAGTTTGTCGTGAAGGGGTTGGAGGCACTCGACTACAGAGAACACACTGATTACGAGTTACTACGCGCCGCTGATCCGCAGGTTGAATTAGTTTACTGACCGTACAATTAATTGACAGTAAAAAAATTTATGGATCGTCTTAATGAGTCACTAATAAATTTTTCTCTGTGGGTCAATTTTGTGCTCCATTTATCAAGTTATGGTAACAATATTTGTAAATCACATGTTCAAGTGCGCCCACTTTTCAGGGGTCTAGTAGGGGTGGGGGCTTAAGAGCTCCAACTGTCTAGAAATGTTGATGTGAAAATTTCGGCTACCCCCATAAAACCCCATCCATGTAAATAAATAAACCCAATACTCAGCTGCGCGGCGCGCTAGTGCGCGTGTGCGTGCGTCGCGACCACAGACAAACCGTGCAATACGTGTCCCCGACCGATCACTTGGCACTGGGCCAAGCCGAACTGCTTGTCATTGATGAAGCCGCCGCTATTCCCCTGCCCATTGTGCAGCGACTGTTTGGGCCATATTTGGTTTGTTCGGATGCTTTTTTTTTGGGGGGGGGCGTTGGGGTGGCGTTTTTTGGGTGGAATTTTTGATCGCCCATTTGACGCCGTTTTTCTGCTGCTTTACCACTTGGTACATAGAAAGCTCAAAGGCAATTTTTTTGGTTACGAACGTCAACATTCCCCAGAAATTTATTTTGCCCTTTGTTTTTTTTCTTCAAGAAAGTGGGTGCGTCACGCGAATCACAAACGCCAATTCCGCACACTCACAAATGCACAACATCAAAAACGCACTTTTTATTACCCCGCAAACTCGCACCTCTTCCAGATATTTCTCGCGTCGACCGTGAACGGCTACGAGGGCACTGGCAGGTCGCTGTCGCTCAAATTGGTGCAGCGGCTGCGGCAGGAACAGCGGCCGCAGGGGCAAGCTACTGCAGCCGCGGATGCAGTCGCCGCGACACCTGCAGCTGGTACTGTTGACGCTGGCGGTTGGTGGGATTGGCGCACTGCGCACTTGGGTTGGGAAAATGACCCTACCCGTACCACACATCGTAGCCCGATTCCCAAACCCGATTCTACTGTGCGAACCCGAACCCGAACCCGATACGACACATCAATACCCGAACCCGCACTTAATACCCGAAGATACCCGACATGATTTTTTTTTCAGTTCAATTTTTCAAGCTATCCAGACTCCAGAAGCACACATCAAGCTACGCTCTTCAAACGGATAATATCCAATTCACGATAATAAATACAGCATCCCTAACCCCCCCCCCCCCGCAGGCAGGCAACTGCACGAACTGTCGCTGAACGAGCCCATCCGCTACAAGTCCGGCGACCCCGTCGAGCTGTGGCTCAACCGGCTGCTGTGTCTCGACGCTGCCAATGTGCACCCCATGCAGTCTGGGTGCCCCGCGCCTGCTAATTGCGAATTGTAAATTATTTATGAGTTGACGGTTTTGATTGATTGTGTGCCCCCCTCACCCGCCTTCTCCCGCCCCATTTGCATGAGCGGTATGAGAAATATATTTGAGGCGTCTACTTCTAAAAGTCGACAAGTCCAAAATATGAAAATTTTGAGTTAGGCCTGGAAATGTCATCTGGCGCTACTCCCGCACATTTTCATCATTTTCCACAAAATTTTTTGACCTCACATGCCCATTTGGCATAGTGCCAATTTTGACATTTTTTGTGAAAAATGCAAAAAAAATTTCAGCAAGAAGTCGTCAAGTCTATCCTCTTCATCCTTTTTTATGGGAAAAAATAGCAAGAAATGTGATATGTCCGTCATGGAAAGCTACTTTTTAAAGTCGACAAGTTCATAAAATGCCCGTAAGGCAGCATCCTCGACGCCCGGAACAAAAATGTTTGTTAGTGCAAGAATGCGACAAGTCCATTTCCCTCCCCAAGACAGTTTTGCTCTGTCCAAATAGAATTTTATGGACACCCCATTTTTCATGTATACGTTGAGAGAAGGGGCTGAAAATTTGATACTTTATTGTCAACATTTGGAACATAATGGTAGGCGCGAGAGAGACAAATTGGACACGCAGGATGAACCTGGAATTGGATCGGAAACTTAAAATGCGATTTACTCAAAATCCCATTTTGTGGACTTGTCGACTTCTAGAAGTAGATATGTTATAAGTAGAAGTAGACAAGCCTAATTTGTAGCATTCTTCGGTCTGCACACTTTTCACGAAAATCTATTTACCGTATCCTAGCTGAATAAACAGCCAATTTCACCAGGTGTATAATTTTTCATCTTTTCATTTTTGAATATATTTTTTGGAGGGGCACTTTTTGATATATTACAGGTTCCTTTTAAAATCCTCCGAATAAACCCCCTCACAATTTTGCCGTTACTCAGGATTTACATTTTGATCTTCATATAATCGCTTTTACGCATATTTTAGGTACATTGTGAACAGAGACACACTATTTTCGTATCACAAAGCGAGTGAGGCGTTTCTGCAGAGACTCATGGCGATTTATGTCGCTGCACACTATAAGGTAATTTTTCAAAGTTTTTACAGCTTTTTTAAAAAAACGACCCTTTAATATAGAAACGCTGTTGTTCATATATTTATAGAGACAATTTTCATAATTCGTTGTGTAAAATGATGAGTGGGGATGCGGTGTCATGTTTTTCGATTTTACTGATAAATATCTTCAACATTGAATAAAGAGACGCGCTCTCCCCACCCCTTCACCGTTTTATTTTAAAAACCGACGCTTTAAAAACACGGGGTTGTTTAAAAACCACGTTTCCACCCCCATTCACATTATTCAGAACTCGCCAAACGACCTGCAAATGTTAGCCGACGCGCCCGCGCACCAACTTTTCGTACTTCTGGGCCCTTTGGCGGAAAATTCCGCGCTGCCGGAAATTCTGTGCGTTCTGCAAGTTTGCTTGGAAGGGAGCATAGCCGGGAAAAGTGTTTCCGATGCCCTCGGCAGGGGTAGGAGACCCACGGGCGATTTGATTCCGTGGACAGTGGCGCAACAGTTTCAGGTTTGGTGGGGGTCACTTTTTTGGGGGGGTGAACTTTTGCACTTTGAATTTTTTGGGGGTTCCATGGGTAGAAAAAATACGCGGAGTTCAGCACAACCATGTTTTTACTCAATTCACCCAAAATCACCCATTGGGGACCCCTATTTCAATGCATGCTTTAACGTTTTCTTTAATTGCTTAATTAATTAAATGTACAGGATAACGATTTCCCCATGCTGAGCGGGGCGCGCGTTGTGAGAATTGCCACCCATCCAGATTATCAAGGTGTAGTTTTATTGTCACTTTTCGACTTCCGGAAATATAATCTGATCAGTTGATCCTGAATATCCGAACTATAAATAAATAAATATGTTTATATAGGCGCGGGATATGGTACACGAGCGATCAGTCTTCTACGGGAGTATTTCGAAGGAAAGTTCTTGTCTTTGAATGAAAACGACACTGAAAAGCCGACCGACAAGGAAATGGAACAAGGGGTTCGTGTGAATATTTTACATTTTTATTTTGAATGTTTGTCAATTCTGCCAACGTGTACTGGATATTCCTTCGCGGAAAAACTTTTATGCATACCGTATATCCCCGAATAAGACCCCGTAGGGAGTTCTTTTTTGTCAAATGAGGGTTTTTTGGGTAGATGACTTTCCCACCCCCACCCCATGGCTCGCTCAGGTGTGCCTGGAGGCGGACTCCGACGGGGCGCCGCTGCCGCGCGCCGACTTGCCGCCGCTGCTGTCGCGACTGCAGGAACGTTCGCCGCTCGGCCACGGCGCCATGCACTGGCTCGGCGTGTCTTACGGCGTCACGCTGCAGCTGCTCAGGTTGGCGGTGCCCCTTCCCCGATCTGATATTTATATGCTGTGTTTATGTGGCGGCGAGAATCTTGAGAACATTTCAAGCCATTTGGGAAATTCAGCCATTTTCCACTATCGCCAATTTCACATTTTCCATTGTTCAAATATGGTTTTAACATTTTCATAAATACACGTCATTTTTACGATTTTAAAAACCTATCCAAAAACGACAAAATTGTACACAACCATCTATCCCCTAATAAGTGGTGACGCACTCCTAAATACCGTATTTCCTCGAAATACCCCCCCTCGAAATACCCCCCTCAAAATCGGCACTATGATTTTGTGGTCCGGGAAATGCATAACAGATGTTCAAAACACTTAGTGTGTTACGTTAGAACATCGTTTATACCATCTACATCCTTATATAAGGCTGTAAAAACTTATAAATGGTGGTTATTGTTGCATTTTTCACGTTTTTCTCTCAAAATTCTCACTCTGAAACAATCACCCCCCGAGGGGTATTTCGAGGAAATACGGTATGTATGCTCCCCCAAAAAGGGGTTTCCACATTTTGAAAAAGGGGTAAAAATAACTTGGTAAATAATCATATTTACGTTTTCCCGGTTCTTGTATGTAGATGTGTGTGTATGTGTATGCACGTAGATTTTGGAAGCGGGCCGGCATGGTGCCCGTGTACTTGCGGCAAACGGCGAGCGAATTGACGGGCGAGCACACGTGCATCATGCTCACCGCCCTGGACACCCACGGACAGCCCGGTGAGCAACATCTGCGGATTGACTGGGGTTTTGTTTGATAAACAATAAATTGAATAAAATGTATGTGTTTGAAGATCAACTATTGAAAATGCGGTAGATCGCGTAAAAATTCAAAACTGTAGGGTATCGAAAAGTCGTGCTATCCCAACCATACCAGGATGCGCCCACGCACACTTGTTGACATAAAAATTCGTGTCAACTAAATTTTTGGTAATTTTGTTATTTCAGCTTTTCTGTGATAGAGCATAGTTGATTTTATATTGCGACACTCAATTTTCATTGTTTCTGTCAAGTGTGATGCTTTAAAATATTATGTTATTTAGTTGGCATTCAGTTGACACGAACTGTCAACTAGTCTGTGTTGGCCCAATGAAGGCTATTTGTTGAAATAAAAAGATCTAACATAATTTTTTTAAATTCTTTACCCGCTCCCCCCCCCCCCCCAAATCAACCCCAGACGGCCGCGCCGCCTGGCTGGACGAATATTCTAACGACTTTCGCCGGCGTCTGATCAGTCTGCTCAGTTTCGCTTTCTCGTCGTACGGCACCGATTTGGCGCTGTGTTTGCTGCAGCGGTCCAAGCGCTACAAGCCCGTCGATGAGCGAGTGCTAGATGGTTTGGTGTTGTTTTGGGGGGTGGGGGAATTTTGGGCGGCCATTTATAGATTTGGGAGCCTGGGGTTAATTCCAGACCTTGTAAAGTGTAAAGTAAAATGTCAAATGTCATGTAAAATGTCATGCTAAGTGTCAATTGTCATGTAAAGTTCAGTAAAATAACTTTTTTGTTTTGATAGGCATTTTACATGACATTAATTTCACACTTTACTTTACATTTTACAGGGTCTGGGACTGTCCCACGGGTGTCAGTACGGCTTACTATGAAGTATTCACTCACCCGAGCATAGACTTTTTTATATCAAACACTGAATATCCATATCGAATCGAAAAAAATCGAATATCAACTACTTTTTTCTATTAAATATAGGATTTCGACTTTTTCATATTGCTATGACAAGTTATCCATATCGACAAGTTATCCATATCGACAAATACATCGAACATCGACATTAAAAAGTCACACTCATCATCCCAACCCCAACCCCTCCGCTTTTCACCGCAGACCTGTCCCGCTCGGAGCTATCGGTGCACCTGTCGGACGCGGACTTGCGCAGGCTGGACCTGTACGCGCGCAACATGGCCGACCACCACCTCATCACTGATTTACTGCCCACGCTCGCTAGATTGTACTTTGGCAATAGAATTTCACTGCAGGTAAATATGTCTGGGGGTCGGTGTTGCTGGCTCATGGGGGTCGTTTTCGAGGGGGGGGGGGGTTCTTTGCGTCTTTTAATGGTTGGGTAGTTGGTCGGATTGTGGCCTCGCACCCTGTAAAGTGGTAGAATGTTACTCCGGGTAGAAAGTGACGTAGAATGTTATTCAAATTTCAAATGTGATGAAAAGGTCTAAATTCAAAATAAACGATGAAAAAAATACTTTAATTGACACTTTTCATAAAATTTTACTTGGTGTGGCACTGCCCGGGATTCAAGGCATGTGACCTAGAGCAAAAACACCTTTTCCCAAAAACCCCATTTTAAAAAATCGTTTAAAAACGGCTGCCAACCGAACGCAGAGTCCCCTGTCCACAGTTCAGAGCGCCCTGCTGGTGGGCGTGGCTTTGCAGCACAAATCAGTTGACGCGCTTGCGCAGGAGCTGCGAATACCCGTGAGTTGACTTGAGGCGATTGTTGAAGTTGTCAAGTGGGGTGGGAAACGGCTTTGCGGTGAACGTTACGGTACGGTAAATTTTACTTAATTGTGGTAAACGGTATGGTATTTTTCAGAAATGCGGTAGAGTAAATTCTGCCACCCTAACAGATTGACTTATGAGTGACAGGCAAATTTTATTTTTAATTTTTCGCACATTTTTCACATGGTTTTTTTAATGTAACTTGATCAATATTTTGACATCAGAGTATCAATTAGAAATTCGCATATACCGTATATCCTCGAATAAGATCTCCGGCGAGTTATTTTTATTCGCGCAGTGGGGTATTCAAGCGGGGGGGGGGGGGTATTTCACCCTCACTCGACCAACGACCACTTTGTCAAGTTGGCTCGAGGCTATACGGTATATTTGAATGTGCCCACCACCAACCCTACCCGCAGGTGAGCCAAGCGTTGGCGCTGCACAACAAGACCGTGCGCAAGCTGTCCGAGCACCTGAACGCCGTGTGTGAGCGGGCCATCGACGCCGCCGCCGGACACGACCCCGCCGCGCCCATCAAAGTTATCGCGGCTCCCGCTGCTAGGTCGCTGCAGGTAGGGTGGGGGTTTTGATGGGGTAATGGGGTAGAGTGGAGGGCTCTCCTGGGGAGTGTGTTGGTTTTGGGGAGGTTTTTTGTCGACACAAAATGGATATTTTTGACAGAAATCACCACTTATAATGCTATCCCATGGCTCCACGGCCATTCTATGGCTATATTTCACATTACAAAGTATTTACCGGCAATTGGCTGATATACCTGATATAACCACATTTGGGAGCTTTTCAACAAAAAAAAAACGTTTTATTTTTTTTAAATATGTTAAAACACATTTTTTAAACAAAACAGGGTCGTTAAAAAACATTTTTTGGCCATCCCTAGTTCTAGGCAAAAATGACGGTCAATCTCCAAGACCCCTTTCCCTAAAAATTATCACCAAAACAGTATTTTCCCGCGCAGCAAGACCTAGCCGAGGCCGAAGCCGAGTACGAGTCTGCGTCAAAGAAACAACGCAAGCGGCTGGAATCTCGCGCTGTCGGGCAACCCGATTTGTCGGGCAAAGGGCAGTCGCAATCTGACTTGGGTAGTTACGCCGTGCGCGGCACCGACGCCCAATGGTCGGACGCGCTCAAGAATGTGCCCGATCCCAAGATGGCGGGTATTGTGAGCTTGCCTGTCGGGTTGGTTGTCGGATTTTGTTTGTTTTTTTTTTGTTTGTTTTTTAAGTTTTGGCGCTTAGGGGCCAACACCTAGCGATGGCAAACCCTCTTAAATGTGTTTAAAATTTCTCGAATTTACCACCTGTCTTGTGGCTCATTTTCCCGTATATAATTTGATCTTATCGGATACCGATCACTTTTCAACATCGATTCTCGCTACCAAAATTTTTCAGCAAATATCGACCTCAAACATTAGGTACTCAACCTTCCAACTGAACTCGCAGGGACAATGATACTTCCAAAATAACTGCTGCCGTATCTGCGCTCAATCAGAGTCTTGGCGCCCAGCACATTGGCGCCAAAAAAGGCGCCAAGGGAAAAAAGAAACGTAAAAGGAGCTTGTGAATTGTGACTTTTTAGTGTGTGTTGATGTTATTGCTTTTTCGTTATTCTCCCTTGTTGTTGCGTTTTTTTTGTTGATTTTGTACACAGTCGTCTATATATTTCTATTCATTTTAGTCTCACAAACTGGATACATTACATGGAAGTCTACCGTACCCCATCTGAATAATCAACCAAAAAGTAAATTTTTATCCGATTACTAATAAATATGTTTTGTTTTCACTATGGGATAATTGATCACGGAACTTTATTCATAACATGGGGGTACATTCTGTGCGAAGCATGCAGTCTGGATACGTTTTTTATTAGCACATAAATACGCTAATGAGCTAATTTTTATTAGCACTTAAATAGGTAAATACGTATATGTTTATGTGTATGAATGAAAATATTAAAAATAAAACAAATTGCGTCATTTATAAATACCTAGAACTGCCTATGTAAATATAAACTAACAAAGAGGTGTACGCCTAAATAACTACTGCAAACATTTCATCTGAATTTCACAAGTGCATGTAGACAATTGTGAGGCTACCCTAATCGCGAGAAACTGAGAAATAATTTTGTAAAAAATTTTAAATTGGAAATCAGCAAGCTATTATCTATGGCAGATTGGAACTTTAAACTTAGACCGTGACGTGATGCATAGCTACTTTGTGACAGTGGGACGTGGTCTGGTGCCATTCGCTGAGTATGATCTCAAATTGGTTGGTTTAGTGGGTTACCGATGGCTTCTTGTAGACATTCTGCAAGACACAATGTGCAACTGAACTCGTTGGAAACTTGCCAACCCAAAGTTTATGGTAGCTAGGGCACATTTTGACCCGCTGAACTAGCTGGTGCCTTCCAAAGCCAAAAAGTAAATAATACCGTATTACCTCTAATTAACCCAACCCCCACCCTTTAATTAAACCACCCTCGAAATACCCCCTAATATTTGCCTGGCGAAATAAAAAAACCGTGGGGCTATTCCGAGGTAATACGGTATTTAAAATTTTCATATTTCCCTGCAGATTGGCGCAAGCGACTTGCGAATGTTCGATGGCAAGATCGTTTTCTCTCTGAGTGCCGATGCTGTACCGAAACTTGACAAAGTGAGATACCGTATTTCCTCGAAATACCCCCCGGGGGGTGATTGTTTCATAGTGGTCCCGAGAGGGGGGGGGGGGTATTTCGAGGGGGGGGTTATTGTTTCACAAGAAAATTTTTGAAAACCAAGTACGAAATTGTCGTCTGAAACGTACGCAGACGTCGAAAAATGCAACAAAAACCGCCATTTATAAGGTTCTGTAGACTAATATTAGTATGTACACTGTTCTAACGTGACACCGACATTGTTTTAACGTGTGTTCTGCAGTACACTGAACACAAACTACAGTTATTGTCATGTACGCTCCCTTTACACTCAATTGGGGGGGGGGGTATTTCGAGGGGGGGGGGGTGATTGTTTCATAGTGGTCTCGAGAGGGGGGGGGGGGTATTTCAAGGGGGGGGGGGGGTATTTCGAGGAAATACGGTATAGTTTCGTTGAGTCTAAACTTTGCGCTGAAATCTACCGTAACTGATCCTTATAAAGAGTAGAACTTTATGCATTCATTCTCATCACAATACATTGCTTTGGCTGTCGCTTGAGTTGGTCCATTATTGATCACGCGACTTTATTCATCGAAATATGGTACCATTCTCTGCAAAGCGTGCGGTCCAATCAGCTGTAACAGTGTCCAATTTTCGGGGTTCGGGATTGACCCGGTAAAATTTAATGTTTTTTTCGCTGTCAGCCATCTTATGTGTGCTTGACCCCTTTGCAGCTACGTTTTGTGGAGCGAATTTTTGCCAGTGTGGCCGCGCGCGAACTGGTGCGAAATTTAATTAGCCTGCAGCGTTTTCTTGATACTGAAGATTCGGTTTACCACATTACCTCGATTACCCCCTTCCAATTGAATTACTGTGTCCTCAACAAAGTGCGGAAGAAAATGACTTTCACACTTGAATAACTCCCATGCCCCATATAAGTGGGAAGTACCTACCTTTAAATGGAATTGATAGTGAATCCTGAGGAAAGCAGACCACCCACTCAAAAAGCCCCGCCCCAGTCATAGATAAACTAGTAGAAAGGAATTTCTTCGAGGTAAACTCATCTGAACGTCCAGATAAACACAAATAATAAGTATACCCGGCGGACCGCAAAGTATGCACCCAAAATTACTCATGTCTTCGTCGATAACGCGCCAGCAGGATACTTATGAATACACTTTCACAAATAAAGGAAAAACATTTTTTTTTAAAGGCGTAGTCGCGTACAAGAGACCAATGTTTTTTCCTGAAACGTTTTTTCTTTTTTGTCGGAATAATTTTTATTTTATAAACGATGACGTCATGATGGAGTGTTTCCTTCAGAAAAACGCATAGCGTGCGGTCCGCGGAGTATAGCAGCTTGGTTAAAACAGTCGATCCATAATCTCAAATTTGATCAATAAACCAGTTACCCCACCAAAAAATTAATTAAATCTGGCTAATTAAATTCCGCCCCTGGTGGGTGGCGGGGGCCGCGTGCCCGTGCTGGAGGCGCTGCACGATTGCTTCGATGCTGAACGGTTGCAGACCGCACTTGATGCTCATCGAATGGTGTGTGAGGAATTTTTCACTTGTTGTAAAGTGTTAAGTTGTATAAAGTGTGAATGTGAAAGTTGAAGTGATGTGAAGTTTCGATTGTTATCGGTATTCGTTAGGCAGTCGTCATTTTTTTATTTTAGTTAGATATTGAGGAAATTTTTGCACGTATTTTTAGGTATTCAGTGTGGGTTCGGGTGTTGTGTTTCGGTTCAAAAAAATTGTGTGTTTCGGGTTCGGGTTCCCAACCCTAGCTGGTGCCACTCACAGACCCTGTTAAAATCTTTGTCAAATGTCACACAGTGTCAAAAGTCATATAAAATGTAATGAAAAATGCCAAACGCCCAGCAGAAAAAATAAACAGTAATTAGACATTTTACAGGGTCCGGGAGTGGCTCCTGGTGTGTTCAACCCAAACACGTCAATTCAATCGCAGTCAAATTCACCCGACGTCGTGAACGGCTGCGACGCGGGCACCAGTTCCAGTTCGCCAGTGACCTACAGAATCTCAGCGAAGTTGGCCGGCCGCGTGGGCAGGCGGCTGGACAAGCAGCGCTTGCTGAGAGACCTTGCTAGACGCATAGCTGTATGTTTGGTCACTGACACATTGATTGAAATCACATTGGACCTTGTGCCTCTGTACATGTTTACCCGCTGTGCATGTCAGGGGTGTTTTAGATTTTGACCCTCCAGGGGGTTGCATAGTTGGTTAATCGCTCCTCTGGATGGATAGAAAGCTGGAAGAAATAATTTTTGGGGGTTTGGGGGTCCACTGGGTTCAATATATAGGCTTTTTCAAGATGTAGAAAAATCGCTATAAGTAGGTGAAAAATTACTTAAAATGGGTTTATAAGCACATATACTACAAAAAATAGCTGAAAATAGACAATAAAACACACGAACTAGTGATTTTGTAAGCTGAAAATCTAAAAAAAAGTATGGAAATTAGCGATTTTGAGTTAAAATTAGAGTCTACATGCGCACCGGGTTTACATGCACAGAAAGCTTCAGTCATCACATTGCACATATTGAAAAATGCGTTTGCATGATGCATGTGCAGCGGTGTCGCCGGAAAGGTGTTCTCGGATGTCCAGCGGTGATTTATGCCACCGGCACACATGCAAATGTCCAGGGGTGCTCAATGTTCTGGGGTTATGCGCTGTCAATTAGTGTCTGTAGCTAGGGCTATTAATGAAACGAGCGCAGAAAGTGACCGGCGGCGGGTGGGCGGTGCATCTGCGGCAGCCCCGCTGCGAGATCTGCGTGTCGCTCAACGACCACCAGCTCATCGTTGGCATGCCGCTGCGCGCGCAGCCCGTCTCTATTCAGGTCTTTGGGTGGGGGGCTTTTAGATGTCAATTTTCCGCTAATTGTTGATTTTTGATCGATTTTCGTTGTGAAACAGTGGCCCAATATCGGAAATAGTTGAAATTTCATATTTTGGTATTGTTCCAAAAGTTGAAACTAAAAGAAAAAGCAGTCGATGAGTTAACCTTCGCGGGAACGGGGGCGGGGCTTATAGCATCAAAAACCAACCCCTCGCAAGCATAGACATGGCGTCGCGGCGGCGTGCGTTCAACAGTGTGCCACGCCGCGGCGCACCTCTGCTTCGGGTCGGCCCAGTCCACATTCGACGCAGTTGCAGTCGACCACTCGCGGGCGTTGTCGCCGCTGCTCGTGTGCGACCCGCTGTGCGGCACCGGCGCGCTGTTGCACGCCGTGCTGCGAAGATGTTCGTGGGGTGGAATTATGGTCGTCTGATTGGTGCGGGCTTCAGCACGAGCAGGGTACCATGAGGGCACCAGCACCGGTGCGGGTGCGGTGCATTTGCAATTTTCATAGGTGCGGCACCATTTTTCGCGTTACCTCAAGATGCCAGATGTGTTTTTTTATGGATCGACGAAGCTCCAATGTGTGGGAAAATCGGAAAGTCGCTGAAATGACGCAAATGTGCCAAATTGAATCAATACCAAAATTAAAATTAAAATTCAAAAGTGAAAAATCATCAAAAAATAGCTTTCATTTCTGTTTTTAGGTGGTCATGCACTCGTGATAGCCTGCGACAAGAATTTAAATGATAATCCGTGCACAAGCGGCGACGCAATTCAGTGGGACTGGCTGTCGATGAATATGCTCAGGTAGAATTTTTTTACCAAATCGGCGAACAATTGAGAAGTGAAGGTCAAGTGACAGGTAAACTTGTATGCGATGAGCAAATTGACAAGTCAATAAATAGGTCAATGATAAAAATCTCTAATTTGTTGTTTCTTTTTTGTTCTTGTGTAATTGGAACTGGGCCCAGATTGATGGGAATTTCTTTTTTCAATGGTGTTTGAAGGAACGTTCACTCTTAAACACATCACAGACCAAATGTCCTGGACATAATCGTAACGGACTTGCCATTTGGACAAAAGCACGATTTTGGTGCTGCACACGCTGATGGATTCTACGCAAAGTTTCTGGCGCAGGTAAAATTTTTTGTAAAAATTTGTTGCTTCGGGTTTGACATCAGGGGTTTTGTAGATTTGGACCCCCGCGGGGGTTCATATAGACAGCAAATCGCTGGGGGGGTGTCGCGGGGGTTCAATATATAGGCTTTTCCTAGGTATAGAAGGAAGAAAAGGGAAAAAACGCTACAAGTGGGTGAAAAACAGCTAAAAATAGGTATATAAATACATATAGTACAGAAAATAGGCGAAAATAGACAATAAGGAACATGAATTAGAATTTTGAAGGTGAAAAACTATAAAATGGTATGACAATTAGTGATTTTGAGTGAAAATTGGGGCAAAATTTTGACGATTTGGGGATAGATAGCTGAAAATTTTGCCTCCGGGATAGATAGATAGCTGAGCGGGCCTCTGGGATAGATAGATAGCTGGCGGATTTGGGGGGGGGTTACCCCCCCCTACTAAACCCCTGGTTGGCATTACGCGAAAATATATATGCCCGCGATCGACCACTTTAAATAATTCCTCCTGTTGCTGAGTGGGGAAAATTAATCTCATCGTAAAAAATATATATGCTTTGAGAGTAGAATCACCAGTAAAAATATTTTCAAAACGGTTTCCGCCCAGTTTACAACGCAACCCTTTCCCCGAAAACGTCATTTAACAGAGAACCCCCTAAAAGCTCCTTGGACATCTGTCTAAATACTACCATAAATTCGAATTTACATTGACACCTTTTCTCTCAGGCCAGCCACTGTCTAGCTGAGTGGGGTCGTTTAGTTTGCCTGGTCAATGCATCGCACTACGAGAACTTTTCACAAGAATTCCTGAAGTGTGATTTTCGTTTGATCGAAAAATACGACATTTCAATGGGGCTGAGTATGGCTTCGTTACT
This sequence comes from Sphaerolaimus hirsutus, assembly GCA_964036195.1. Classification (NCBI taxonomy): domain Eukaryota; kingdom Metazoa; phylum Nematoda; class Chromadorea; order Monhysterida; family Sphaerolaimidae; genus Sphaerolaimus; species Sphaerolaimus hirsutus. The sequence goes on along the minus strand of OZ038454.1, from coordinate 21,875,712 downwards.
TAGCTTAGGGAAGAGCGATTGTGCAATATCACCTACTGAGTAAAATTGAATTGAGAATCGGGATTAGAATTTGATAAATAACGTAAATCGCCTCTATTGAAAAACGGGGCAGTCCCAATCCCTGTAAAATGTTAAAGTCGTGTTAAAGTCTCCAAAGTGATGCAAAATACCGTGTAAAATGGCAAAAATGCGTTGTTCACATAGATCCCGCAGTGGCGATTTAATGGTTATTACATTTTCAAATCATAATTTTTAGAAATTTTTCAACCTTTATTTTTTAATTGAAAATATGAAATCTTGCCATGCCACTGTATTTAAGCGTGTCACTAAAAAAGTGCTAATACGGTGTAAGTACATAATGCGTAGAAAGTTGTGAAACTTTTTTGTTGCCGCTCTATATTCACCTTTTATCTATCGTATCTCCCCAAAATGTTTATCAACCATAAGATATAATGATGGAATAAAATCTGTACATTTCGCATTAATTGTCAGTTATTTCTTATTATTCAGAAAAAAAAGCTAAAAAAATTGTTCTTCAACAAAGCTACCTATTTTAAGCAACTGGGTGCGAGTGGGTGTATGCTAAATTGTCTTTAATTATAACAAAAATTGCATCTTGTCGGTATGCAAACACAGTCTGGTCGATCGGTCCAATTGGGTGGCACACTGTATGCCTAATTACCATATTTATCCTAATTATGGGACAACTGGTGAAAAGTGAAGGAAAAGTGTCATTGTCAATGCTAGTGATGTGCTCACAAAATGTTGAACCCTTCAAATTTAGCATCGTATTGTTTGATGGAGTTTTGGTAGGGCTTTCGATTACACACTGCCACGTTATAAATAAATTTTTAGTGTACCGAGCTTTGCACAGAATTCTACCATCACCCATTTGCATAATGAACCAAAAATAATTTTATGGGTTAATCGAATCCAGAATTTAACACACAATTTGATTCGTGAAATTATGGTACCGTAGCATCCATAAACAGACACTCTGCAAACATCAGTCGACTACAAAATCACCCCGCTCCCAATCTCTCAAACATCCTACCATCGACCATCACTTGAAACAAAAAGAAAAAACCCAGAAAATATAAAAATGCTCAGCTTGTTTCTGGTGCCATTGGTGGCGACATTGGCGTCGGGCTGCGGCGTGCCCGACAGATCGCACCCGCCCAAACTTAGGTTTGACAAGCAAATGCATCTTTGACAAGTGACTTGACACTTGCTGGATTGTGATTGAGTTGTGTCAGATGACGTTTACCTGACCGGTCGTTATGCAAAAGTTCCATAGCGCTAGCGCCAGACGCTTGACAGAGCTTTTGGCGCTTGGCTCTATTTTTTGTGTGGCGCCAGGAACGCAACGCCTGGCGCTGGTGTTTAGAAAAGCGCCATGGCGCCAAGTCCTGGCGCTTTTTCCATCACAACTGAGAGACAGGTTACTCTCGCCTGCTTTTGTCACCTGACTGACTGAGGAGTAGGTGCCAATTCCAAACATCGCGAAGTGGCAGGCAGACTACCATTTGTCCTCGAATAAGTTCCCCTCGAAAAACTGCCTCCTTCGAATAACTCCCTCGTGTTGGCTGACTGAGGAAAAATATAAATTTGAAAGTAAAAGTTGAAAAGAATGTAAAATTTTAAACAGAAAGTTAAGAGTAAAGTACTTTGTCACTTGCGGAACTGGACCCAGAGTGTAAAAGCAATTAGGTAAGTGAAAACGAAGTAAACATAAAAGCCAGAAACATCCCAACACCCCCATTAGCATTGAAAAAAATCATCAATTTTTAGAACATATAATTAAATATAATCTCAGAAAATCTCTCAAGAAAAAATTATAATTAAATCACTCTCAAAATACCTGGAAAAAATATAAATATCAGAATTTGAGAGATTTTCTGATATTTTTAAAAATCTCAGAAAATCTCTCAAAACGAAAATATAATTAAATCTCTCCGGAAAATTGTGGAAAAAATATAAATCTCAGAAAATCTTATATTTTCTGAGATTTTTTAAATATAAATCTCCCAGAGATTTTTTCAATGCTAACCCCCATTAACCTACCATGCAGCCCAAAGCTAACCCAACCCTCTACTCCAACCCCCAGGATGACCGCGGACGCGTTCACGAGCCTGAGCAACGGCATCGTGGGCGGCGCCGAGGCCGAGCCCCACTCGTACCCCTGGCAGGTGTGGCTGTTCCGCAAGACACCGGGCTCGAACACCGGTTTTGCTTGCGGAGGCTCTCTGATTGACGAACAGTGGATCGTCACCGCCAGCCATTGTGTGGTGGATGATAATGGGTGGGTTTGGGGGTTGATGTTGGGTGTGTGGGAATTTGAGAGGGCCCCGCGGGTGGGACAGGTGCCACAGCAATAGTAAAGTGTCAATATTTTTTGCTGGACTTGATATTTGGCACTTTACAGGGTGCGGGACTGCCTCCTGGACGGGCCTGATGCTCCGTTTAGAAATGTCGCCATGGCCCGTTCTTTCTGTGGCGCCCTTCGCCCTGCCTTGCGCCTGGCGCCATGTTTCCGAATGACGCTTCCATCACTAGTGTGCACCTAAAAAACACTCGACTGCCTCTATTGCACTACAACATTCACGCCGCCGCGTCAACTGATTCTCAAATCGATAAAGATCATTCCTACATCCTGTAAAATGTCCAATGTCATGCAAAGTGTCAAAAGTCATGGAAAATGCCCTGCAAAATGGCAACCGAGTTGCCATTTTTCAGGGCATTTTCCATGACTTTCGACACTTTGCATGACACTTGACATTTTACAGGGCTTTTTACAGGGTCTAGGAGTGGCATCAAGACAATCAAACTAAAATCCCTGTCATTATAATACCCTCCCCCCCTCACAGGCGCACGGCGAAACCGTCCCGTTTCAAGATCATGCTGGGGCAGCACTCAATTTGGAAGGGCACCCAGAAGGGGGCGTCGAGGGTGTTGCCGCACCCCTCCTACAAGGGGCTGAGCAAGGGAATTGGGTATGACATTGCCCTGGTTAAATTGGACACCCCTGTCAAATTCGAGTTGGTTGGGTTGGGTGATTTTGTCAATGTGGTCACACATATACTCAACAATTGGTCACGCGTTTTAACAGATGTTTCAGCTTAATAAATCGAGAAAAATCAGATTTTAATGCTTTTGAGTTTACCTAATTGAGTTACCGTATATCCTCAAATAAGACCCCAGCGGAGTCATTGTTTCGTCAGAAGGTTTGAAGGGGGTGTTATTCGGAGGGAGGAGTACTATATTTACCTGGCCAGCAGAGGGGAGTTACTCAAAGGGGGTTATTATTTCCTCACCTGGCTAACAGGGGGAGTTTATTCAGGGGGATGTTTTTCAAGGGGGTCTTATTTATTCAAGGATATCTAGAGAAATTTTTTGCATCAATTGTTGACATGCTCGCAGCGACAAGATCAAAGCGATCTGCCTGCCCAATAGCGGCGACAGCTGGCGGAATGATGGCGAAAATGTGGTAGTGTCTGGTCTGTTTTCACTATTAATTTTCTGTTGAAAAACAAGGGATAGGTATTCGCAGATGACCCGCCAGTGGTGTACAAATTTTTGAATTAAATTTTATTTGGTATTCTATGTGTCTTTACATATTTTTTATATTTTTTATCGATGAACAAATCAAGTTAGGTATACTCCAGTTACTTTACACCCTGCACGCGTGGTTCACGCTGGAAGAGTGCCAACGATTTTTTGCGCGTGCGATTTACATAAAAAGTTGAAAAAAGTAATCGTTGTTATAATGCTAAACGTTAACTTATTCACAACAATGATTTTATTCATCTTTCTTACAAAAATCGCATGCTTCATCATGATTGGCACGCTTCCAACGTGAGACACAAATGAGTGCGATGTGATCAACTCCCCTGAGTATACTGGCATCAATGTAAATAGATACTACAATTTGAATTTTTAAATGGAGAATAACTTTTGCAGTGTGCTCGGCGCAAACATTTTGCAGATTTACACAAAAGAATGATCGTACTTTTTGCACCACAATCGTAAAAAAGTGCCAAAAATGGTCTCATTTATTCAGGCTGGGGAGCGCTGGCGACCGGCGCGCAGGGGCCGAACGAACTGCACCACGTCATGTTGAAGACGGACATTGGCACGTGCCAGCGCAAGTGGCGTCTGAGCGACAACGAGATGTGCGCCATCGGCGACGGAAAGGACTCGTGCCAGGTATGATGGAAAATGGGAGGGCGCATGTCACCAGGTGCTAATCCGAGACACTGTAAAGTGTAAAGTGTTTTATTTATGTAAAATGTCATGCAAAGTGTCAGTTGTCATGGCAAATGTAAAGTAATAAGGTTAACTGTCATGCAAAGTTCAGTAAAAAACTCTTTTTTTGCTTTGATCGACATTCTACACGACATTTCACACTTCACTTTAACTTGACAGGGTCTGGGACTGCCCAACAGCCCACTCAAACTCACCATCTCCCCCAAAACTCCTTAGGGCGACAGCGGAGGGCCCCTAGTAGCCCGCCGCTCCCATAAATTCGTTCTGGCGGGCGTGGTGTCCTACGGGGCCGACTGCGCCGAGCCCGGCCTGCCCGCCGTCTACGCGCACGTGCCCTACTTCAGGGACTGGATCAAGAAGGTTACTAGTGTGTGAGGGGGAGTTTGGATTTGGAGAGTGATGTGTTTTTGTATGATTGAGTGATGATTTTGTAGTGATGGAATTCTCTATTGGAAAGGTTTTTATTTCGTTAGGTAAAATGAACGGAACGGCGATTGGTTGAAAATGACTGCTAAAAACTAAAAAGGTGCATGCAGGTTTTCTTGATTGACATTTATGATGTCTTGTTGCGACGGTACCTTGAATATTTTTCTATTACCCTATACGGACAGACACCTGCCTCTTTCGCGGCTTCCAATATAACAGTTTGCACACTAGGGACCTGATATTTATTCATGTGCCTTACCCATCCGTGGCGTAGAGGTAATTATATCGAGGAAAAATGACAGCTGACAATGTATTTTGGCTCGATTCTGACGGCAGAAATTTATATTGATCAAAATTGCGACTAAAATCTTTACTGGTTCCATCCTTGAACGAACACAAGTGGCTTAATGATAGCAACTATCGATAACTCAGCCAGTAATCATCATCACATCACCCGACACACACCAAAAAGGTGGACACTTAAACACACACATCCCCACAACCCCCCCCCCCCCCGAATCACTTACTTACTCCCCTTAATATACTCCAAACACTCGTTCACATCCTCCACACTGCCAATGTACACGGGCACGCGCTGGTGAATCGACTCTGGCTGCACGTCGAGCACGGGGCCGGAGCCGCAGTGGGCCAACCCGCCCGCCTGCTCCATGATCATGGACATGGGCGCCACTTCGTAGAGGAGGCGGAGCTGGGGGGGGTTGATGGTGGGGAGGTTTTTAGGGTGAAGGTGAAGGGTGCTACCTCTATCTGGTGCCCTGTAGAATGTAAAAGACCCTGTAAAGTCTCAAATGTAATGTAAAGCATCAAAATCTTATTCTATAGTATTCAAATATTATGATTTTTGTATCCAAATCTTATGTTTTCACCTACAAAAACAAAATACAAAAACAAGAGTTGGATACTTTACAGGTTCTCTTCCCGTAACATTTGACACTTAACAGGGTCTTTACATGACACATGAATTTTACAGGGTCTTTTACATAACACATGACATTTGCAGGGTCTTTTACATTTTACAGGGAAAGGGACAGCCCCCGGGCGTCGGGCACTCCTGCGCAGGGCCGGTCCCGCGTGCTGTAAAATTCTATGTGCTTAAATTGTCACATGGAACCTTTGAAGTGTTTGTCATGTAAAATTCTCGGTAAAATTTGAAAAAATTCCAGTGGACATGTGCCACAAAATTGTCTCAATTTCTAGCACCCATCGGCCCCTGGGCCTTGCGCCCATCGGTGCTCAGCGATGTATTTTTAAGTAACGCCAGTGACGCCTGTGCCATTTTTCCCAGCGATTTCAACCTCGGAATTGTTGATCCAGGGGCAAGTTCCTCTAGAATTTTACTTAAAACTTTAAACTTCACTCTCACTTTTCCACTTGTCATTTTATTTTACCTTTAACTTTCCTCATTCTACTTCGCCTTTACCAGAACCGGCACTAGAGGTCAAAAAGTCAAATCCATCCGAAAAGTACATAACTACCCACCTTCCCATTGGGCGCGCTGGCAGTGGCAGGATAAATGAATATCCCCCCATTTATCAGTGTCCTGTGCATGTCTGCCACCATACTCCCCACGTATCTGGCCGCGCTGGCGCCCTTCCCCTCGGCGGGAAACTTTTTGTCATTAATGTACTTTGCCAGGCCGGCGTCCCAATGCTTGGCGTTGCCCTCGTTGATGCTGTAGATTTTGCCCTTTTTGGGGCACTTCATCTGCCGGTGCGTTAGCAGGAACTCGCCGATTGCCTGTTTGTGGATAGGGCTCCCTAGACATGTAAACCCGCTTGACATGTAATGGTGCAAGTGTCTCCAATGGAGGGGGGTTTCTGCCCATGAATCCTCAAACTATCTAGCAGAGTTGGCCAAATACTGGTATTTTTGGAAAACGTAAACGTAAACGTAAATACCCTTTCAAAAATGAAAGTATAAATACTAAAACGTAAGGTATTTTTAAAATACCCAGGAAAACGTAAAATAAAACGTAAACGTAAATTTTTTTACCATATTTCATCTAATAGAGGGGCGCCCTTCTATTTTTCACCAACTTTCTATTATGGAGACGCCGTCTGTTGGAAGCCGCCCTTCTATTTTCTCGCCAGTTTTTCAGTCAATTTTTCACGTTCTGTCAACGTTTTCCAAAGTGTTATGTCACAAAAAATGATATTATGATGATTTATAGAGTTCTTTCAACATTTGATCGTCAAATAGCACAAAATCAATCGACGAAAGCCACTAAATAACAGCGTCCGCTGAATTTTTATAAGCATTTGCACAATTCAAGTTTGGAAAGTACCTACCGTATTTTCTCGACATACCCCCCTCGAAATACCCCCCCTCGTTCTACCCCCCCCCCCTCGTTCTACCCCCCCTCGTTCTACCCCCCCCCCCTCTCGGGACCACTATGAAACATTCACCCAACTCTCGAAATACCCCCCCCCCAAATTGAGTGTACATGACATGACAATAACTGTAGTTTGTGTTCTGTGTACTGCAGACCACACGTTAAAACAATGTCGGTGTCATGTTAGTACAGTGTTTATACCATCTACATACTAATATTAGTCTACAGAACCTTATAAATGGCGGTTTTTGTTGCATTTTGCGACGTCTCCGTACGTTTCAGACGACAATTTCGTACTTGGTTTTCAAAAAATTTCTTGTGAAATAATAACCGCCCCCCTCGAAATACCCCCGTATTCGAGGAAATACGGTAATACATAATACTGTGCACTGCACTGCAGGTGGGGTCGAACTATAGAATAATTTAAATCTTGAATATACCATTTTTGAAAATACGGCTTCTGTGGAGGAAAATTGCGCGCTTGCGCGCAAAATTTTTAAAGTTGTCGGAAATTCATTACGGAAGTTGCATTTATCTGAAAATTGTTTGGTCTCAACGTTTTTTACGTTTTCTCTGGTACCCGGGTATTTCGGCCAGGAAAACGTAACAAAACGTAACGGTATTTTTTGAAAGCGTAAACGTAAACGTAAGTATAAATACCCGAATAACCGGGTATTTCGGGTAAACGTAAATACGTTTTTGCAACTCTGCTATCTAGCTATCTAAACATTACGGATGCCCGCTCAGATAAATATCTAAATATCTATACCGAGGCAATTTTTTGGATATTTTCCCCTGAGCCCCTCCCCCAAATCAATTAGTCATCTATCTATTTATGTGGTGCAAATTTTGGGCGATTTTTCCAAAAAAAATTACTTAAAATTGTAAATTTTTGTTTTTGTGTCTACAGGCACATTACGGGTTCCTATTCGAAATTCGCCAATCCCGGTCAAAGTTCGCACAAATTTTCTCGGCCCTGACTCGACCACAGCTCGACGCAAAACGCATTGTCATGAAAACTTGCAATAACATCCCCTCAAAACAGTTGACCATTCTCACTCATCCCCCCACCGACCGGGTCCAAGGTGAACCCATTGACTCCGTTGCCGGTGGTCAGCACGAGCATGGTGGCGCTGCCGTACAGGGCGTAGCCGGCGGCCACCATGTCGCGGCCGCGCTGCAACGTGTCGCTCTTGTCCACGGCGCCCTCGCTGCGCTGCGCAGGGGGGTTGCTTGTGTTGTTGTGACGTTGTTGGGGTGATTGTGTTTGTTTGATGGAGGGGGGGGGGAGGTTTGAGGTCGCAAGTAACTGTTAACAGTTCGACAACGTTTGATTGTTTTACTTGTCCATTAGAATGAATCGTAAATATTTTAAAGTAGATCAACGATTTAGAGTAGATCAATGACCATTTTAGAGTAGATCAATGATTTTCAAGGGACAACAGAAGGCGGCGCCATTGCGACTGGTGCTGCTTTCGTCTGGCGCCATCCGCGCGCCCTTGAGCTTCACTTCACGCATCTCTTTCTATCGAGGCATCCATTTAAATTGCGTCAAATTCAATTGCGCAATCAGTTCCCGTGGGTAGGGGTGTAAAAAGTGCCAGGACTTTGGCGCCAAGCGCCATAGCGCTTTTTGCTTTGACGCTAGCGCGAAGCGCCAGCGCCAAGTGCCAGCGCCAGGTAAAAATAGCGCCATGCGTCAGCGCCATGGCGCTTTTATATCACTACCCACGGGTCACCGATAGAAGTCGAGCTGGCAAACTAAAGTCAAGACCTACCTTCTTCCATATGGAAAAAATGGTGCCAATAGATATCTGCACGTCGATGTTGCTGGACCCGTCCAGGGGGTCGAAAGCGACCACGTACTTGCCAACGTGATCGGTCACCTCGATCACGTCTCTTTCTTCTTCGGAAACCAGCGCGCAGGTACCCCCGCTGGACCTGGGGGGGGGGCAAATAAAGGTTTAAGATGCAAAGCTATTTGTCGGTGGGATGTGCGGTTAAAAATATGGAAATGTTAATTTGAAAACGTTTTCAAATTTTCGCAATCTTTTGGTTGAAAATGTAAAATACAGAGACCTTATACAAAACTTTGATTTTGCAATATTCGACAAGTTCGACAACTATTTTATGAAAAGATTCGGGATTCAAAATTTATTATGTAGTAATTACTAAATATTTACACAGTGCTGTGCAGGTAGTTTCTTCAATCCACTTTGCTTAAATAGCACTGAACCTGAGCTGGGTACGATAAGTAGCAGTATAAAATACTCACAAACCCAAGCTTACTTAACGGATGCTTCAAAACACTTTACACAACATTTTACCCCTAACTGACCAGTGGTCACTCTTGACCACTCAAAAAACGATCCAGCCACCAACCCCAGATGCAGTCCCACGCCCGCCCACCAATACTTCATTTGGATTCACAACAGGGCAATTTACATTTTACATGATTTTCAGCAATAATTTTGACATTTTACATGACTTAGGACCAAGCGCCAAAAAATCAACCCACTTGAGCATGTTGATCATGAGCTCGTTGGCGAGTATGTCGAGCTTCTTGACCTCCTCGTCTTGCACGTTGGTCGTGCCCGCGATGCCGTACCTGGAGTAGCCCAACAGTCACGACATTATTTACAAAACTGGGGCGATTCAGCGAGGATCGTGGGGATCCGTTTGGAGAAAAGTGGTAAGTGCTAAGTGAAGTAAATACATACTAAGTTATAATAAAAGTGGCAGGTAACTTTATTTTCAAGTTTCGTTTTCAACCCCCTTTCACCCTATTATGATTAACGTTCCAGAAGTGATCGATTTTGAGAAAATACAATCTCAAAAATAACTGAGAAAAAATAGGATTGAAGCTCTCCGAAAATAACTGGAAAAATATAAAAATGCCTAATTTCTATATTTCCTCGAATTTTTTTAACATAATGTTAAGGGCATTGCCGACGCAGCATGTCAGCCCCTAATAGTGAAGAGCCCAGCCGCCTCTGTAGTCTAGTGGTTAGGTTTAGGGCACTCGTGTTCTATACGAGAGGTGCGGGTTCGATTCCCGCCTGAGGCAAGTGCAATTTTGCACTCTTTCTATAAATCTCCCAAAAAATGTTCAACCACAAATCCCTTTGCACGCACAACTGGGCCATGCCGGCCATGCGCACGGCGGACGAGATCGCCTTGACGGCCGTCATCATGTTGTTCAGCAAGTTGGTCAGCTCGCCCGTCGCGTGCGGCACCTGGAAGGGGGGATGGAATACAGGTGCCACTCCCAGACCCTGTAAAATGTCAAATGTCAGGTAAAACGTACGTTTGCCATTTTGCAGGGCATTTTCCATGACTTTTGACACTTTGCATAACATTTGACATTTTACAGGGCTTTTTACACGGTCTGGGAGTGGCACCAGGAGATTGTATTTATGTAGGGGGGTGGTTGGCTTGGAATGGTATTTTTGTAACGGAGCTGCGCACACTAGTTTACTGTCAGTAAAGTGTGAATATAGTATACTCGGTTTATTTTTTCAGAGTGACATTTTTGAGGGGGGGGGGGGGTTAAACGAGAGGGGGGATTTTGAGGGGTGTTTATAGCTTCATTTCATAGTGGTCATTTTGAGGTGGGTATTTCGAGGAAATACGGTATCTGTAATCTAACCTTTCTCTGTTCGTTTAGAACGAATCTAGTCAAAGTCATGCAGTCCGTTTCGATGCCATACTGTTTGCCCGCTGTCTCGCCGTTCATCTTGAAATATTGTAAATTTTCTAATTTAGAACTTCCAATAGATATTATAACCTTCGAACAAAATAATTCATTAGAAATATTTATGCGGCACGTCCTCAAATAAAGAATCTATAAATGATGTTTTGCGGAAGGACAAAGTGAATAACAGTTGTTGTTTTTCTGTTGTCGCTTTTTCCCGGTAAAAACGCACGTATTTACGGCTGACACTTTTTTCCGACTGAATTGGCAAATACGCATGGAAACGAGTGTACCGTATACTCACGAATACCGCATTTCTTCTAATAGAACGGCATACCTCCAATAGAACGGCACCTCAAATAGAACGGCAGGTTTTGACACTTTTATGCAATCACGAAATTAATAGAACGGCAGCCTCCAATAGAACGACACGTAGAAATTACGTTGGAAGAGTGCCAGAACACACAAATATTAGAAACATGGGTGGTGAGAACATCCAAGGTGTTCAGAACTATGATTTAGGGTTATTTTCACATTTGATTTTGTTTGAATTGATGCTCATATAGTAAAATGTTATTCATTTTTCATTAAAAACACCATGTTCAAATGAAAAATGTCAGAAAAATATTGGTGAAAAAATAGAATCCAATAGAAGCCTCCAATAGAACGGCACCTCGTATAGAACGGCAGGTAAAAAAATGGATGAAAAAATAGAACGGCGCTCTTCTATTAGAAGAAATACGGTATGTCCCAATGGTTTTTGAATACTCACAAACACAGCTTGAGGCTTGAAGGGAAAGCAAGCAACGTGTGTAGGGAAAAAATACACATAATATTTGGCGCAATTTACCTTAATAGCGAAAACGTTGAACTCGCTGAAAGCGTGTCGGGCAACTTTTATGGGGTATTAGGTACTATTTACTAATTACTCGTTTCATAACATTCTTGTTTCAAACTGTGTGCACATCCTGCCATACTCCTGTTATCGTTCTCGCAGACTCTTAACATCGGGATGTTTTCATAATCGATAGAATACGGAATTTATATGACGAGTTGTGTACGTGCGTCGCACTGCTATGCAGAGTTGTTAGAATTACTGAACTTTTTTTAAAGTATATGTAAACGTAAAGTATTTTTTTACTCATCACAAAGTATAGAAAATGTAAAATACTTTTCTTTACTCGTACGTACGCGTAAATGCGAGTACATTTTTTTCCCCAGTAAAATGCAAAAGTGAGCACTTTTCTTCATAGAATATGTAAAACTGGGTAGGTTTTCAAATCTTTACCCCCCTCAAAATGGCCACTACGAATTACCTAATAGACCCCCCATCGAAACCCCCCTCCCCCCACCCACCCAAATTTAGTGTAATGGGAACGAAAAAATTCTGGTGAAGTAATAACCCCCCTCAAATTGAATACCCGTTATTGTTTAACTGCCCTAAAAATTGCACTATGAAAGAATCACCCCCCCAACCTGGGGGGAGGTTTCAATGAAATACAGTACATTGGAGTGTAGTCACCTTATAAATGTCCCACTGTTGCACCCACGGGGCTCAGAGCAATGGCAGTCCGTACCCAGGGTGCTATTCAACTTCATGAGCCTCAGCAATATGGAGCTGAGGTCATATGGTGCCGACAAAGGCGAGGAGTGGAGGCGTTTGGAGTGCGCTGTGGAATTATTATTTTGGCACCGTCGCCATGCGACACGTTCCTCAGGTTGTTATATTAACTTCATTTACTGAAGTGCAAAAGAGAACAGGCAAAAGAACTGAACTGGTTAATGCACACAAACAGCCACTTATAAAGGATAGGCTGAAACATAAAGTTTAGGGGTTCAGAAGTGAACCCAACACCTACTGAACTGCAGAATAAATACATGTAAATGATTCAATGTAGTGGAACTACAACAGTCCCCCCCAAGTTCACCCTACTGGGGGAACTGACAGAAGACAAAGGATAAAAATAAATGGAACCAATAAAAAACAAATTCACAAAACTATTCAAAATTTTACAAAATCACATTCAAATCAAATCATCCACATTTGCCAAATCATCCTGTGTTCTCTTGCATCTGCCATCACTTTACATCCTTTGACAGGGATAAGTGTTGCCCAGGGTGTGGAATGGTCCAGTGCTGTGCCACATTTTCTTATTCCAGAAGATCCGTGAGGGGTGCTTTCTGGCTGCTGGTTGGGTCGGACTGGTAATGATTGTGTAGTCTTTCCTGGGGATCCTGGTGGCTGCCATCCAGTTGCCAGAATATGCATGGTCTGAGTGCACAATTGATGGCTGCTTCACATCTTGCATGTGCTGCACACTGCTAGATTTGTGTGGGGGGTCAGTTGATGGGAGCAGGGCTTGCAGGGAAGGGCATTCTGATGCTGGCCAGTGGTGTATCTTCTGAACCTGCTGGACACAGCACCCAAAGTCAGTGGATGGGGTCGGGGCGTCCATGTTGCTGCAAACATCCTTCAGAGCCAGTGTCTCTTCAGGATTTTCCAGTGTCTTTTTATATACTTGTGCCAGTCTTTCCAGCTCATGGTGGGTGGTGCGCACTATCTGTAGTGGTCCCCAAATCGCTGCTCCTCCAATCAAGAGTGGGTGTCCTGCTGGGAGGAATTCCATCACTTTCACAATTGCTGGCAGGGTGTCGCTGTGCCACTGGCCATCTGGTGTTTGATGTCTGACCTTCATATCATAGATCCGTAAGCAGTCCTGCTTAATTATGTGTCCCGCAGTGCAGATATGGCCATTTGTGAATGGGCGGAATTTTGCGCGTTCATTCTTTGGGTCAACTTTGGCCTCCTTCCAGATCTTTTCCAGTGCTGAATCTTCAACAAATAAGCCGATACTGCATCCCGTATCAATGCGCCCAGTGATCGGACATCCCATAAACATGATTGTGGCAATTGGGTTGGGGTTCACTTTGGGAATTTGGTTGGTGCTTTATCTGGCACTTGCAACCATTGGCATCCAATCTGCAAGATCTGGCTCATCCTCTGTACAGTTTCCCCATGACTCATTGTCTTCTTCATATTCTTCTTTTGTGCACCGGCTGGTGGCATGCTCCTCCTTGAATGGAAGACCAAGCTCTTCACATTTTTTCAGCATATGTTTCTTGGCATCATCCTCTGTTTTGCCTTGTCTCATTAGGGACTTTTTGGCCCTCTCAGCCTTGTCTGCCTGGTACTCCGGAGACTTATTGTTGATGTAGCATTTGTTGGGATTGTGGGGCATGGGCGATGGATGCATGTAGAATGTGCACCATGGTCCTTTGTGGGATTTTGGGTCAAAAGCTGCCCTGACACCACCAGTTTCGGCATTCTGTGGACTCTGCACTTTTGATTCTACCTGCCCGTTGTTTCCGTATCTTGGACGGTTCCGCCAATCTGCCTGATCTTCCCTGCGCGCTTTCTTGACTTGTTCAAGATTCAGCCGTGCTGCATCCATCATTGTGATGGCCGTGTCGAGGGTGCAGCTTTCCTCATGCCAGCGCTGCTGCCACATGTACCAGCAGGAGGCTGGGACTGCCAGTTTTGGGACTTCCGCAAACAATTTCTTGCCAATCATGCGTTCTCGATCAAGGTCTGACATGGTTTCACTGACGTGGTAGAAATTTGCAGCCAAACGGGTGTGAAGTGCCGATACAGATTCCCCGGGAATGGCCCTTAAATTGTACCAATCTGTGGCTGAGTGGAGTTGGTGCTCGAGCCGGTATATGCCGGTTAACTTGTCGACCACGTCCAGAACATCGTGCCTTCTACTGGTGCGGATCGCCTGGTACCGCTCACTGGCCTCGCCCGTTAAGCACTGCATGAACACATTGTTCCAAAAGAACTGCTGCTGGCAGTCGGGGATGCTCATTGCTTGCTGGGTTACCATGTGCAGCCAGAATTTGAATGGGCCAGTTTTGCTGTCTTTGTTGCCATCAAACTTCATTTGCTTGCGGGCTGCTGCTGGCACGTGTCCAACCCCCATCTTGTCTTTAGGTGGGGGAATTTCACCTAAGGGCTGCAGGCCGTCCTCAGGGCGTAACACAAAGTTTTCAATGTACTCGATCAGTCTTTGCAGCAGAGTTCCTTCTGAGATCATTTGCAATCGATCCTCAGTTGTCCATTTCCATGGATCATCACTGTGCTTCTGTTGTTGAGGCGGGGGGTGTGAGGAGCTTGCTGTCATGCTGTTGGCAACCATCTGGGTTAGTTGGTTAATTTGCTGCTGCTGGCTGTTAAACATCTGTTGCTGTCTGTCAAATTGTTGCTGGAACATGGCAGCCATTGCAGCCAGGTCCGACGTCTGCACTTTCAAGTCGGCAAATGGGGTGGGGGACACTGCAGGGGAGGTAGCATCCTGTGTCTGAATTCTTGGCTGAATCAGTGGGCCATAGGCTAGGGGTTCCTCATCACTATCATTGGTGGCATCCTGCCATTCTGGGTCCTCCAAAGTGATTTTGTCCTCTGAGACAGACTGGAAATACTTCTCCAACAGGCGGAGAAGCCGGCGAGCCAGTTTCTCTGTGCCATCTTTGCTGGCGATGGTGCCTTTTGGCCACCCTGGTTTCCGCCATTTGTTGATCGATTCGATTGCATTGACTAGCGCTGCCCTGTTGCGGGTGGCGTTCCAATCACTGGCTTTCTGGCTGAGCTCCCGTTCCGTGTATGTCACGGGGTGCTGAAAGCCACTTGTGTCGGCTGCAGTTGAGCCAGTTTTGTCTTGTCCTGACATTTTCGTGATGTGGAGTCGCTCTTGTGGCGCGTTCGCACTTGTTGCTTCTGGACAGGTGCGTGGGCTGCAGGCTGCTGTTGTTCAGCAGTGCTGCCAGTTTGATTTGGGGGTGCCGCCAGTGTCGATATGGGACAGTCAGGGGCGGATTGGTTCAGGCTCGATGTGTTTCAAGCCCGTACGATCACCATGTTGCACCCACGGGGGTCAGAGCAATGGCAGTCCGTACCCAGGGTGCTATTCAACTTCATGAGCCTCAGCAATATGGAGCTGAGGTCATATGGTGCCGACAAAGGCGAGGAGTGGAGGCGTTTGGAGTGCGCTGTGGAATTATTATTTTGGCACCGTCGCCATGCGACACGTTCCTCAGGTTGTTATATTAACTTCATTTACTGAAGTGCAAAAGAGAACAGGCAAAAGAACTGAACTGGTTAATGCACACAAACAGCCACTTATAAAGGATAGGCTGAAACATAAAGTTTAGGGGTTCAGAAGTGAACCCAACACCTACTGAACTGCAGAATAAATACATGTAAATGATTCAATGTAGTGGAACTACAACACCACATTGCATTCTCAGAAAAACATTTATTTTATGTGTATGCTTCAAAAATGTACGCGTGCATGTGAGTACGTTACTTTTTCTAAAAGTATATGTAAACGTATTTACCGCATACTCGCGTACACGTATTTTTCGAGTAAACGTACGTACCTTTTAACAACTCTGGTGCTATGCAGCGCAGAGCCACGCCCAGTTCTACCGCTGCCAACTAGAGATGGTAAAACACCATTCGAAAACAGTTTTTATTTTTTTCATATACTCGGCGGACCACAAGGTATGCGCCCAAAATTATTTATGTCTTGGTCGATAACGCGCGAGCAGGATACTTATGTATGCACTTTCACAAAAAAATAATAAAAAAAGAAAAAGGCGGAGTCGCGTACAAACGAGGAATGTTTTTTCCCGAAATTTTTTTATCTTTTTCGCTGGAATTATTTGTATTTTATAATTGATGACGTCATGATGGAGTGTTTCCTTCAGAAAAATAGATAGCATACGGTCTGCCGAGTATACCGGGAAAACGCTTTTTCATGAAAAATTAAATAAAAAAAATCTAAAATAATCATCGACTTTTCGCGATATTTTAGGACAAATGTAATAGTTATGATTTTGAAAAACAACACATTTTGTTCCCTCTTCAGAAGGGTATGGCAGATTGCAAAGTATATTTGATGGAATGTTTTTTCCAAAATAGACTTAACACATTTGGGTATATTGCCGCCCTTGTAAATATGAGTAAGCGCATTGCTGTGGACGAAATTTTACACCCTGTGAATACTTGGCTGGTGCCTTTCCTGGTGACTTTTACTTTGGCCTTGGTGCTAGCACCTTGAGCACCGGCAAAAAAGGCACCGCACCACATTCTCCAGAAACACATGTCCAGCGGCCCCAGAGCTCACATTTAGCTGCGAGATATGGCGTTATTGGGCTTTTTGTGCCGCTCTGCTAGATAAGCAGCATTTGAGCTGAGCTGATCCCAGATGTAGTTTTCCTCATGTTCCTCATAGCTAATGTAATTTTAGCTGAAGAATTTTCACAAAATGTAGCTTGGCGCACAATTCACAGTGAAATCTGAAATTTGTTTGAAACAGAAGTATAGATGATCGTCTTTTTTTGCTGATCTACTAGGCTCATAGGTAGTGATGGAAAAGCGCCATGGCGCTGGCGCCTGGCGCTAGCGCCAAAACAAAAAGCGCCATGGTGCTTTTGGCGCTTGGCGCTCAAACGCTCTGGCGCCATTGGCGCTTGGCGCTGGGATCTGAGAAAGCGCCATGGCGCTTTTGGCGCTTGGCGCCATTTTCTGGAGGCGCTTTTGGCGCCTGGCACCGGCATTTTAAATAGCGCCAAAAAAGCGCCAACCATGATCATAAAATTCTTATGATTCAGTGAAAATGGACAAGCCAGTTGATAAATTTTGAGATTAACTGAATAAATATTGATAAATATAAGGGTGTAAGGGGACCTTTATATTAATTAAATATTGATTGGGTAATATTTGGGGCAAATGAATATACCGTATTTCCTCAATATACCACCAGGGGGTTTATTTTTTCTGAGTGCAAATTTTCATGGGGGTATTTCGAGCGAGGGGTTTATAATTTCGCCAGGAATTTTCGTAAAGTATCATGTAAAGCATAAGTATTTACATACCCATAACTGGTAATGAACATGACTAAATGGGATATAATATTTAGGACCTATCATCGTATGGCTGTTTGGCTGAAAAATAGGTGTATCCCTTGGGATTTTAATGATGTAGTGGTTGATTGAACTTTAATGGCATAAGTTAAATCGACTACTGCGACATCAGCGGTATGTCACAATTACGAATTGATTATTCTACAAACCAATTGCAGAAGAAAAGTTTTTTGGCGCTGGCGCTATTGGCGCTTGGCGCCATCACTCTCTGGCGCCATTGGCGCTTGGCGCTGAGGTTCAGAAAAGCGCCATGGCGCTTTTGGCGCTTGGCGCTATTTTGCTCTGGCGCCATTGGCGCTTGGCGCTGGGGGTCGGAAAAGCGCCATGGAGCTTTTGGCGCTTGGCGCCAAAAGTCTGGCGCTTTTTCCATCACTCATAGGTCAAGACACGTGACTTTTTCATCAAAATACGGTGACATTCTCTGCGAAGCATGAACTCTGATCACTGGGTATGCATAATTTGTTGAATAACAAATTGTCTGAATGCCAATGCATCTCAAACGCGTTTTTATGGTACTGTATATTTACGAATAAACCCACTCAAGCAAGACCGCGCTTCGAACCCATTTTATTAGCTAAGTGACAAGTGAGGAAAAAATAACTCGCCCCGAATAACATAACTCCCCAGTCAAAGCAGGGGGCAGTCCCAAGCCCTGTAAAGTGTTAAGTAAAGTGTCAAATGTAACGTCAAATGCAAAGTAAAGTGTCAAATGTAAAGTCAAATGCAAAGTAAAGTGTCAATTGTCAGGCAAAGTTCAGTAATAAATCTTTTTTTTTCTTTTGATTGACACTTTACTTTGCATTTGACTTTACATTTGACACTTTACTTCACGCTTGACGCCATGCCCATGAAAAATGCCATGGCGCTTTTGGCGCTTGACGCTATTTTTGACCGGCGCCAGGTACAGAATGTCTGGCGCTGGCGCTTGGCGCTTGGCGCTAGCGCCAAAGCAAAAAGCGCCATTGCGCTTCTGGCGCTTGGCGCCAAAGTTCTGGCGTTTTTCACATCACTACAAAGAAGTCTGACAAATGGGGAATAATTCAAGGATTTATGGCAATGATTTTAACAGAAAGTCAGAAAAACTGGCCATGAACAATGGTGATGGAATATTCGCTACGGGCTTTTCATAAGTTATGTCTCAAATGACACTTTCACTTGGCAGTTCTTGTCTCAGACACATGATCAGCAACATAGTCTCTTTTGAACCTTGACAACAGACAAATTTAATGTTCGAAGTTTACTCAGATTCCTTTATTAGAATTATTCGATACATCTATAAACATATCTACCAAAAGATGAATTAAATAAAAATCCTTTAAAAATAAATATAATACATTCCTGATAAATTGTTGATGGTGTATTGAGAAAACAACACTGAAAACCGCTGAAGCTGCGATTACAGCTAAACGTAAAATTCAAACGTGAAATTACACTTCAAAATTTATTTCATAAAACTGATGGGTGACAATACAACCAACTCCAACAAAATTTTTTAACGTTGTCTTAAATGTCGATGTAAAAGCATTGAAAAATACATACCGCAAATCCTAGAATAAGACCCCACCTTCGAAAAACTCCCCCTTGAATAACTCCCCCTGTTAGCGAGGTGAGCAAAAAAACGCCCCGTTCGAATAGCACCCCCACTTCAATGACTCCCCCCTTTGGGTGAAAACGATACAAGTCAAAATAAATACAAAACAATATTAGCCTACAGCAGCGAAAGCAGATACATGATGCGTATGCAATGTATTTATACACTCTTTGTTGTTGTTGGACTGCTAAATACATTAATCACATTTATTGCATGGATGTTTACAGATTACATCCATGCAATAAATTAAGTCCAAGTTTTCTGAGGAAACAATAATTCCCCCCTCGAATAACTCCCCCCTCCTTTGAATAACCCCCCCCCCCCCTCCAAAACGTCTGAGGAAAAAATAACTATCCTGGGTCTTATTCGAGGATTTAGGGTACCTACCTATCCCACCAAAAAGTTGACCGTTTACGCTGGCATATGGACAGGATAAAGAGCTGAATTGTGCAATCTCCAAACAAATTATTCACTGTTGGAAACCCGTATCATCATTCACTTTTGTGTAAATAAATTTGCAGTGTAATTTTACTTTGAATTTTACACATAGCTGTAATCGCAGCTTAAGAATCACAAATGAATGGCTTTGTGTGTCATTCGGTTCCATACAATTTGGTCCTAGTTTATTTGGTCCCAATATAAACAAAAAAGTCATCACTATCTAAAAAACGGAGACGGTGTGTTGGGACGGATTTCCCCAATCCCATGAGTCTTAGACTTCTGTTTCTTTTGGCTATACAGGCAATGGAAAGGTCAAGAAAAAAGCTCAATGTAACTCAGAATTCACTTGGTGTCAAATGATGTAAAAACAAAATCGATGACACGTTTCGATTACATTGGGACCAAATGCATTTGAACCGATTGACAAAAATGCAATAAATAATAATCACTACATGGTCAATATTGCTGTGTTCAATATGGCTGTCCGTCTAGCAACGTACTACCGCAGTCGAGTTGATACACAAAATGGCGTACAGAATTCGAGTTGTGCACGTTCGCCGATCTCGGCACCAAGGGCAGCGAGCCCCTGGCCATTTCCAGCGCGAACGCGTTCCCGTTCTCGTGCTTTATGTCCGCGTTGTGGGCGTGTCTGTGCCGCATCTGGCTCTGGGGGCAGTCTCAGACCCTGTAAAATGCCCTGTAAAATGTCATGCAAAGTGTCAAAAGTCATGTAAAATGCCCTGCAAAATGGCAACACGGTTGCCATGTTGCAGGGCATTTTACATGACTTTGACACTTTGCATGACACTTAACATTTTACAGGGCACTTTACAGGGTGTGGGACTGGCACCGGATGAGAAGAGCTGCTCGCTACCCCCCGCCAAATTGTACACCGCAGCTTTTCGCGGATAACGTGTCTGCGGGAAAAGAAAAAATTTCACGGGATAAATTAAGGTCCATTTTGTTGATTGGGACTAGCATTCGAAAAATAACCCGTGATTTATATTTTCGAAAATCACAATAAATATAAATAACCCGTGATTTATAAATATTTATATTTTTTTCAAATTCTGAGTGATATATATTTTTCAAATTCGAAAAAAATCACTGAGAAAATCACTCATACTAGATACATTGTGGTGCAAGTATTGCGCTTCATGACTAAAACATGTAATTTGTGCAAGAGAATTTTGAATTTTGCAAGAGAATTTTCTCCTGAAAATCTCTCATCTGCTCATGTAGAGCATTATTCAGTTAAAATGGTGTTTGAAGCAGGTAAATATTGTGCCTACACACACTAGTTTTCACCATGACTTTTTTGAAAACTGAAATGGCCAAAAATGGTGACATGTCACCATCCAGTTTTCCACAATAGAATGCTGTAGATGTTCAGTTTTCACATATAGCGTGAATTTCAGTGGGGTTGTTTTGGCAAGTCACTAGTTTGCCACTGTGTTTACTTAATGTGAAAACTCAAATGATGACAAATGGTGATATCACCATCACTTAGTCTTCATTATGTGTGTAACAAAGATGTAAACTGTTTTAGTAACTTTTTATGTCATCCTGCTATGAATTGTATTGTCACGTTTTAGTGTATAAAGCATCTCTCTATCTAATAACATACTTTTCTGAAATAAACCATAACATTGAATCAAAAATACCTGCTTGCTTGATATCAAAAATGATCTACAGTAATTGAAAACTCACTTCACCACTTTTGAAAGCTGGTAACACTTGGTGACATCCACCAATGTTGCCAGTTATCAAATATGGGGGACAACTGTGGAAAACTGTCACCATGGTGTCACCAAAATGTCACCAAAATTTTGCCAAACATGTAGCCATTTGCCTGAGTTTTCACAGCTCACCACTGTTGAAAAAGTAGCTTTTTAAAACACTAGATGATTGCATGAACTACTGCATTTCCTCTAAATACCCCCCTCAAAATGGGCACTATGAATTTATAACCCCCCCTGGTTTAACCCCCCTCAAAATTCTCACTCTGAAAAAATAAACCCCCTGGGGGTATTTCGAGGAAATATGGTAAGGGAATTTGCCCTAAACTTCCTCAGCATACCTGGCACTGCTGCAAGTACTAAGCATCTATTTAGTCAAACATCACTGCCACAACCAGGCACTATAGGTTAAGTGCAACATGTTTGCAGTGCAAAATGTTTTTGAAGTTGTCATTGAGGTTGTAGGTTGAATTTTTCTGTTGTGATATTTGCGTGATATTTTCACTTGTCAATATTGTATGAAATGAATACTGCTTGTGAAACAATAATAAATAGATTGTGGGATGTTAGAGTACATTTTTGTGCTTGCAAATGGTAAATTAAGCCCGCAATAGCCCACAATTTTGCTTGTAATTGAAATAAACCGCAAGTGATTTTTTGTGATTTTTTTTAGCTTAGAGTTATTTTTTCAGTGATTTAATTATATTTTCTGAAGGCCTTGAGTGATTTATATATATATTTATATTTTTTCCAAGTTTGGGGTGATATATTTATATAAATTTTCCAAACATTTTGTGATTTTTTTTAATGCTAATTGGGACGTTAGATACCTATTTTAAGTTGAAATAAAAATCCGGATCGTCTGAGTGACACACGCCTGTGTCAATATCAAGCACTTTGGCTGAGCAACGGCCACACAGACTCTGTAAAATCCCCCGTGAAAAGTAAAATCTCATGAGAAATGTTAAAAAATATAAAATAACATATGGTATATTACACAGGGAATATTACCGTATTACCTCTAATATAAGGTATACCTTATATTGTTTTCGTCAGATTTTTAAGGCCAAAAGTTATACCTTATATTAGAGGGTACCTTATATTAGAGGGTTCCTTCAAAAATTTTCACCATATTTTTGCCTAGTCAACAATTCAAAGTTTCTCTTCGAGTGAATAGTGCCGCTGTATTCTGACACATTTTTCAGTGGCGGAAGTTGACAAAGAGTTATCGCAGTGCCTTTCGGCACCATTTTCATCATTTTCCGCCATGTTTAGCAACCGTCTGTATTATATTGCGCGTTTTGGCACGCAGCCAGCTGTGCCTTATTAGAGGTATGCCTTATATTAGAGGGTACCTTATATTTATTTCGTTGCGTCCAAAATGGCCAAAAGTTATACCTTTTATAAGAGGGTACCTTATATTAGAGGGATGCCTTATATTGGAGGTAATACGGTACATGTCTTTTGACGCTTTGCTTGACATTTGGCATTTTACAGAGTGTTGACAGGATATTTCAGAGCATTTTACAGGAAATTTTACAGTGAATTTTACAGGGCATTTTACAGGTTTTGTGAGTGTCCCTGACAGTAAAAAGCGAACCTGAAGTCACTGTTCATGCAGGCCATTATGAAACAGTTGATGGAACTGTAGACAATAGTGAGCACTTCTAAAGCGTCTGCGACCAGATCGAATTGGTCTCTCTGGGAAATGCTCGGGTCCAGAGAAACAACCAAATTCAATACACCCTGAGAATTGAGAGTATATTGAATTAGAATGTGCTCTAATAATAGAAATGGTAATCATTTGGGCCCACACACACTAGTTGACTTCAAAGTTCGTGTCAACTAAATTTAACTAAATTTTAGTGAGAATTTTATATCCAAGCAATTAATTAGTTTATTTTCATTGTTTCAATTAAAGTGTGATGCTTCAAAAAATCTATGTCATTCAGTTGACATTCAGTTGACACGAGTTTACAATGTCAACTGGTGTGTGTGCGCCCTTTATAACAAACTTGTGGAAGTTCGACCGCAATGAACACGGCCACCACGACCAGAATCATTTTACTGGTTGCTTTTATATTATTCACCATTTTGGATCTCCTTCCAAACGACTTTGCAGAGTGGCATTGTACACTGCGCAGTTTTATTAGCAGAAGAATTGATAGTGTGGTCAAGATTACGCATGGTATCAATTTGCACAGCGTGCCGAAGAACCTGTGAATACATGGAACTTTTTATTTGTAATGTGTGATTTAATTATGGTTGGAAATTTTTCAACTTGGGACCAGCTTCCATTTAGCCAAAAAGAATGGAGAAAATGGATTTTTAAGTGTGTTTTTTTTCAAGCGGTGAAAAAAAAATTTGTACATTTCACAAAATTCAAAAACGTTTGTGAATTTTTGTTTGCAATCGTTACCCAGGACTATCCCGCAAGTGGGTACCAAAAAGAAGTGAAGAGTAAGTGAAGTGCCACTAAAAGGACAAGTAAATCTGTAAATAATGTCATTGTCACACACATAGTGGCAAGTATCCCAAAGTAAAGTGTTACTTGTCATATGAATTACTAGTTACATATTATTTTATTTGAAAATTTCGCTAATTCATTGATTTATTTTACAATTTGACAAAAATTATATTTGACAAATTTATTACCCATTTCAAATAAAGGTCAACCTACCAGAAATTGAAAGTTAGTAATCCCGAATCTTTTGCCAACTGGCTGAAGAGCAGGGTGTAAATGTCGCCAGTGTCGCTGCCAGCTTGGGTACAGCATGAAGGGTGTTGCGATGAACGCTTTACCTGTGAATCAGCATTGCGAGTTTATTGAGGCAGGGTTGGGTACATGAATAACACATCCACAAGATAAATACACTTCCCCAACAGCTATGCTCCGAGCCTGTAAAATATCCTACTATATGTCATGTAAAGTGTCAAAATTCATGTTACATGTGAGGCATCTAGTTCCGAATGTCGGTATCTCCATCATTTTAGGTTTTTCCAAAATTGCATTTGAAAATTCAAAGTTGGCCCGAGCGGGCAACTTTAAAGTGACAAGTCTTGCCCAAGACTTTTTGGAAAGCTTATGGAATTGTCTACATTTTCCATATTTTAAACCCTGCGGCCGGCGTATATAGCTAGAGTTATGATGATTTGATTGATAGCAGGTCAGCAGATTCAGTGGAAATACCCTGTTTCGAGTGATTTTTTTCAAAAAAATCACTCGAAACAGGGTATCTCCACTGAGTCCATGGGATCAACGGGCGCGGTTGTGCTGCCGTTCTGCTTGCCCATCACCTGCTGGATCAACTTGAGAGCAAATTTCTTACCCAGAGCAGTGGAGATACCCTGTTTCGGACAAAGACTTTTTTGAGATACCCTGTTTCCGACAAAGATTTTTTTGGAGATACCCTGTTTCGGATGATTTTTTTCAAAAACTGGTTTGGAATTCTATACCGTAATTCGGATGATTTTTTCTGTTTTGTATGGCAATTTGGACTGTTTGCGTCAAATCTATACCGTAATTCGGATGATTTTTTCCGTTGGTGGAGATACCCTGTTTCGAGTGAAATTTTTGGTGGCTCTTTTTGGAGATACCCTGTTTCGAGTGACTTTTTTCCAATTTGAGGGTGGAGATACCCTGTTTCGGATGATTTTTTTTGTTTTTTCTAAAAATCGGCATATATATATCTCGGGAACGGTATAAGATATTGAAAAAATTCTTTTGCTATCATGAAGAAATAAGTGCACTTATCACAGATCCGCACTTAACTCATTTTTTTACACTTTGGTCTTTACCGACATTCGGAACTAGATGCCTCATGTCCTGTAAAATGTCATACAAAATGTCAAATGTCATGTAAACACCTTCCCGGTCACGTCCGGCAGCCATTTTTTGATTTTACTTCTTATATCCTATCCCCAGTTCTAGGGCGTCCCAGAGGCTGAAACTTGGGGGAGATATTGGCGCAACCCCCCTCTACTTCGCATGCATTGGGGGGTCGCGGCGACCCCTCTAAGGGTGGGTCGCCCTAAGTGCAATAAGGTGTCCCACAGCAGGTCCGGCACCCGCTGATTTCTGAGCTGTGGGAGGGGTATAAATCTAAAATTTTGGGGATGTGTTACCAACACCACTCCCCTACTATACACTATTCAATAATGTGAGATTAATGTGAAAAATTTCTCAAAAATTCGCTTATTCTCTAAAAAAACACCACTCCCAAATAGATGGATGACAAAAAATTCACTCTTTGGAACTTTATTTTAGACACTTGAAGAGCTGGTTTACGATACTTTAAAGGGTACGGTTTGATGTTTAAAGTTGTGTAAAGAACCATACCTCTAAAATGCATGCATTGCAAAATTTACTTGGAAGGAATTTCAAAGTGTAAATGTTGTAAATTTTTGTTCCTTAATGATGTCATTATGATGTCATAAAATTCACCCTAAGTAACTTTTGCAATGCAGGCATTTTAGAGGTATGGTTCTTTACATAACTTTAAACATCAAACCGTTCCCTTTAAAGTATTGTAAACCAGCTCTTCAAGTGTCTAATAAAAAAGTTACAAAAAGTGAATTTTTTATCATCCATCTATTGGGGAGTGGTGTTTTTTAGAGAATAGGTGAATTTTTGAGAAATTTTTCACATTAATCTCACATTATTGAATAGTGTATAGTAGGGGAGTGGTGTTGGTAACACATCCTCAAAATTTTAGATTTATATCCCTCCCACAGCTCAGAAATCAGCGGGTGCCCGACCTGCTGTGGGACACCAAAAAAGCCAACAAAAAAAAACTTTGCACTTAGGGCGACCCACCCTGAGAGGGGTCACCGCGACCCCCCCAATTCATGCGAAGTAGAGGGGGGTTGTACAAATATCTCCCCCAAGTCTCAGCCTCTGGGGCGCCCTAGAACTGGGGATAGGATGTAAGAAGTAAAATCAAAAAATGGCTGCCGGACGTGACCGGGAAGGTGTTAACAAATGCTTTTTGAAATGTCAAATTTTATGTTTACTTGATGTTTTCCAGGGTATTTTCATGACTTCTGACACTTTGCATGACATTTTACATTTTACAGGGTATTTCGCAAGGTCCGGGATGGCAAGTGGACAATTGACAAGAAAGATGGTAAGTGTCGAAGTTATAAGTGTCAAGTCAAGTGACAAGTAAACGTTTGTGAACAAGTGAATTCATCAATAACTAAACACACTCATCACTTAAAATTCCACTCGTCACTTGATCCAGCACTTAGCACTTAGCACTTAGCACTTTCAACTTCTTCCCAGCGCACTCACCTCGGAGGTGAGGTAGAATGGCGTGCAGATGATGGCGACTACGATGCACAGCACCCAGCTCGTGATCTTGGCCGATTTCACGCCGAACCAACTCTGGCCCTTTTGGTCGGACAGGAAGAACGCCGCCGTTATGTACCTGCGATAGGTGTACAATTTGGTAAATAGTTTTGGGTTCACACGAAACTAGTTGACATCGCAAATACAAGTCAAACAACTACTACACATTGAGGGCGCATGCCTATTACGCACAAATACATTTGCCGCACATTTGCCTGTTACACACAAAATCAAACCCATCACGCACATATGCCCATTACGCACACGACTGATCATTTGTGCGTAATCGGCATTGTACGAAACGGGTATTTGTGCGGAATGGGTATTTGTGCGTGCCGGGCTTATTGCTGACACTTTGCATGACTGCCGGGCTTATTACTGAGCATGAATCCCCCCAAATTTAAAAAATTTAAAAATTCAGAATGCTTATCACTTGACTTCTTGGAAAACTGCAAAAAACTTGAAAATTGACTTTTGTGGCAATTTTCCAAGAAGTCAAGTGATAAGCCACTTTTCAGAAATTGAAAAAATTTAAAAATTCAAAATGCTTATCACTTGACTTCTCAGAAAACTGCCATAAAAGTCAATTTTCAAGTTTTTTTTGTCACTTGACAAGTTGGAAAAGTGACAAAAAAAACTTGAAAATTGACGTTTTTTGGCCGTTTTATGAGAAGTCAAGTGATAAGCATTTTGACTTTTTAAATTTTTTCAATTTTGGGGGATTCATGCTCAGTAATAAGCCCGGCACACACAAATACCTATTCCGCACAAATACCCGTTTCGCACAATGCCCGTTATGCACAAATGACCAGTCGTGTGCGAAATGGGCAATTGTGCGTGATGGGTTTGATTTTGTGCGTAACAGGCAAATGTGCGTAATGGGTATTTGTGCGTAATAGTACACCGTCCACATTGAGTGCAAAGTGCAAACAAAAAGGCGGAGTACAATCAACGGGTGTTTCATGCCCGAAAGTCGAAATGATTTTTGGAACAATTTTAAGTTTACCAACCAGGGTTGGTTTTAGTAAAATTCTTTTTACTAAAATTTTATTTTATTTTTATTAAGATTGTATTTTTTTCTTCTTCAATTTTCCATTTTATTTTATTCTTCAATTTTCCATTTTATTTTTGATTTATTTTATTTGTTTCTGAGATTTTGCCAACCCTGTTACGAACACCGCCGTCAGGCGTCAGTATGGAGTGTTTCATTCCGAGAAACATGCATAGCATTTGGTGGGCGGAGTGCAATTGACCTGACAAAGGACAAGGCGAGCACGTGCGCCACCGCGATGGTGTGCGACACGACCGACAGGTTCACCGCGATCAGCAACAGCCACAGCCACAACCTGCTCGTTATCGGTTACCTAGTTGAATTTCAGGTGAAATTTCATTTTCAAACTACCGTATTGCATCTGAATAAATGAACACAAATTTAACTTTTTTCTCATCACATTACAATGTTATTGCTCTTTTTGACAATTTTTTACGACCTTTACTCAACAATATATTTATGATTGATTGTATTTATGATCAGTCTGATCGGTGCATGCGATTTTGAATGTTGAAAGTTTGATTGTTGTTTGAAGTTTGATTTGAAATGGTTGAAGGTTCTGAAGCGAGAGCTTTTATTCTAGGTATAAAAGTCGATAACTCCAAACTTTCAAAAATACAGTTGGGCGCGGAGACGCCACCCACCAGAATTGGTTGCAAACTTTTTTCCGAATTTCTTTCAACGTCACTTACCACTTTTAAAAGTGTCAATTTCTTAACCCCAACAACAAACTCACCGAGACCAAAGAGCGGAATAGCACTTCTCATCGGCCAGGTGTTTGTACACGGTCACGTAAAGATAACTCGACAGCAAAATTATTTGCACTACTGATAGTCGAATCATAATCGCATTCAATGGCGAGTAGATTTTTCTCAACTGCAAAATCGTGATTAGCACAATGTGACCCGGAATTCCGATGGAGCAGATAAACGCCCCAGCAGTAGCCGAATCTGTGTAGAAGGCAGAGGCAAAATAGAATGTTCAAAATGAAGGTAAAAATGAGCAGAAAGTATGAAAATTAGTGATTAGAGGTGAAAATTGAGCGCTAAATTTCATGAAAATACTCACTTTTATGTTTTATACGGAAAAGTCTATCTACTTATTTTTATTCATGAGTAAAAGTAAAAAAAATACTTTACATCTGCTTTACTCAGGGGGTGAGTAAAAAAGACTTGGTCTTGGTACTTGGTCGGGCTGAAAAGTCCCCGGGCAGTGCTCGCCATTCACGCTAGGGGTAAGCTACGATCGTAAAATTTTGACCTGTGGGGGTTACAATTTTGGTCATTTTGTACTGATGTACAAATGGTGCTCTCTAGCTCATTGCTGCTTTGCGTTGTGATCATGAAACTTTGGTGAGTGTAATCACCAGTGTTGGCAATGTGCTGATAGTATTCAATACTTTCATCAACATCATTGCTATTAAATTAAATTGATCAGTGTGATGTGCAAGAAACGTGGGAACTTGTTTATGGGCTTTTTCTTGCATCAAAGAAGTCATTGAGAGGAGGGTGCAGTAATACGCACATCTGCCCGGTACGCACATTGCCCGTTTTTTTTACTTGACACTTTTTGAAGTGTTTTTCAGATATGAGTGAAGTGAAAAAAGTTGCGCAATGACATTAGTGAACTTTTTTCACTTCACTCATATTTGAACATCACTTGAAAAATGGTCAAGTGAAAAAATGATGAAAAATGGATATTTTTGACAGGTTTTTCACTTGACACTTTTCAAGTGATTTTCAGATATGAGTGAGGTGAAAAAAGTTCACTAATGTCATTGCGCAACTTTTTTCATTTCACTCATATCTGAAAATCACTTGAAAAAGTGTCAAGTGAAAAAACGGGCAAATGGGCATGACGGGCAGATGTGCGTATTAGGCATGCCCATTGAGAGGCATGTCACACACCAGGCGGCAACTGGAGGAGGAGATAGTGAGCTGGTATGATCCTGCTGGACCAGCATTTTCAGAAAAAAGAGATTATGGAGGAAGTGGTAGTCAGGTGGCAGAGGTGCATAGACTCCAAGGGGGGCAACTTTAGAAGGTCAGGCAGAATGATGAATTTAGTAGTGAGAGTAGTGACAGTAATGACAATATGGACTAGGCTTATGATATCATGCTAATGCTTATGAGCTAATGTTGGTTAGTGCTGGCACATGTCTAACACTGGTGGCTCACACTAGCCAAAGTTTCATGATCACAACTTAAAGCAGCATTGAGCTAGAGCACCATTTGTACATCAGTACAAAATGACCAAAATTGTAAACCCCACAGTCCCTGCAGTGCGTGTAGCTAGAGGGGTAAAATTTTAGGTGAAAACTCAAAACACCTGATATAATAACCTGTGAAAATTTTATCACTGTAGCTTACCCCTAGCGCGAATGGCGAGCACTGCCCGGGGACTTTTCAGCCGGACCAAGTACATTTACTTTGGAAAAATTCAGTACTCTCTGCAGCTTTGGCGCCTGTCAACCTGTTTCCTAATGACGCCATTGGCTGTTGTCGACTTTTTTTCTGAAGACTTTTCTGATGGAGCTACGGATTGGTTACGGTAAATATTTACACTACTCAAATTTCATCATGGTCTTTATTATTTTTATTCGAGGAAACACGGTATATTTACGTTGTCCCAACTTTCCTCGACCGTTCCCCTCGCAGAAATGTATAGCATTTTTTAGGTACGTCGAGTACACCATGTAAATATTTAAATGTTTTACCACTGGCCAATATTTGCGGAGAAAAGAGCCCTGGTCCTCGTACTGAAAGTAGGCGGCGTTTCCATTCAACGTCCAGCCGCCGTCGTCCCCGCAGCTCAGACCCACGATGCTGACGAACATGTCCATCGTGAAACGGTCGCTGGGGACACTCCCGGACCCTGTAAAATGCCATGTAAAATGTCAAGTGTCATCCAAAGTGTCAAAAGTCGTGGAAAATGCCCTGGGAATGGCAAACGTTTTCCATGTTTGCCAGGTTCCACTGGACACTCTCAGACCCTGTAAAAAGTCCAGTATATTGTCAAATGTCATGCAAAGTGTCAAAAGTCATGGAAAAACCGAGTTCCCATTTTGCAGGGCATTTTCCATGACTTTTGACACTTTGCATGACATTTGATATTTTACAGGGCTTTTTACATGGTCTGGGAGTGGTGCCAATGGCCCTACACACACTAGTTTTCACGGTGACATGTGTGAAAACTGAAAT
Organism: Sphaerolaimus hirsutus; assembly: GCA_964036195.1. Lineage (NCBI taxonomy): Eukaryota > Metazoa > Nematoda > Chromadorea > Monhysterida > Sphaerolaimidae > Sphaerolaimus > Sphaerolaimus hirsutus. The sequence goes on along the minus strand of OZ038454.1, from coordinate 21,844,617 downwards.
GGCGACATGGCGACATTCAGCCTACTCTTATCGTATGCTACCGTATTACCTCGAAATACCCCCAGGGGGTTTATTATTTCGCCAGCAAAATTTTAGGGGGGGGGGGTAATTCGAGGGGGGGGGGGTTTATTCGAGGGGGGGGGTCTATTATTTCGCCAGAAAATTTCTGAAATCCCCCATACTCAGACGTAGAAAAAACAAGCAATTACATGGATGTATACGTGTTTATAAGCATTTTAAACTGTATATACACAGTAACCCTACCCTAACGTCACTTTATCATCAGTTTTTAGGTGTGTTCTGCCTTGTACAGATCACAAACTGCGGTATTTGTCATGTACGTTCACATTACACTCAATTTTAGGGGGGGTATTTCGAGGGGGGGGGGGGTTTATTATTTCCTCAGCCGAAATTTAGGGGGGGTATTTCGAGGGGGGGGGGTTAATTCAAGGGGGGGATAATTCGAGGTAATACGGTATATGTGTTTTAGTTTTCAAATTTTCAAATTTTAACTTCCATTAATTTATATTCAAATTTAATTTCAATCAAATCATTCAACCGTGTTCATTTATTCACATTTGAAAAATTTTACAGTTTTCACCGTGACTTTGTGTGAAAACTGAAATTTTTTAAAATGCAAATTAATGAACACGGTTGAATGATTTAATTTTAATTAAATTTGGTTTTTAAATAAATGAAGGTTAAAGTTTCAAAATTTGAAAATTAAAACACATATAGCATACGATAAGAGTAGGCTGAATGTCGCCATGTCGCCATTTCAGTTTTCACACAAGTCACGGTGAAAACTAGTGTGTGTAGGGCGTCTTACATGACATTTGAAATTTTACAGGTAATTTTACATGACTTTTGACGCTTTGCATGACATTTTACAGGGCATTTTACAGGGTGCGGGAATGGCACCTGGTGTCCAGTGACCCGTCGCGGGGCGTGAAGTCGCTGCCGTTAACATCCATTGTAAAAATTTTGGTTGAAAAGTTGGAACTGGTTTATAGAAGTGATAGACAGTTTTCTGGGTGTAGTAAAATGGGTGTGTTTAGTATTTATAAAATCTTGAAAAAGCAGTAACAAAGTGTAAATATCCTTTGCATTCAGGAGTGGGACATGGGGTACTAAATCACTATTAGTGATGGCGGATGCATTGCGGATAGTGATGGAAAAGCGCCGAAAAATGGCCCATTAAGGCGGAGTTACAGCACAACGATAAATAGAAGGTGATGCCACAAATCAAACGTCACAGAAAAAATACTTAGGTATTTTCATTTTGTTCTTCAAAGATTCTATTAAAATTTATGTTAAATAATCATTTTTTGCAAAAATTCATTATGTGCGAGATGTGAAATTCGAATTTGAATGAAAAACGGTGTATGAAAAATGGTCCGTCGACAAATCAATTTAACGGTGAGGTCCTAAAATCATTTTGTCGATGGCCATTGCATGCAATGACTGCCGACAAGTCGATTGTAGGGCATCACCGTGAAATTGATTTGTCGGCAGACCTTTTTTCATTGAACGTTTCTCATTGAAATTCGAATTTCACACCTCGCACATAATAACTTTTTGCGAAAAATAGAGTACAAAACATGAATCTTTTTTAAAAAAATTGAAGAATGTAAATAATGAATTTTTATGTGATGTTTTATTTGTCGTATCACCTTCTAAATATTTATCGTTGTGCTGCAACTCCACCTAAACCAAAACGTCAAAAAATGGTGCCAGTCACTATTGACCAGGGTTGGTTTTATAAAAATTCATTTGAGTATAATTGTATAAAAATTGTATAAAATTTTTATTTAATTTTAATTTTATTCTTGTTTCATTTTATTGTATTTTATTTTATTCCCAAAAGTCATTAATAAAATAAAATGACACATTTTACAAAAAATTTACAAAAATTGTACAAAAAATCAGATACATGCATGCAAGGCCAGAAAAATGTTATAATTAGACCTATACATGAAAAACCTGTGACAAATTTTTCCCTTACTTTTCAAAAGTTGCATGCAGTATGTATTGTTAGCTAGCTGCAGTGTAAAGTTACAATTATTGATAAGAATGGTTTGCATTTTCAGTAGAAGGACTAGTGGAGTGTGCTGGGCACATTTGTAAAATGTAATGCAATTTGTCAATTGTCATGACAAATGTAAAGTAAAGTGTCAATTGTCAATTGACACTGTGCATGACATTTTACATGACATTTGACACTTTACACTTGGGACTGCTTCCAGATCCATGAATAAACAGGTAGAAACTCAAGCAACGAGATAAAATTTTACTAAAAATATGAATTTTTATACAGTTTTACAAAAAAAAACTAATTTTTATACAATTTTACAAAATTTTTACAAAAATTCGAATTATTATACAATTTTTATTTTTATTCTTAAATTTTCCATTTTATTTTATTTTATTTTATTCTTGAATATTCCATTTTATTTTTTTTATATTTTTATTTTTTTCTGAGATTTTGCCAACCCTGCTATTGACGCTGTAGGTAGATTTACAGCATAAAGACAAATAAAATGTGAGATGACAATTACAAATACACTAGACCGCTTTCTTAGTAATACCGATCAATCACTAAATTGACGTATGTTTAAAGCGCTAACTGATATCTATACCATGGGGCCAGATTTAATTCTCCCTACAGATTTGTAGGGTAGGGCGTACGTCCGATAGATTTTTGTTAGTTCAGCCGCATCGACGCACATGCACCGAGAGCAAGGCGGTTTGTAAAATACACAAAACTATCCCTTAAAGTCGCCGATTTTGCAATATGACGTATATCACTTCGATTTTGGCACGGAAATCACGATTTTGTCATTTCTTGGCCGTCGGCCATCTCGTTCTATTTTCGATTTTGTCGGGCGCATTACTCGAATAAGTCGCGCTTTGTATAGTCAGGTGGTCACTTTTTTAGTGTTCACTGTCTGCAACCGAAACCATGAGGGCAGCGACAAGAAAGAAATGCATGCACGAGTGTACAAAAGCGCGACTTATGCAAGTAACCCGCCCGACAAAATAAAATGAAAAGCGAATTGGCAGAGGGCCAAAAGATGACGAAATAGTGATTTCCGGGCCAAAATCGTAGCGATATACGTCATATTGCAATATCGGCGACCTTAAGGGATGGTTTCGTATATTTTACAAACCGCCTTGCTCTCGGTGCATGTGCGTCGATGCGGCTGAACTTTAAAAAATCTACCGGGCGTACGCCCTACCTTACAAATCTGTAGGGAGAATTAAATCTGGCCCCATGTCCAAAAGTTTTCTAAAAAGCCCCAGTAGTTCTCGATACGTGAATTTTATATCAAAATTCCCAATTTTTTCAACAATTTCAGTGGAATTGTCAACAAATGATGAGATTTTCATGAAGCATTCATATCTAGAGAAGCAATGGTGCATTTTGGATAAATTTTGGACACACTGTAGAATTCGGTCAAATCTTTCAACCTGTCAACACTGGACCCCCTGTTTCATGGAGAGTCAGCAAAATTGAAACATATCGACTTTGCGTCCGGCCTGTGAATTTCCATTCTTTTTGTCGAAAAGTGTGTGCAAACGTGTACAATAGTTTTTAAATAGTGGCATACGAGACGAGGAGAGGACAAATGGGCCAACCAAAGCACAATCGTGCATGCGCCTTTCAAAAAGCTGTGCCACAAAAAAAGGTGCCAAGCTGCATAGCATCATTCCATCACTAATTGCGGTAATAAATACGTACAATTCACCATTAAACAAACATTGCAGATTCACAGAATTGGAACATGATATTTGCGCAGAAAAAAGGAAACACAGAAACTGAAAGGCGTTCCTTTGAAAAGGACGTTACAGCTGAAGAATGGGTGAATATAAATAAACACCTTCCCGATCAAGTCCGGCCCCCCATTTTTGATTTCACTTGAGACATCCTATCACTGCAAATAAAACGCTCGTGAAGTGCACTGAAGTGGTTGGAAGTGCCTCTCGTGATCACACTTCAGAGCCTGATCAAGACTGATCACCGGGGACTTCACTGCTCATGTCATGATCACACTTCAGATCCTGATCAAGCCTGATCACTGTTGGCATGCACTTCACCGACGCTTCACGAATATACGAGGGGTGTTTCGGGGGGGGGGGGTATTTCGAGGAAATACAATACTTAACAGAAATTGAAAATCTGACATTCGCTTCATTATTGTTGGACGGATTTTGAGATTGAGACCTTTAGGTAAACCGCAAAACCAATCATAACATTAACACGCTGTACAGAACCGTGGTAAACATTTAATAACCCAGGGAATGGACTGCAGCTGGGGAATCAGATTTTGATGAGGGTGCAACTATTCGAAAGGGAATTAGGTCATCAAATGGCGTAATTATTATTAAATACATCAGAATCTTCGACAGCATTTCTATCAATACATTCCATTTAAGCCCAATTTACAGCATAACAACAAATACTGTGGACAAATAATGATAAATGAGAAGTGTAATGAGACGTAAGACGAGTAGTGAAATGAGAAGGTTAATGATGAGTAATATGAGAAGTGAGAAGTAAAATGAGAAGTAGCGAGTCAAAAGCGAAGCAGGTTTTCAAATGGCAATATGTTTACTAGGTATTTGACACCTGGGGAGTTCCATTCTAAAAGTTCACAAGCGCCAAATCCAGAAAAATCGAGTTAAGCGTGGATTTGACCTCCACGTATAGTTTTTCACATTTTAGAAAAAAAATCAGCGTTATAGTCTATTTCGTTCCCGAGATACAGTGGTACCGTTTTTCGGAAAAATCACAATTTTCACATCGACAGTGCACATATCCATCTCAGATCCCCTATGAAAAACAGGACTTTCATTTCGTAAGTGCACATATCCATCTCGGACCACCGGAGTTTCATTTCATAAGTGCACATAGGTATCCAAAAAATAGTTACATTTCCAAAAATGCACGCGTGCTTCGGCGCGGCCGCGAAGAGCTGGCCGGAATTCCCATAAAAAAAGTTTCATTTCCAAAAATGCATACGTGAATATCCAAATCTATTTTGCACTATAAATCAAATATGCGTGCATATATTGATCTGAAAATTTAGGTAGAGGTACTTTTAGACACGGGCTTTGCAGTGATGTTATTCGTTTTATCGTACGATGCACCGTTAAGAAGTTATTTAACATTTAATTTCAAATGTTCAGATTTGTTCCCAATTTTGGGTGACTTACAAAATCTCACATAACTCCCTAAATATTTCCCGGCCAACAAAATTTACAAAAATTGTAGAGAAATGTCGGATCTATCTGAAAAGTGCGGGGCAAGCGTTGTCCCCTAAACATAGCGTCGTCGGGCCAGCGTCAAACTTTAAAATGCGATTTAAAAAAATGGAAAAACTTGGATATATGCATTTTTAGAATGAAACTCCCCACCTGCCAGCTGACTCACAATGGCCTACCTGCGATTAGAAGAATTTTGTGTTCTTTGGATGGATTGTATTTAAAATTTTCAATGTACCGTACTACCTCGATGTACCCCCTAGAAATACCTTCTTCAAAATGGCCACTATGAAAAATAAAGCCCTCCTTCGAAATACCCCCCTATTCAGTGTAAACAGAATGTAAGCGACGAAAGCTGCGATTTGTGATCCGGACAATGCGGAACACACGTTACAAACAATGAATGTGTGACGTTAGAACATGGTATAAATATACCATCTACATACCTAATTATATTTATGAGTCTACGCCAGAGTTGTTTAAATACCGGTATTTTTGGAAAGCGTAAGCGTAAGCGTAAATACACTTTCCAAATTTTGAGTATGGATACTAAAAGCGTAAGGTATTTTTTAAATACCTAGGAAAGCATAAAATAAAGCGTAAGCGTAAAAAATTTTCAGGGAGTTTTTGCTCAGTGAATTCGTTCAAAATCAGGCTATCAGCGACATTTTTCGGATGTCTACTTGGTAGTCTGCCCTTAGATGTTGATAGCAATAAATCGACAGCGACAGTTAATTAATCTTCATTTCCGAACTCAGACTTTGTGCTGTCGATTTTTGCGATGTATTTATACCTAATTCTCATAAATACTTACCGCATTTCTTCTAATAGCGTAAACGTAAGACATACTACATGTGTCCTTATGTCATCTTCATTTTCAAACTCGGATGTCGTGCATTTTCGGCCGCAAAATTTCTATTCTAAAGCCATCTAAATATTTAGCCCGAGGACACAGTATAAAAGTGACATTCATATTGCGACACAATTTGTACATGTGCCACGATTTCCAGTGCATTACTGCACACATGCAGTCATTTTTTTGGTATGCAGTTTCGTTCACCTTCTTTTTTGTATTTTTACACTTTTTACAAAAGCATAAAACTGGACCATGTGAAAAACTTTTTTACGCTTTTAGTACCCGGGTATTTCGACCGGGAAAGCGTAATAAAGCGTACGGGTATTTTATGAAAGCGTAAGCGTAAGCGTAAGTATGAATACCCATTTACCCGGGTATTTCGGGTAAGCGTAAATACGCTTTCGCAACTCTGGTCTACGCTCTGCAGACTTTTATACTGGCAGTTATTGTTGCATTTTTCTACGTCTGCGTACTTTACAAACAACGATAGGGTACTGGGAGTTCAAGAAAATTCCGACGGAATAATGATCCCTCCACCCTCGAAATACCCCGTCCCTCGTGTACCCCCTCCCCTCAAAATTTCCACTATGAAAAAATAAACCCCCCGGGGGTGTTTCGAGCAAATACGGTATTAAAAAACGCAGTCTTGAAAAAAATCTAATACAGACGTTTCCAAAGAGAGCACAGCTTGAATGGTTGCAAATGCTGATTGCGCCCCAAAGGAAAGAGTAATTAGTTGAAATGTCAGCAAGGCAGGAAGTTCTATGCGAACTAAGTGTTTATGTGCTGCGATATTTGAGTGCCAACATTTATTTACTTGGTCTGATATTGCAGTGAAGCAAGCAGAATAGTGCAACTTACCTAAATACACCCCCCTTGAATAAATCCCCAATGCAAGAATAACTTTGCTCATGAATACATAAATACCGTATTACCTCGAATTAACCCCCCTTGAATTAACCCTCCTTGAATTAACCCCCCTTGAATTACCCCCCCCCCCCCCTCAAAATTTGCTGGCAAAATAATAAACCCACATGGGTGGGGGTATTTCGAGGTAATACGGTAGGTATTTAAATAGAAAACATTGACGGCACATTTCAGGAAACTTCAACTGAGATGTACCGGGGGATGTACCGTATATACCGTATTTACTCAAATAACTCCCCCGGGGAATTACTTTTTCATCAAACTTGTTAAAGCTGGGAACTATTCAGGTGGGGGGAGTATTCAAATGGGCTCAATTTTGCAGTGTAATTCAACTTTTCGCCTGTGTGCCGTGCTGTAAATGTCCCTCTAATGGCGCCATTCCATTAGAGTTGTTAAAAGTACTGAACTTTTTCAAAGTCAACGTCAAATGTTAGGTATTTTATTTTTTACTCAAACTTGAGTACAGTAACGTACAGTAAAAAAATTGTGATTTTACGCTGCGTAAAACGTGAGTAAACGTAAATACCGGTGGTTTTACTCAGGGAAAACGAGTAATTACCGGTATTTTTTCGGAAGGAAACGAAAACGTAATATACATATTTATCTAGTAAATGTACCGTATTTGCTTGAATAATCCTCCTGGGGGATTATTATTTCGTCAGAAATTTTTGAGGGGGGAACTATTCGAGGGGGGAATTATTCAAGAGGGGAATTATTATTTCATCAAAAATTTCAAGCATGTTTCTATCAACTCATCTCACGAAATATGCTACATAAACATAATAATGTGTCATTTTTGTTAAAATTAGGTACAACAAACTAATCAAATCTTTAAAGGGGGGATTATTCAAGGGGGGAATTATTATTTCCTCACTCGTCTTACAGGGGGGGGGGATTATTCGAGGGGGGAAGTATTCAAGGGGGGACTATTCAAGCAAATACGGTAAATAAGTTTTAACAACTATGCATTTCATCACTGAACACCAGACGCCATGAGCTCCAATATTGAACAACTTTGCTGTCACTATGAACTTTTTACAATTCAATTTATGAACATTGTTTACGTTGCTACACGTGTAACGAAATGAGTTTCGGTTCGTTCCAGGTTTGCCAACTCTAGTAAATTTTTCGTCAACTTTTTCGTTGACGGTGATTGATATATACTTGGTATATTTATGGTTCCTTTCATAAAGAGCTTTCAGAAGTTAAAAACTCTGTGACACTTGTGAGTAACCAAGTTAATTTCGAATGGTTTTCAACTTCTAATGACAATTTTCAATGGCATTCAAAACGGCTGAAAAGTGAAAGGTTTTGAAGAATGAACTATTTAGGTACATAAACTGTCTAGTTTCGGCTCATAAATTATTCCTAAACTAGGAATAAATCAGTCCAATTACTTACTTACATTACATACCTAAATACTAGGTATATTTACGCTAGGGACAATTCCGCACTTTGTCAAGCAGAAAAGAAGTGACAAGGAATTAATGTGAATTTACAGCATCGACAAATAAAAAGTGAAAGAAACCATAAATTAAGTGTCGTCAAATTGCAAATACTCACGAAGGCTTATAGATATTCATACTTAAATTGACACGTCGAAAGCACTAACCGATATCTACATCGTGTCCAAAAATAATCCAAAAATAACCCGAAAAGCCACAGTGGTGCTCGAGATATAAATTTAAAAAATTTTTTTCGCATTTTGCCCGCAATTCCAACGAAAAATGTTACCGACAAAGTAGCGAAATTTTTATTTATATTTATATCTCGAGTCGTCGAGAACCACAGAAGCTTTACGGATAATTTTAGGTCACGATGTAGATATCGGTTTGTGCAATCAACAGCAACAATTTAGGGGTGGATATCTCTAGACGTTCTTAAGTAAACTTGTCAACACTGAATTTATCGTTTCACTTTTTATTTGTCGTTATGCTGTTCATTCACCTTATCAGAATCAACTAGAACTTGTCATCTAGGATTGAAAAGTTGTCGCTTCTGACTTGCCACTGACAACATTTCATATCACATAAAGTCGGTGGACATTTCATCCTACAAAATCGGAGAGTTAGAATTAGCTCGTGAATCGAACGAACACGAAACTTGTGTCCCACCCGGACGCTCGGAATTGAAAAAGAAAAAACCATATTAAAAGAAAAACGGACATTTCGCCGCGTCTGGCCGCGTCGGTGCGTGCTACGCCTTATTTATCTACGTTTTCAACGTTGCTGGCTGCACGCGAACGAATTTTACCGTTCAAACTGTTTTGTTTTTATATTATTTTTCCGTTTCGTTGGCTCCGTTCCAATGGAAGAGTCCCCGTATGAGAACTTGGCAGCTGGCCAAAATTTCGAAATCCGCTATAAATGTGAATGAAATAGGCTAACAATAGCTATATAACCATGTATAAAAATGAAAATAGCAATTATGAAGGTGGAAATTGTCAAAGTAGAGCAAATTTTAACGATTTTTAGCTAAATTTGAGTAATTCGTTTAATACGCAACTGGTAAGTGGGATGAGGGCCAAGTTCTGATACGTGTCCCGATCCGTTCCAATCCTTAAAATATTGCGACACAAAAATGACGTCATGCATTCTCCACTGGAGAGATTGACGCAAATGTTTGTAGGGCGATACGTCTGCCGACTTTATCGTTATGATGACAAGCTTAGAAAATGTCTCCTGGTGGCCCAGAGAAGCGTGCACAAATAGGAGACAATGGTTTTAGGTAATACCGCAGTGCCATCAATTTTTCATCGTGTTTGTTCTATTTGCTAAATGAACCAGGACGCCGATAAGCGAACCTTTCTAATAAATATCTTATTAGTCCATTTTTGGAACTTTTTGAGCGCACCAAGGTTTTAAAAAATCGGCCACTCAACTGCGGCTCCAATAAAACGCCATGTGTGAATTGAAAACGTGCCTAAAACGAAATAATTAGACACACAAAAAGTCAAAGGTGGAAAATAAGCTTGCATATGACGAGAGAGTGAAAGTAACGAAGAAAAAAATGCACTGGTTTGAAAAATAGGTAGATGTTAAAATGTATTTACCATTACTCCACTCAAAAAGTATACTTGATATGGAGTAAACTGGTTTCATTTTCCTGCAAAAAGTATACCGCGTACTCTGGTATATCTTGATACTGTGCGTGCATAGCTCACATATACCAGTTCAATGCCAAGAATGCATACCGTATTACCTCGAATTAACCCCCCTCGAAATACCCCCCCTAAATTTCGGCTGAGGAAATAATAAACCCCCCCCCCTCGAAATACCCCCCCCCTAAGATTGAGTGTAACGTGAACGTACATGACAAATACCGCAGTTTGTGATCTGTACAATGCAGAACACACGTTAAAACTGATGATTAAGTGACGTTAGGGAAGGGTTTTTGTGTATACCGTATTTCCTCGAAATACCCCCCGGGGGGTGATTGTTTCATAGTGGTCCCGAGAGGGGGGGGGGGGTTAAACGAGGGGGGGGGGGTATTTCGAGGGGGGGGGGGAAATTTTTGAAAACCAAGTACGAAATTGTCGTCTGAAACGTACGCAGACGTCGAAAAATGCAACAAAAACCGCCATTTATAAGGTTCTGTAGACTAATATTAGTATGTAGATGGTATGTACACTGTTCTAACGTGACACCGACATTGTTTTAACGTGTGTTCTGCAGTACACTGAACACAAACTACAGTTATTGTCATGTACGTTCCCTTTACACTCAATTTGGGGGGGGGGGTATTTCGAGGGGGGGGGTGATTGTTTCATAGTGGTCTCGAGAGGGGGGGGGGGGGTCAAACGAGGGGGGGGGGGTATTTCAAGGGGGGGGGGGGGTATTTCGAGGAAATAGGGTATACAGTTATATATGCATATAAACACATATACATCAATGTAATTGTTCGATTTTTCTACGTCCGCGTACGGGGAATTTCCGAAATTTTCTGGCGAAATAATAGACCCCCCCCCCTCGAATAAACCCCCCCTCGAATTATCCCCCCTCAAATTTTGCTGGCGAAATAATAAACCCCCTGGGGGTATTTCGAGGTAATACGGTAGTTCAATGCCAAGCATAACTCATACATGTGATTTCTGCATAATATTAAAAAACCTGTTACTTTTGAGCGTTAAATCACAATGTTAGCATTTTAACCCTCAATACTGATAGATTATGCATGTGTAAGGTATCATTTGAACATCATTAGTGTAAAACACAAACAATGCATCATGTGCTGGCACATTTAAAACAATGTGAAAGGTGTCAGGTTTCATCCATTCTCCCACTAATATGCAGGATTCATCAGCATATCAGCATGAGGCAACTGTTAATGAAAAAAGAGTACCTGATTAATGTACAGCATATACACAGGTAGTGGAGTCAGATATTTCAGCTTTAAGGGGAACTATTCTAGTTGACAACATTGATATATAAAGTGTATACTGGGCAGACATCACTTAGTATGGAAACCTACCATGACCCATCTGAATAATGAACCAAAAATTATACAGTTTTTCATCATATTAATTTTTTTGTTTTATATGGAAATTTTTTAACAATATTTATCACAGCTTTTTTTCATAAAATTATTGTAGGATTCTGAGCAAAGTCAATATGCATTTAACTCTGTGTTTACCTTTACAAATCCTCATGTAATGCTCATGTGATGTTCACATGATTTTATCATGTCTGGGTATTTTGTCATGTTTTTGTACTTGACACAAACAGTTTAAAACCATGTTGGTAAATTGACAAAATACGCAACAACAACAAAAAATATGATCTATTGTGCATGATTTCATCATCTATGAAAATTAAATTTATCCTAGACAACGAAGGTGATCTAGATAAATACAGGAATTTGACGCAACGTGCCTACACACACTAGTTTTCACCGTGACTTCGTGTGAAAACTGAATTTTTTTCAAATGCAAATTAAAAATCACGGTTGAATGATTTGATTTGATTTAAACTTGAGTTTAAATAAATGATAGTTGAACTTTGAAAATTTGAAAACTAAAACACATAAAGCATACAAAATGAGTAGGCTGGATGTCGCCATGTCGCCATTTCAGTTTTCACATCAGTCACGGTGAAAACTAGTGTGTGTGGGGCCATTAAATCTTCAATTTTCAGCTCAAAATCATGTTGAAAGCACGAAATATTTGTCGTAACAAAAACTTTTGTCGTAGCTGTGTGTGAATCAGAGTTGTTAAAAGTACCTAACTTTTTTCAAAGTATACGTAAACGTAAAGTATTTATTTTTTACTCACCCTCTGAGTACAGAAAACGTAAAGTAAATCTTTTTTACTTTTACTCATGAGTAAAGATGAGTAAACGTACTTTTCCAATCAGAAAACGTAAATGTGAGTACTTTTGAGAAATGTAGCCAAAATTTCCGCTCAAAATCACAAATTTTCGTAATTTTTTGCATATTTTACGCAATTTTTGACTATATATTTGATTCTATACCCATTTTCGACAAGTTTCCCATATTTTTAGCATATTTTCTCCCTTTTTTCCCTTCTATGCCTTTAGAAATCTACCTATATGAAAGTCGATCTGAAATACGTTTTATGTACTCGAGCATTTTCAAAAAGTATACGTAAAGGCGAGTACCGAAACGTTTTTCAGAGAAAACGTAAACGTATTTACTCTGTACTCGAGTATACGTATTTATCGAGTAAAAGTAAATACGTTTTAACAACTATGGTGTGAATGCCGCTAGTGTGTGGATTTTAACTACTCTATGTAAATTTTATTATAAAAATTAATAATAAAATACACCTGACTTCTCAAATAGTAGTGTCCCTATGTACTTACATTTAACAACTCCACAGTGAAATTTTACCACGGTTAGGTATTTATGCATAGACGAGGGGATTCCTCTCTCAAATACTGCATGTGGAATATTTATGTGAGCCATACAATACTTTCCAGTCACTTTGTTGTTTAACAAGTTGTGTTGCTTGGATATTCAAACGCCCACCGCCCGCTAAATGTGAAGTCTGTCACTGGTGCCATGCCCAGACCATGTAAAAAGCCCTGCAAAATGTCACATGTCATGCAAAGTGTCAAACGTCATGGAAAATGCGCTGCAAAATGTCATGCAAAGTGTCAAAAGTAATGGAAAATACCCTGCAAAATGTCATGCAAAATGCAGGGCATTTTCTATGACTTTTCACACTTTGCATAACAGTTGACATTTTACAGGGCTTTTTACAGGGCTTGGGACTGCCCCCTGGTAGTCAAATGTTTTCAGTGAAAAGTGCGTGATAATTGTACAGTATTGGAATTCTTTCATTTAAAAATTTTTGAGGTCAAAAATCGGAATAAGTGAACGGCGACTCGATAATCGAGATTGGAGACGGAATTTTTTCTTCGAGTATAAGGAGGTATATTTTTATTTGCGTGTTTACATTTTTACATGCGCAAACCGACTCGGTATTTACTCGGTTAATGTGTATTGGTATTTCTAAGTAAATTTACATCAAAACGGGTGTTGTTGCATGGACGCAAATGTTGAAACGTAAATAAGATAATCGACCGATTAAAAACAAAATTAGACAGCGCGGCAAGGCCATTGAAAAATGTATTTTCGCTTTTCCGCCAATATTGAAAAAATGCGCGGGCGGATGGGCCAAAACACGCATATAGAAAACGATGTTGATTTTTGACGCCTTGACATTGACGATGGCAAACGAAATTTTTAAAAATTGGAGAGTGAAAATAAACGAATGTAAATAAATGTGCGGCAGCAGTTTGGAGGCCTATCCAGAAATGGAGAGGTTTTTGAATTCGTCCAAATCTAGTACGAAAGCTGAAAAACTACTACAAAAACATTCTGAACATAAAAAAAAACGAAATTAGAAAGCAACTTGGAATGGATTCTTAAAAAAACAACACATGAAAACTTTTCAACAAAAATTTTGCCATCGCGACTTGACATGCGCGAATGTGACTCAGAAAAACGCATGGGAAAACAACCAACTACTAAGTAAGGAACACAACAACCGTGAATTATAAACAGCATTGTAACAAATCTGTAAAAAGCATAATGCTTGAAAAATGAGAGGTTTAATAACTTACAAGTACATTTGTTTGCTGCTATGCGCCGGGCTGCTAGGCACCGCTCAGGGCCAGGTATGTGATCAAAATTGCAGCCAAAAATTTCAAAAATTTCATCAAAAATTTTATTTCCGATTCGGAATGCTGATTTTTTTCGTGAATTTCGCAACTTTTAGCGTATTGACGTAATAGATTCCCGTTACCGGTACCGAAGACACCTCCGTGGCCGGTACCGGTACCCTGTATAAAGCACATAGAAAGTCAAGTAAACATTTGGTCCAGCGTCACGTACAATGTAAAATGACTTTTGAAGCTTTTGAAACTTTTCATTTTGACAAGTACCCTGTTTCCTCGAAATCCCCCCTAGGGTTTATTTTTTCAGAGAGAAAATTTTGAGAGAAGAACGTGAAAAATGCAACAATAACCACCATTTATAAGTTTTTCAGCTTTATATAAGGATGTAGATGGTATAAACGATGTTCTAACGTAACACAGTAAGTGTTGTGAACGTCTGTTATGCATTTCCCAGACCACAAATTCTTAGTGCCCATTTTGAGGGGGGGGGGGTATTTCGAGGGGGGTACTTCGAGGAAATACGGTATTTGACATTTTTAGAACGGAAGCTTTCACGAAGTATTTTATACTGTGCAAAACCTATCGCTGATCGATACATTGAATATAAGTTCCAAATATTCGTGAAGTCGGAACGAATTCTCTGGACAGAATGCATCTACCGTGTTGCCTTGAATTTACCTATACTCCCAGGGTCCCAGGGGGTATTTCAAGTAGGTAAATACGATGTCCACCAAACCCACCCCCCGCAAAAATTCCAGTGGTGGCGCCGGCGCTACGAGGACAGCGACGAGAAGGAAAAAAGCGACGAGCGGCAGACAACCACCCGTCCCGGTGGACATCGCCAGCGGCAGGGCGACAGCATGTCTAGAGAAGACGCCCTGCGGATCTACGGCGAGCACTGCGACAAGTGGTACAGGGGCGACAGGGACCTGTGCGCGTCCAGGGTGCAGGCGTTCTGCGATCGAGGCAGCAACAACGACGTGTGCAAAGCCAAAAGGGTCGTTGAGAGGTTGGGGTGGGGGGTTGGGTTTGGGGGTGAAGATTGGTGTGTAAGCGATTTATTGAGGAAGTTTATAGTAGCATATTTGGAAAAAAATGACAAGTTTGTTTTGAAATAACTATGTAGAGGCGAGATTATAAATGTAAATATTTAAGTACTACGTAAATATGCCTGGGATGCAATGGCATTATTTCTTCTTTTTTTTCTCCTGGAGCTTTGAAACCATTGGTTAAAACATGGGCAAGAGCATATTTTAAAAATATCCAAATGCCTCATTCATTTATAAAAGCCGCTCAATGTGCGGCTATTTTGGAAATCACAATGATGACAGCCCGAAGGGATAATTCTGCATCACAAAATCTTCAATAAACATACATATACATAGAATATTGAAGCAGCTGCAAAACATGCTGTGGGGAATGCAATATAAATAGGCATCTCTTTGAAATAGCTCTAAAAGTATAAAATGCAAAATGGGATGAAATACCAATGTAAAAATGTGCAAAATCTGTAATTATGACACTTACTGGACTGAACGCTATATTTACAATGTGTTCTAATTGTAGTGTATAAATAGTTGATTGAAATTACTACAAATTATAATGAATATGAAAAAGGAAATTGAAGTTAATCAAATGAAATATAAATATATATTCCAAATTACACCAAGGTTGGGCGACGCCAACAACCCGTCCCCCAGTCTCTCGCGGCAGTCCGACGATTCAACCAAATCCGAGTCGGGGTCGGACTCGGGGCAGAGCGAGGCGGAGTCGCACGACTTGGCCATGCGCCGCAGGCAGGTGCCGCTCCCAGACCCAGTGAAATGCCCTGTGAAGTGTCAAGTGTCATGTAAAGTTTCAAAAGTTATGTGCTCTGGGAAATGTGAAACTTTATTTTATTTTAAAAACAATTTTTGACATTTTACATGACATTTCTACATGGCATTTTACATAACTTTTGACACTGCATGACTGACATTTGACATTTATCATCCAGTGTCTTTTATGTTTGACATTTTGCAGGCTATTTTACTTGACTTTTGACAATTTGCATGACATTTGACATTTTACATGGCATTTTGCAGGGTCTGGGAGTGCCCCCAGGAAAGATTGTGCGCCCTGGGCTTGTCCACTGATTGCGACTTTGATGATGATGACAAAAAGCAGAGTGATAATGATGATAAAGGGAAAGGTTGGGTCTGAGGGAATCGAGTTTTGCGAGTTGTGTTTCAGTTGTTTTTTTTTCATCAAAGAACAAAGGCATTGTCTGGCTTTTGAAACGGTAATGGCTAAAATTAATGATGTTCGATCGGAAAATGTCCAAACGCTAAAAGTGACATGGATATTTTTTACTGCCGCTACCGCTAGAATTACGCCAATGCGCCGGCGCCATTTGGGGGAGCTAAAGAGGGCCGCGCCATTGGCATCATTGATCCACTTTTTGTGGCGTCATTATTGGCACTATACGCCATTTTTATTAATAGCACCATGACGAGTTTATTTCTGGCCCTTTTCACCACTAGCTAAGCTCCAACTATAGCGCTTTTACATCATTAGCGAGAACCATTAGACAAAATGAAGACAAAATGTTTGGCACTTATAAGTATTAACTAAAGCTGGGATTAAAGCACAAGCGTAATACTTTACCGCGTAAAATTAGGAGATTCATTACATAGAAGTGGACTATGATATTTTTATCCAGGTCTCCAACGTGTCATGGACGAACTATTAATAGGTAACTACTAATGGCAAAACTCATCGTGAACGGTCAACTTTTTCTGGAGATTTTTCAACGATTTTTCATCGATTTTACAGCGAAATTTAAAACGAAGTAAAATTTAATCATTGAAAAATTGATATCTCCTGAAACAGTAGTTAAATTTTATAAATTGTGGGAGGAATTTTTTGATAGTAAACATTACCTGCGTGTATTTTTCGCTCATTTCGGAGGAGAGCGTGAACGAACCGAAAAAGGAACAGCACCGAATCATTAAAATCCCGGCAACGAAACTGATCTAAACACACTAAAAAAAGTCAAACAGCCACCCACAAACAATCAGACAACAACACGAAAAGCGCGAGCGAAAATCGCGGCAACAACGGCGGTGGACAAGGCGCACAGGGCGGCGGGCAAGGGGGACAGGGCAGTCGCGGCTTGTGGCGCAAGGCCGACAGCGGCAAGCTGCACGACGCGCAGACCAAACTCAACCGGATCGCCGCTAGAAAGTGAGTCGCGCGTTTGCGCGTGACGTTTTTCATTGCGTTTCCGCGTTTTGTTGTTGAAACAATGTTATTGGATAAGTGTGTGGGTGACGCTGATGACATGGGTATGTGCCGCGTTTATAATTGCCGCGATGCGGCTGCAAATTTTATTAGGTAAAGAGCTCAGACGGTACTGGCGTAAAAAGCGCCAACACTTTGGCGTCAGGCGCCATGGCGCTTTTCTAATTCTAAGCGCCAAGAGCCAATGGCGCCATACCAAAATGGCGCAAGCGCCCCTTTTGTTCCCAGCACCACGAAAAAATAGCGCCAAGCGTCAAAAGCGCCATGGCGCTTTATTTGGCCATCGCGCCGGGTTTTTGCTTTGGCGCTAGCGCCAGGCGTCAGCGCCATGGCGCATTTACATCAGCGCTCCCACGGCGCTTGTTTCTGGACAAATCTGGACGAATCAAAAATGCAAGTGGATGTTTTCGATGATATTCATGACAAAGTTCCATGTGTCGGAATTACTCAAGGACAGGGTTAGCAATTTCTCAGAAGAAAAACAAAAACAAAAAAATAAAATTGAAAATTTACAAATAAAATAAAATAAAATATTATGAAAAATAGCAAGGTAAAAATTACAATTGGATAAAAATTCGCATTTTTGTGAAATTTTAGTGAAAGTGTACAAAATTAATATTTTTGTAAAATTGCATAAGAATTAATATTTAAAAAACATTTTTATCTGGTTGCTTGAGTTTCTAGTTTTCAATTTGCGTGAAATACCTGCATTTCTGGTGAACGTAAATGCAATTCGCAACTTTGCAAAAAAACATCACTACTGGGGAAAAATTGGTGAAAACACGGTTAGAATACATTCACGATTACCTACTGAGCTGAGTAACGTTCTCTGGTATTATAACTAGTAAAAACAGTATTGATGTTGATAATTAAAAACATAGGCTGCCGTTAATTAAAAATCAACGAGTTTATTGACGGCTCAGTGAAGAGCGATGAATACCGATATAATTTGCGTCACTACCCTGGAGCTGGAACTGGAAAAATATTTCTCAATATTGCCTTATTTGAAGCACTTGATGTATTTGGTCTGTTCCAAAAGTATTCGGACATAAACTGTTCTGGGCTAGTGACAGAAATATGTTAAAAAGTTAGTATTATATGTATGAAAAACAAAAGATTTTTGGACATGACTCATTGTGCCTACACACACTAGTTTTCACTGTGACTTTGTGTGAAACCTGAAATTTTTTCAAATGTAAATTAATGAACACGGTTGAATGATTTTATCTAATTTTAATTGGAATTTAAATAAATGAAAGTTAAAATGTGAAAATTTTAAAACTACCTAAAACACATAGCATACAAAAAGAGTGGGCTGGATGTCACCATGTCGCCATTTACATCGGTCATGGTGAAAACTAGTGTGTGTAGGGCCATTAGGCCCACACACACTAGTTTACCAAAATGAAATGTTTTGTACTGTTTTGTCAAAACAGTTTACCAAAATGGTCAAGCATTTCATGTTGTTCAACTAGTGTGTGTGTTGGCATTCAACCACCATGACCCAAATTTACTCAACATTTTAGTTGAGTCAGGCAATTGAGTGTTCTGGCACCCATTTTTGGTCTTTAGTTTGAGTTGAGCCAAGTTGAGTCAGATTGAGTTGATCACTCCATAACTGGTAGCTAATTTACAACTTGTCTGAAAATGAATCTTGTTGGTTCCAGTACTTTTACCAGTGTTTTTGGTTCCAGTACTTGGTTCCAAAACATTTTGATGGAGAGAAAAATTTCACAGATACTAGTTAACTGCCAGTAAACTTAAAACTTAGTAAACTCATAAATCAACCAAAAATGGGATTGGTGTTCATCAACTACAGTTGATGGAGTGTAAAAATAACTTGTTGCAGTAAACTCAAATGCACTGAACGCTGATTTATGAGTTTATTATATTTAAAAAAATACATTAGTAAACTGGTATGTGCAGAATTTGAGATGATTATGTGCACAATGTATTGTATCAATCTATTCTCCAATCCCAGTAATCCACCCAGAATCGGCACTGTCCCACTAATTCCGGAACAGACCAAGTAA
Source organism: Sphaerolaimus hirsutus (assembly GCA_964036195.1). Lineage (NCBI taxonomy): Eukaryota > Metazoa > Nematoda > Chromadorea > Monhysterida > Sphaerolaimidae > Sphaerolaimus > Sphaerolaimus hirsutus. Next base: position 21,825,115 of record OZ038454.1, on the reverse strand, counting down.
ACATTTCATTCACCCTCGAACTACGCAGGGCGCAGATGTCCAATTCTCAGCGAAGCCTGTGGCGACGCAAACGGCCGCAGTGGTCGATTCGAAAAGAAACGGCCAAAAAACAACGTTCGGAACTTGATGTCAATGAAAAGAACGATGCAGTGTACTTTCAGGTAAGGGCTAAATGTCTGTTGACAGCTAACTATTTACGTGGTGCGCATTTTTTTTAAATGCTATCCAAGATTTGATAGTTATGGAGGTATATGGGAAAATGGGATATAGGAAAGGTACAGTAAGAGGATTTGATATTTATTATATAGCTACAAAAGAAGGGTATGATTTGATTAAATAATTGGACCTAGATAATATTATTTGATAACAGTTGCGCTCCAGGAAAAGATATTTGATAACTTGCTCTCCAACATTTGCAATTTGTACAGCTATTTATACAAGAACGACAGATACAGTAAAACAGCTACCGTATTTCCTCTAAATACCCCCCCCCCCTCAAAATGGGCACTATGAATTTGTAGTCAGGGAAATGCATAACAGACGTTCAAAACACTTACTGTGTTGTGATAGAACATCGTTTATACCATCTACATCCTTATATAAGGCTGTAAAAACCTATAAATGGTGGTTATTGTTGCGTTTTTCACGTTTTTCTCTAAAAAATTTCACTCTGAAAAAATAAACCCCCGGGGATAATTCGAGGAAATAGGTAGATATTTATAACGAAATAAATATATGAAAGGTTTTCTATAAAACCGGATTTGATAAAAAATGGGACTTAGGAAATATGATATAATAAAACGATTTTATATTTATGAAACCATACAAGAAAAGTATATAAAAGGATGATTTGATAGGTACAGCGGACTTGAGAACCATATTTCTTAAAAGTATTGACGTGAACTCTAAAATTACATATACCAGCTTCACATTTTCTGTACATCGCAGCGATTAAATTAAAATTCCTCAAATTTACAATAATTTTGGAAAAAAAGTTTACTATGACAGATTTACTTAAAAAGTTGAATAAATGTCTTTTCATTATCTCAAGGAAAACATACAATTATGCATCTTCAGAGTCAATCAGAAGATGGTTACTATCAGCCTAAATGCTTGCAAAAATTCAAAAATTTTCTGCTCATAGCTTTAGCACTGCAACAGCTTCTAAAGCACTTTTTCATAGACTTCGATGAAGTCAAATATTGAAAACCGGTTTATGGAGTATCAAATCTAATGTCTTTTTTAGCAATTATACTAAATCAGACATCATCAACACCTTTCAAGGTGTCATTTCGCTAGAGCTCAAAAATCGTTCCATATTAGTGGCTATACATCTAATATGAAATCTTAAATTATTATTGTTTTTACTATTATTTAATATTATCTGGGTGGCTAATATTAAATATTAGATCTTAAATTAGTGTTACTTTCATTATTAAACATTTTCTGAGTGGCTACTATAAACTTACCCAGTGTAGTGTAGTAGTTGATGGAACTTACTACAAGTTTACTAAGTTCAATCAAATCAACTACTACACTAGTCAAAAATCATTCACAGCAAAAACAGGGCTCTTTGAGGTGCACTGAAGTATTCTAAAGCACCCCTTAATTGTGATCACACTTCAGAGCCTGATCACACCTGATCACCAATAAAACGCACACAATCAAGGCTTACTATAAAACCTGGTGGACAACAAACTTTGTTACTTGACAACAAGTTTGTTATGCAGGTAGTGATGGAATGGCGCCATAGTGCTGACGCCATTTGAAGGACCAGCACTATGGCGCAATTCCATCAACAGCATTGTCTCCTATGCTAAAAACCTTTGTTGCACATGTAAAACCACAACAAAAATTTGCTGTGCACCAATGGTGCCATATGGTTATGAACCAGGTTTAGTTACAACTCAAAAATTGAATGTAATTTTTTTTCCAGTTTGTGCTAAACTCATGTGATCATTTGAATGTGAATCAATATGAATTGATTCCAATCGTTTTTTTTCTTTCTGTCAAGGTGTTTTAGGAAAGAACTTCCCTTTACGTGAATTGCATTCAAATAATGAATGTTCTTTCACTTAACATACAACCTGGGTTTTTTGATCAAATAATGTCAAATACACTTGAGACAAATCAATCTATAAAAGCAAACTAAAACATTGTATTTAAATACCCATTGAAGGCTAACTGTTCTTGTTCTGTAGACATCAAAGTGCAAATTGACACCTGAATTACTAGCTACCAGTTGAATGGCTACCTTTTTGATACAACATGTTGCCATGCAACACATGGATTATCCCTAATCCTCCCATCAGTACAATTATATTCAGGTACCTTGTTGAATTGAGTGGTTACATTACTGTATAATAAAATCAATTAGTCTTCAATTGATTTTCAATGCAATATTTTTCAGAATGAAGTGTGTGTACTACTGTGAATGAACTACTGTGCATGGAGATAAAAAGTAACTGATTCTGGTCAACTCAAATGCATTCAAAGCTGATTTGTAAGTTTTCCATGCTTTTCAAAATTTAGTAGAGAACTATGTATGTGTAAAGTTGTAGAGGAGATGTGGGTCAATGCAAGGGCCAACACACCTAAGACACAATTGAGATAGTGTCATGAATTTTCACCGGCTGCTTTTTACTCAACCAAATTCCACTATGGCAAACTGCCAAGTTTTACCGATCTCACACCTACTCGTTGGATGAGCGACAAAGTAAGGCAACGGAAAAGCGACTACCGATTGAATTCGCAACGCACAATGGTGAATTCACCGAAGTGAATATCACAGGTGTACGCTACGTCAATTAAGTTAGCTTTTTAGCGAATGGCGTTTTTATCAACGCACCAGCAATTAGTTGAATGTCTAATTTACACCAAGGGGTCCGAAGTTTTTAGAAGAGATTTTATTTTAGGCGATTTTTAGACTCAGAATTCACACATTCAGATAGAACACAGGGAACACACTGAGAGCGAGTTTCTAACCAGCGGCACAAAACCTTCGAAAAAACTCCAAGAAAATGAAACCGAAGCAATTTCGACTGAATCGACCCCTACTCTAAATTACGGTACGCTTTTATACGCAACAACATAAGCCAAGTCCAGACAACACTTCCACATACCACGAGAAGCATGCTTACAAACGATTTTACGGACACACGGAATTTTAAAACGGGCATACCTAAAATTATTCACGGCGTCAGTTTACAGGATACGTCGATCAACTACACAAAAACACAAAGAATTCACGCGCCAAAAATCCAAAAATCGGGTTGGGAACAAAAGCGAGGATAAAAATAGAAAAATGAGAAAATGAACGAATGCGACAAGAATAAAAAGAACAGGAAAAACACACGAGATACTACAAAAACTTGTTTTAGCGCGAAAAAAATGGCGGGCGATTCAAATTTTACTCAGCGAACTCTACCGAAATCCCAAACCCACCTCCACGAACGGGGAAACACACGGCAATTAACGAAACAAATAAGCACGCGAACAGTAATCCCATCAGCAAAAAGAGCGTATAATAAACGAAAATGACGTTGATATCCAAAGCGTAAGAAGCACACGTATTATTAATGCACAACGAAAAAATGTCGTAAGTGGGATAATCCATGATAAGATTAGGATACCGGTAAGGCGAACGAAATTAACTTTCACACTGACTGTCAAGGAAAAAATGAATTACGGTACCGTTTTAAAGACGCTTAGCGGAAATTCCACCAGAGTGATAAAATAAATACACACTCAAATCAGATCACCTTTACACTTATCAAAATATTCGGGGAAAAAACAGGAAAAACAAGCGGCTTATTATTTCATCTCTTTGTATAATAAAGATCAACCACGAAATTTGCATAAATTCCTAAATATCCAAATGTCAAGTTATCAGTTTTCTAGGGGAAAGGGAAATACAAAAAAATCTATCTAGGATTAGGTAGATAAAAAAATAGCGAAGTTGCAAACATAAAATCAAATAAAAATTAACATACTCGAGTTTTACCTATTCCCTACCAAACCTAAAGTTAAAATGAATATGAAGTCAGTATAACGCTTAATAGAAATACGAACGCAAATGATTGGCAACTTGAAAGTTTATAAATTTCAATCTTTGTAGCTTAAATGCATGTTTAGATTGCATGACTTTTTGAAGTTTAAAAACTAAAAAACAAACTCAAGTGAATCCACTGCCACATGCCGAAACGCAACAGCCATTAACTACCGAAAGCACTTATCACGAAAATGACCACTCTCGCTGCTACACCACTCACTCTGCTACCAGAATGTTAATTAGTCAGCCACGGCTTTCTGATCCCATACGCACTGTGCAAAAACCACACCCCGAAAATACCGAACTGCTCAATTCACTCAAAAATAAGTACACTTGTCACTGTATGGGTGCTTGTTTCGATGAGATCGGCGGACTGGGCTGTTCTCACAACAAGCCAAGGGAGTAGGCATTTAGACATGCGATCATGCCTGTCGAGTTAGACTCGATTCTTTTAATTACCTCTCATTTTCAACACCAATCATCATCGCACCTCTATAATCAGTGTACCTTTGTAAAATCGCTTGTAAATTAACTTTTGTTTCCCAATTCGGAAATGCAGGAATGCACAGTACATACTAGATCAAATAGCCACGGCCTGCACTTCAAAAGAATGCAGCGAAAGTTAGTCAAAATTCAACCTATGTGCCCTCAGTTATCACTGACCATTCACGCACTACGACACGTAACTGCAGCGTCACTCTTTTTACTTAGAGAAAATAACTGAAACTTTGTTATGCAATCTAAACCGCTAGTAGAACTAGAAAAAATACTTTTAAGTTAAACTGTCACAATTAAAATTGTTGCCAATTCACTTGTCTCACTTTCTTAAAAAAAACTACCTAATTAAAAAAAAAAAAATTCTAAACAAATAAAAACAACTATTTACATCACAGCGTCAACTTTGTGTCAGATCCTCAATACCTCCAATCCTTTCCTTGGCCAAAAAAAACACACATAACACAATGGGGCACCGGAAAAACGGAAATGCACGTTGCCACGTTGCCGACGTAGCGCAGCGACGTAGCCGAACACGTCAACGCCACGTTCGCCCACCGAATCGCCCAAAACCAACGTCGAAGTAGAACTGAAATGTTTAAATTATTGTAAGCTCGGAAGTGTAAACAACCCTCTACATAAATTCATTAAGTGTACTACATAGACATTTACGCTTAAAATTTTTGAAATTTTACAATTTTTGGACACCCACTTTTGCTCACAAACTCCACCAGCCATACATTTTACCTCCCGGCTAAAATCGAAACACAGCAAAGCTATTAAAGAAACGAATTGAAATAAATTCCCGGAGAACTATTTTAAACCAATTTTAAATTTATTGACAACCATTACGCATTTTTCCACACTTTGTTGAGAACACAAAAAAAACTTTTGAACCGGTAAAACTCAATGAAAATTCAATTTTCAATTCAATAAAAGCTCAATTCTACTGGTAAAACGTTCGCTCAACAAAACGACTAAAAACAAAAACAAAAAAAAAAATTCCTGTACACCTAAATTACCATTACTCCGCTTCCATCTCCTCCTCTGGCTCCAAACCTGCCAAAGTTGGAGTCACTGGCGGGGGCGGACTCTGTTCCTCTTGCGGTCGCGGTGACGCGCCAACTACAACAACCTGAACAGGTTGCTGCAGCTGCTGTGCGGCCACTTCCTCAGGCTGCTCCTGCTCCTGCTCATCTTCCTGCATGGGCTCAGCAGATTCATTGGCCTCCTCCTGGATGGCGTCCATTTGTCTTAGCATCTGCCGGTCTGGGCTCATGGACTGTTGCTGTCGCTCAGCGTCCAACTCGGTGTTCAGCTCGCCCGCCATTTGAATTAACTCATCCAATTTTTCTCCAATAATTGCATTGTTGGCCTCTTCAGTATCTGGCTCTGGTTCTTGCTCTTGCCGTTGACCTTCCATTGCCGGTTCCTGTTGTTGAGCACCTTGTTCACTTTGCTCCTGTTCCACCTCCATCACTTCCTCCTCCTGGAGCGTTTTCTGTTGGTGTGCCGGTACGGGCGGCGCGCGTTCAGACTCCGAGGCCGAATCGGTCTCACTCGATCCCGATTTTGACAAACCCGACAAAGAACTAGAGGAAGAGGAAGAACTCGACGAGGGAGAGCGACGACGACCGCGATACCGACGCCGAGACCGAGAACAACTCGCTTTTTCATCTGCGCGCGGCTGAACTTTCTCTGACTCCTCCTCCTGCTCTTCTGGCAGCAACATTTGCACGTCTGGGGAATCGGGAGCGGGGACGACGACATTAGCATCGGGCTGAGGGGACGCTCGCTGTTCGCTCACATCCACTTCCTGAACTTCTTCCTGCGGCGGCGGAACCTCATTTTCTTCTTCTTGCACGGGCGGAGCGGGTTCTTGCAGATCGACCGGGGCACTTCTCCAGTGGCCCAGAAACCTAGCCAACGGGTCACTCTCCCACAAATGTCGCTCGTGGTACGCAAAAACGCGTCCCTTTCCTAATTCCACCGCCACAAAGCGCCAGAAAAACTCAGAATGCAGCACGGTAGCGGCGTTCATGATCACGACTCTGGCCGTTTTGGCGCGAGACGTGGCCACGTTGCACCGCTCCGGCATCGCCAAAAAGCCAATTCTGTCCATCACATCGCGCTCGCGCTGCGACGGGTGTCCAGTAGCGTCCACTCGCGGCGCGCTACCCCTCACACATGACACAATCACCACGTGCGCTTCACGAGCTTGCGCTCGATCAGCAGTGATGACTTTTTTCCGCCAAAACGCTGGGGTCGCTAAATAGCCAGGAAACCCCTCACCCCCTAACAACTGCGCCCAGCTCAATCGCACCAATTCGTCAATCACTCTTCTCTCCTGTGCTGAATAGAAACACACAACCAGCAGCGAATCGGCGCTTTCTAAATCACTCCACGGAACGACATTCTCGCCCTCGCTGTTCAGCGCCAAAATGACAAATTGCTGCACAACGCGCACCACAATGTCCACTTCCGCCAAATTTTTAACAGACACGCCCTCGCTCATTTCGAAACCCATGTGCACGATCACAGAAGACAAAGGCACCTGATCGGCACCGCAAGCCATGAGCGGCAAAGTATCTCGCCACTGACTGTATTCGTGGAACGCGCGCAATTGGCCATCGTACGCAGCGACTGAATTCGCTTGAATCAGCGCGTCGTGGCCGCGGAAAACAGTCTCGAGCTTCAGAATTGGGCACAGCACACCTTCCACCAACCTGTTGATCAGCGATGGATCAGGTTTCAGAATCGGGGCGATCCATGAATGCGGCCTGACCATTCGGGTCAACTGCTTGCTATCGCCAAACAAAAGCACCAAGCCATTGTGGGGGAGTCGAGCGTTTGAAACAGCGCCAAAAATGGCAGTTTCATCCGCCAGAGACGCCTCGTCCACAAACACCGCGGCATATTTCAAAACTTGCAGTCGCTTATCGCGCGATGAATCCAAGGTCACATGGACTTGGCCTGGCTGCAGCACATTCAACACCACCTTATGCAACCTAGTAGCCACCCTAACGAGGCGTCGCATTTCGCGTTTGTAAATTTTGCCCCACACCTGGTTGTCATCGACAAAGCCAGCCGCAGCCCCCCACGCCTGCACGCCTTCCTCTTGACCATCGTCCAGTGGCACCAAATCATCCTCGTCGTCTTCGTCGATGGACAAACGAACCAAAGGCAACTGCGACCGAATGGCTTCGAAAATGTCGGCGGGGTGCTGATTGTTCGCGATGATCTCGTTCAAAGTGTCACAAATATGGCGTTGAGCGGTAAAGCGTTCATAAGCAGTTAGCCAGTGGTCATTCAATCGGATCACATGCATGGGCATGTTTTGCGCGATCAAATTCAGCAGCGGCAATTGCTGGAGCGTCATATCGACGTAGCGATCGTCAACTTCCAACAATGGACTCAGCACGCGAATCGCGAAAGCAGCGCGCACCTGACAAAAGCGCGCATAGCCAGGTGTTTCGAAATTCGGTTTGTTATCCATCGCAGTCCACGTCTCCCTATTGCGCAGCAAAACTTCCACGACCCTTTCCAAAGTAGGCAGACCGATGTCCGCCAAACTTTGCAACGATCGTCTAGCAGACTCATCAGCGGCCGAATTCACACTGCAAGTAATCATTGTGGAGTGGTAAAGCGCATTTTTGTTTGCATCAGAGGGCAACTCCCTCTTCAGCGGGTTCGGCGGGTCATTTTTCTCAGTAAATTTGAACGCCACCGCGTACGCACACTGACTTTGCACAGTCGTTTTACCGGAATCGAACGGTGAATCACACATCAACAATAGCGGCGCAGTTTTTCGCACAGACTTGATAACTGACGCAATCACACGCCCCTGCCCCTCCTGCGGCCGAAAATCACCCTGATGCGCTTGCAATAAATCTTCGCACATGCCTCTGCGCACCTCGGCATACAACCCGTCAGACTCAATTTTTTCGAGCGTGCGCTGCCAATCAGTCTCAACTTGGTTCAACTGCTTGTGCAGCACTACCACCATTTTGACCTGGTCTTCCACAGCGAGCATTCCGGTGTTGCTCTCGGTTGGCCGGTAACCACTAGGCCCCATTATGCACAACCGCTCCAAAATTTCCATGCGGCCATTGTAGCTAGGCGACAAAGCGGAACCGCGCACCATGTAATCGCAATTGGGCAGCAAATGCGGCGACAGCGCCTGCGGCACCAACACATCCGGTTTGGCGACCAGCTGCACTGCCTCGGCAGTGATGTCGGCGCTGACCGTGCGTAAATTTATTTGCGGGCGGCCAGTCAGAGCACGCTCTTCCCCCCGGGGATCAGCTTCGACGATTTGTAGCGACGACATGGGCGAAGTAAAATTCAACATGTAGCCCTGCGCCTTATTCCTGTGCCACTCGGCCGTGTCGCGCATCGCAGCAGCCGGATTCAAATGCACGCGCTCCCACCTAATTATCGCAATTAATCCCCGCGGCCCATTTTGCCAAGTCACCTGCGCGCGCACCGCTTTCGCCCTAGTCGCAGTGTATCGCAAATGCGCTTCGTGACACACGTTAGCAGCGGCCAAAAAGATGGAACGGAGCTGCAGCTGAGAGGTGAGGTAATTTCTATTCATTTCACCCTTCCACTCCATACCAGCCTCAATTTGCCGCGCCGAAAAAATACGCACGCCATACGCATGACCCCAATAAAAGTTGTTGACTTTACCGGCGTCATCAAAAGCGTGATATTCTACATGCGCCACACCTAATTGTCCGGCGTGCGGGTGTATGTCACTTTCCATGACATTTTCGCTGTGCGCAAAAATCAACTTTTCAGGGCCCGGATCCCGCTCGTCGGCGCCTTTGAAGGGGGGTGCACTAATGTACCGCGAAGGGGTGAACGCTGCCCTCAAACGCAAATATCTCCACTTGGCCGGATAAGGATGATATCCTTCGCGATTTTCCTGTCCTCTCTGTGAAATTTCCGACGCTGGTTCATCGACGGAGAGGTCAACCTGTCCTTGCGAAACAATGACAACAGGGCGGCCCAAAAACAATGGCATTTGAGCGTCATTTTTCATAATGGTGACGCCTCACAATTCCCAATATTTTGGATTGGCGCTAACCCTACTGATACCAGTCGCGACAAAATGCATGCCGTGGCGGACAAGCGGCAAAAACATGTCGTAGGCTTCGTTAGCCTCGCGATATTCCCTCAAAATTTTCTGCACCGACCGCTCACGAGCGCGCTCCGCTTTGTTGACCGAATAGGTGAAAAATGGATAAGCCGTTTCCGCTTCCGACCACTCCGGATAACTTTCCAAAAGCGCCTGAGCATCGCCGTCGAAACGAATGTGGCATTGATAACTGGTAGGACGCTGCTCGTTACCGACGTGAACTCGATCCACTATTCCCGACAACTTTTGGTTGATGACAAATTCAGGACAAGTCGATCGGGCGTTTCGAGGAGGATTGTAGGGCAGCGGCGGAATAGTGTCACCGCCCTGTTTTCCATGAGAAGTCCACGACTTGAGCGGCGCTTTGGCTATGCGCCCGCAACGATACGAACTGGAACTCGCTCCATACCCACCCATGGGTACGCCACCCGAACTAGTCATATTTCACACTTCAAAGTAGAGCACCGGAAAATACAACTTATTGCTACTTAAAATGCGCCACCCAGAATGTCGGCACCGAAATGCACGAAGGTCTGAGCGACACCCTAATCGAAAAGTTGCGAATTATTTTCAACGCACTACGTTGAACGTATTGCGCCAAAAATAATTTTTATTTTGTTGCGAAATGGGCGAAAATGAGAATGAAATTAAAGAACAAATTTAGAACGAAATAAATGCGATGATATAAACAACTAACGAATTAAACTTGCGGCGATAATTAGAAACGAACAATTAATAACACCGATAAAATTTTCGCGCTTTACTTTTACCTTTTACATAAAAAACAACTTTTTACCTCAAAATTACTTTGCGCACAATCAAAAATACCAATTTAGCAACCCCGAACTCACCACGAATTGACGGTCAGAATTAAACGCGAATAATCCAAAAATAAATTTTAATTGAATCTTCGAACGGAATAATTAACTTGAAGCACTTTAGGTTGAAGAGCGGAAAATCTCAGGGTTTTTAACCGAAAATCTGCGAATAAGTGGGATTAACTGGCTCATTTGTCAGTTTAACGCGATCAGCATGAACGGTATAAGTTTTCTTAGACAACCTATTAAACACGGTCACAATGGGATGCACATAATCTAAACATTCATACGGGCCAATATAATGATGCGTGAATTTCTTAACGCGGCCTAACTTTCGAAGAATTCGGGGCGAATAAACACGAACTGATTGACCGGGCTTCAAATTCAAGCGACGCGCACTGCGATTTGCATAAAAACACTCTTTTTCTTGCGCGCGCTGTAAAGCCGAATGCGCGGCCGTGCGGACGTCCGAAAGTCGCGCGTCTAAATTTGACACAAAAGGACTGTACGCCATCGGCTTATCGGTCTTATCGGTGCCATTTCCCGTCGGCTCGATCATACGCTCCCAAAGTGACGGAGAATTTGATCCAAATAGCAACGCATATGGCGTCACTTTCATAGAGGGGTGCATAGACGTATTATACGCATAGACAGCGGCGCCTAAGTGTTTGTCCCAATCCGAATGCGAGCCATTCACATAGTGCGAAATTATTTCCATTAAGACGCCATTCCTACGCTCAACCAAACCATTCCCCTTTGGCGTATAATTGAAACACTTATGCTGCACTGTATTTAGATAACGCAGCAATTCCGCAAAAATGCCGCCAATGAAGCTTGGTGCATTGTCGGATAAGATTACAGCGGGCACACCAAAAATCGGTAACACATGTTGCAAAAACGCAATAGCCACAGTATCTTGTTTCAAATTAGGAACGGGCACTGCTAAACCAAAACGCGTACATTGATCCACAAATACCAATACATGCACATTCCTTTTTTCGGTAATTGGCAATGGCCCTACTGCATCAATCGCAATAAAATCACCAGGAAACTTAGCGATTTTCCGGCTCGGAATTTGAGTTTTCATCGAGCGGCGCAATCCTTTCTTCGCATTGCACGAAGGGCAAGTAGAAACCCATCTAGCACATTCTGGACGCATATTTGTAAACCAAGCAAATTCGCGCAATCTTTCAAACGTTTTCATCACACCTAAATGTCCAGCGGTGGGATGATTATGAGCCAATTCTAACACAGTGACAACTAGTGACTGGGGAATGCACGCAGGGTCGTATTTCCTTTCACCCACTAATATTCCTTTCACCCACTAGGGTCTGCATCACGCCTAACCACATCAAATTGATCAATGAAAAACGGTGGGGCCCTACGCGAAGTGGATTCCTCGCACATGCGACGAATTGTAATTATATACGGTTCTTCTTTTTGCAAACGCGACAACTCTTCAATTGGAGTAATGGGAGGAGGTAAAGCATCAAGTTTTTCCGGTTTCTTAATTAATTGAACAGAACGGCGGCCACCAGCCATTAATTTAGGCGCATCGTCACTTTTGGGCGGCGATTTCAAAGCACTTTCAGAATTGGACCCCGCCTTCGTTTTACTTCGCACACGCATTGTCATTGGATGCGGCGCCCGCACAGTAGCAACGCTTGCCACTGGCGGTTCAGCAGCTACCGTAACTGACGGTTCCAAAGACTTCATTTTCGCATGTTTCAGCCAATTTTGAGCAGCAGCCAATCGCGCCATGGCCTTAGCTACCGCTTGACAAGCCAAATGTTCCTCAGATGTTAACAACGCCATTTCCTCAGTCAAAATTCTCGCCAATTCATCAACAGGTATATCAAATGCATATTCTTCAAACGCTTCGTCCAAATTAACACGCTCATCAAATTCAACGGGTGCATCACGCCGGCGCGACAAAGCATCAGCCAATTCGTTACTTTTCCCACGCAAATGCTTAAAAGTAACTTGATATGATTGAATAGCAAGCGCAAATCGGTGCAAACCCGTATGGGGATGGGTTTCCAAATTTGGATTTTTTACCCATGAAATACTTTTCGCATCAGTCCAAACTTCGAACGGCCGGCCCGCTAAATAACAATGCCAATTGCGTATGCTCTCAAAAATAGCACATGCTTCTTGCGTAATTGCAGGCCATCGGGATTGCGCTTCAGAAAGTTTTCGACTATAAAATGAACACACATGCAAAGCGGCGGCAGGTTCAGCGCGTTGTACTAAAATGCCAGCTAATGCAACTTTAGAAGCATCGGTAATAATTATGAACGGTTTACTGGGATCAGGATACTGTATACAGGGACTCTCAGCCACCATCACTTTCAACTTATTAAAAGCTTCCAAAGCGGCGGGGTTCGCATTTAAATCTACGGGAGTACTTCCGCTATACTTTTCAGTTCCTAATTCAGTTTTTGTTCGAGTTAAATTGGACAAGGGAGCGGCATATTCAGCACATTTATGAATTAACCTCCGGAAAAACCCAACAGCACCTAGGAACGCTTTAACTTCACGCACACATACAGGTAGCGGCCAATCACTCAAATACTTTCGCTTGTCATCCGGTATACAAATCCCTTCACGCCCTACCATATAACCCAGGAATTTAACAGCAGTTGTGCGCGCGAAAAAACACTTTTTTGGGTGTATTTTAAAACTGCTACTTATCAAACGCGACAAAACCTGACTTATATCACTCAAATGATCTTCCCATGATCTACTGTAAATGAGCAAATCATCTATATATACCAACACATTTCGATGCAATAATCCAGCCATTGTAACTTCAAAACAGCGCTGCGCTAAAGCCGGGGAACACTTTAATCCCATCGGCAAGCGTTTCATCTGAAATTGACCAAAACAATTACGAAACGACGTAATATGTCTATCATCCGGATGCAGCGCAATGTTGTAAAACGCTTGATTGATATCGACACTGCTAAAAATATTTGCAACTGTGCAATGACTCTATTGTATCGTCTAATCTGGGCAGCGGAAATTGGGGAGCGTGAACTACTGCATTTAATCGTCGATAATCTATCACCATGCGCTTGGCACCATCCGGCTTAGTAACAACTAATGTCGGCGTGCAGTACGGACTCGTACTGTGTTCAATGACGTCATGCTCGAGCAAGCAACTTAAATGCTTTTCTAAGTACTGCTGGTCATCCAAACTCAACCTATACATTCGACACGCGACCGGAATTTTACTAGTCAATTGAAGTCGATAATCAACCAATTCACTGTATCCCAGATCATACTTATCCCTGGCGAAAGCATCCTGATGAGTCAAAATCAACTCTTTTAATTGCTGGCGCTTAATTTCGTCCAATTCAACCGGTACTTCAAAATCCATTTCCCTCCCATCAGCACAAACCACTTTCATAGTTGCATTCGCCGCTTTTGAAGGTACAGTGCCCTCCGTTGGTACTTTTTCCTCACTAGTTTCAAGTATAGTATCGGTAAAACTCATATCACGCTCGCGGCACTCTCGCACCCACTCAGCAGGCGGATCACCTCGACGCACTTGTAAAACACACTCCACTGGCTCTACGATGGCAATTTTCTGGCCCACCTGCAACTTTACTGGCACTTCAGTCACATTAACACACCTCACCGGAAACAATTCACTCGCGCTTTCATAAACAGCATTAGCTGCAAACACACCCGTTTTCACATGAAATTCATTCAAAGGCTCAATCGCAAACGTCAATTCATCAATTGGTTCAGATAATTTCGCACTAATTATCGTTTCATGCCGCGGCTTAATTTCAGTCGGTTCAGTCACAACTGCATAAACATGCCGTTCTTGCACTACAGGCGGCGGGTTGTCAAAAGGCACGATCAACTTTTTACGCGCATCACCACTCTCAATTCGCAACTCACGCGCAGGCATATCAATAACCATATGCCTCAACACATCAGCGCCCAATAAAATGTCGTCCGACAAACCGCTAATCACCTGAAACACAATAGAAAACGCTTTCCCGGTAATCATCACTTGAAGTTCCAGCTGACCCTCAATTTGCAATTTGCATTGAGACGCGCTTTGCAATCCCCCCACAGGCGTGACTTCATCAAACGCTATGCAATTATTTCGATGCCTAGCCAACACCAGCGGGCTGCACAATGACCTCATCGCACCTGTGTCCAACAGACACCTTTTGTATTCATTCCCCTCAATTTCTACCGTAATCGACGGACTGTAGTAAATTGGCACGAGTTCTTTACGCTTAGCCGTAATACTTTTGATGTTCGCAATTTCTTCACTGGTCAGCGTGACTACATTCACCTTTTCCATGACGGCAGAACCTTTAGGAACGCGCAGCGGCGGCAAACGCTTAAATCTACTCACTGGCGTTTCTTCAACATCAGCGCTATACCCTGAACTGTCAACGCTAACTGGATTTAACTTTTGCGGCGGTGTCACGGGAGTCGCACCCCTTGCAGGATTGCGCCTATTCTCTATCGCTTGCATGCGATTTAATTGAAACCGCAACACTCTCAATTTTATCCAATCACACACTGCAAACACTAAATACAACACCAGTTCACACAAAGCGGGCAGAATATATCTCAAAAACACGGAAGTGCACATTCCAGCGATAAATCCCTCAAGAAAATTTCGCACGGTCAAAATCCACTCATCTGACACTCCTTTTTTCTTAACAACGCCACCACTTGGAACACCCAGGGCGTCAGCACTTGCAAAAAACGTAAATAGACAGCACAGGAAAAACACACGGTTCAGCACACTGGGCAACATACTCGGTTCCGACCACGTTCGGTACAAAGTTGGCACGCTCGCTTCACAATAATCGGACAACACATACAACTCAGAGTCAGATGACGTTCGCGACAAACTAATGTCCGGCAGTTCGCACCTAAACGTATGCATGGTCAATTCTAACAGCGCTGCTAACTTAACATACGTCAACGTGTCCTCAGGGTCGTCATGCGGATGCTCATCAGCATGCTCACAAAACCCGCTAATATTTAACCCCTGCAAACCCATGTGTTGCAATTGAGCCCACCACTTAGTTCGAAATATCATGCTATCTAACGAACGCGCATAAACCCAAGGCATAATCCAAGCCTCTCTTTCGAACATGAATTGATGTTCTTGCGGCGTTATTTCAGGCGGATTGCATGGATCCTCTGCTTCCTCATCCGAACTTTCAAGACCTGGTAAAACCCTAATCATGCGCACATATTCCTTACTTTCCTGCACGCTGCGTGCATGATTCACTGAGTTCGCAGACACGCGCGTCGGATTTAACGCAGTCAATTCAGTTGACGGAGGGGCCGCAATGGCCATTTGCGATGATTGAACTTGTTGCACTGGAGACCAACTAGTAGTTGACACTTGCGCGGGAGGGGGATAATACAGGTAAGGCGCCGCTTGCATAGGATATACAGGTTGCTGTGCAGAGCGCATCATGTTCGCTGGACCTCTAAAGTTATTCATTGGTCGCTGCGGCGGCCCGCGCCGAAAATTTCTAAAGCGCGCTCTTTCCTCTTCTGTCAATTTAGGACAATCAGAGCGAAAGTGATCATCTGCCCCACATTCATAACAGCCCTCATCAAATTTACGCGGCCTAAATTTGGAAACTGGTTTCGCAGCATTGTTACCTATCAATTGTTTTTCCAAGTCAACTAAACGCTTATCCTTATCTTCTAATTGCCTAGAAAGTTCTTCCAATTTCACTCGCTGTTCCTCAAACTTTGGATTTTCCGCCGCCGCCGGAACGGGCGGGGAATTTCCGAAAGCTCCCGCACCCCCTAAAGCAAAAATTCGCTCGATTACCGAATTGGTGGCTTCTGAAACTAATTCAGCGTTGGATTTTGACTTTTTCTTACCACCCACTTTGTCCTTATCAATTTCCAGAAAACTTTCTTGCGTGCGCGCATTATTAACTACATCTTGAAACTTAGCCCCAGCAGTAATAGATACATTCCTACGAATGTCGGGATACAATCCACTAACAAATTTCGCCACTGCCATCTTTTCGCGTTCAAGTTTTGAAAGTTTCGGAAAGGCGCGTTTTATAATCTTCTCCAGCCGCACTGACCAATTTAACACATCTTCATCTTCGCCCTGCTCACTACTAATTACTTCCCTTTGCGCATGATGCTCCGAAATGGGGTTAGTATAATAACGTTCCAAAGCATCCATGAACTCCTCATAATCCAAATTGATCAATTCACTCTTATGCGACATGTAAATCGAACGCGCGCTGTCACGCAAATAAACCGGAAGCAGTGATTTTCGCTCATCCGTCGGAATTTGCAACGCCTCACAAACTGCGTCCCAATTTTTACGCCAATCAGCAAATTTATCATCAGCGCGCCCCTTAAATGGTATCACCTGTCCAGTAAGCGCGGTCATGGCAGCAGCATAACCCTCCCTACTAGTAGCAATCATACTCACAGCAGGTATAGGTGGTGTGGTAGCGGTAGAGCACCCTCCCGAATTAGAAACAGCGCTAATTATGGAATTAATCGCTTGCATGTCAGGCTTTTCTAAATGAATATACTCGGCAAATGCATTAATCGCGTCCGCAATTTGACTCACATCATTTCGCAAATTATAGCAGTCAACACCTAACTTCACTAATGACACTAATTTTTCGTCATTATCACTCATATTCCCATTTTCCAAAGAACTCATGGGTCGCTGATTATACAAATAAGCGGCAATACTCACCGTTTGAGTCACAACCTGACTAAGGTTCCATTCTGACCCCTGAACCGAATTCCCCACTATCGACGAATTAATTTGATTCAAAGTCAAATTTTTCGCTTGAATCAACAATTGCACCACATCGGGACCCGTGTTCACACCACTACCGCTCGCATGCGCCATACTCAAAGTAGAATACCGGAAAAGCACACACTCACTCGACGACTGGGTACTCGCGCTTCGGTACCCGGCACTTGCGCTTCGGTGCCCTAACTTACTTTGCCCTGCGGTCGGGAATGGCACCTCCGCACCCGCACTTGGCTTGCCTTGCTCAAAGGTCGGGAATGGCTCCTCCGCACCTCTTTCAGGGACCGGTCCTTCCGCGTCCACCCAGCAGTTGACGTCAAAGTCGTTAGGTTCGTCACTCAACTCAGCGGTTCCCGGTTCAGAACAGTGCGCGTCCGTACTGAACTGAACCGATTTCGATTTTTTCTTACTTTTCCGCTTTTCCCTTTTTTGCCCACTAATAATTTCGTCAGTTTCACGTCCCAAAACAAAAATATCCGTGCTTATCGGTTGCATCGATCGGGTAGCCTTCCGTTCCTCCAGCCGGGCGGTGGTTCGTTTGTTCTCACCAGCGATTGTCAAACGGTGATCAGTCGCCTGAACTCACTGGGAATATTAAACAAACCACTCGCTGCTACCAGTTGTCATGAATTTTCACCGGCTGCTTTTTACTCAACCAAATTCCACTATGGCAAACTGCCAAGTTTTACCGATCTCACACCTACTCGTTGGATGAGCGACAAAGTAAGGCAACGGAAAAGCGACTACCGATTGAATTCGCAACGCACAATGGTGAATTCACCGAAGTGAATATCACAGGTGTACGCTACGTCAATTAAGTTAGCTTTTTAGCGAATGGCGTTTTTATCAACGCACCAGCAATTAGTTGAATGTCTAATTTACACCAAGGGGTCCGAAGTTTTTAGAAGAGATTTTATTTTAGGCGATTTTTAGACTCAGAATTCACACATTCAGATAGAACACAGGGAACACACTGAGAGCGAGTTTCTAACCAGCGGCACAAAACCTTCGAAAAAACTCCAAGAAAATGAAACCGAAGCAATTTCGACTGAATCGACCCCTACTCTAAATTACGGTACGCTTTTATACGCAACAACATAAGCCAAGTCCAGACAACACTTCCACATACCACGAGAAGCATGCTTACAAACGATTTTACGGACACACGGAATTTTAAAACGGGCATACCTAAAATTATTCACGGCGTCAGTTTACAGGATACGTCGATCAACTACACAAAAACACAAAGAATTCACGCGCCAAAAATCCAAAAATCGGGTTGGGAACAAAAGCGAGGATAAAAATAGAAAAATGAGAAAATGAACGAATGCGACAAGAATAAAAAGAACAGGAAAAACACACGAGATACTACAAAAACTTGTTTTAGCGCGAAAAAAATGGCGGGCGATTCAAATTTTACTCAGCGAACTCTACCGAAATCCCAAACCCACCTCCACGAACGGGGAAACACACGGCAATTAACGAAACAAATAAGCACGCGAACAGTAATCCCATCAGCAAAAAGAGCGTATAATAAACGAAAATGACGTTGATATCCAAAGCGTAAGAAGCACACGTATTATTAATGCACAACGAAAAAATGTCGTAAGTGGGATAATCCATGATAAGATTAGGATACCGGTAAGGCGAACGAAATTAACTTTCACACTGACTGTCAAGGAAAAAATGAATTACGGTACCGTTTTAAAGACGCTTAGCGGAAATTCCACCAGAGTGATAAAATAAATACACAGATCACCTTTACACTTATCAAAATATTCGGGGAAAAAACAGGAAAAACAAGCGGCTTATTATTTCATCTCTTTGTATAATAAAGATCAACCACGAAATTTGCATAAATTCCTAAATATCCAAATGTCAAGTTATCAGTTTTCTAGGGGAAAGGGAAATACAAAAAAATCTATCTAGGATTAGGTAGATAAAAAAATAGCGAAGTTGCAAACATAAAATCAAATAAAAATTAACATACTCGAGTTTTACCTATTCCCTACCAAACCTAAAGTTAAAATGAATATGAAGTCAGTATAACGCTTAATAGAAATACGAACGCAAATGATTGGCAACTTGAAAGTTTATAAATTTCAATCTTTGTAGCTTAAATGCATGTTTAGATTGCATGACTTTTTGAAGTTTAAAAACTAAAAAACAAACTCAAGTGAATCCACTGCCACATGCCGAAACGCAACAGCCATTAACTACCGAAAGCACTTATCACGAAAATGACCACTCTCGCTGCTACACCACTCACTCTGCTACCAGAATGTTAATTAGTCAGCCACGGCTTTCTGATCCCATACGCACTGTGCAAAAACCACACCCCGAAAATACCGAACTGCTCAATTCACTCAAAAATAAGTACACTTGTCACTGTATGGGTGCTTGTTTCGATGAGATCGGCGGACTGGGCTGTTCTCACAACAAGCCAAGGGAGTAGGCATTTAGACATGCGATCATGCCTGTCGAGTTAGACTCGATTCTTTTAATTACCTCTCATTTTCAACACCAATCATCATCGCACCTCTATAATCAGTGTACCTTTGTAAAATCGCTTGTAAATTAACTTTTGTTTCCCAATTCGGAAATGCAGGAATGCACAGTACATACTAGATCAAATAGCCACGGCCTGCACTTCAAAAGAATGCAGCGAAAGTTAGTCAAAATTCAACCTATGTGCCCTCAGTTATCACTGACCATTCACGCACTACGACACGTAACTGCAGCGTCACTCTTTTTACTTAGAGAAAATAACTGAAACTTTGTTATGCAATCTAAACCGCTAGTAGAACTAGAAAAAATACTTTTAAGTTAAACTGTCACAATTAAAATTGTTGCCAATTCACTTGTCTCACTTTCTTAAAAAAAACTACCTAATTAAAAAAAAAAAAATTCTAAACAAATAAAAACAACTATTTACATCACAGCGTCAACTTTGTGTCAGATCCTCAATACCTCCAATCCTTTCCTTGGCCAAAAAAAACACACATAACACAATGGGGCACCGGAAAAACGGAAATGCACGTTGCCACGTTGCCGACGTAGCGCAGCGACGTAGCCGAACACGTCAACGCCACGTTCGCCCACCGAATCGCCCAAAACCAACGTCGAAGTAGAACTGAAATGTTTAAATTATTGTAAGCTCGGAAGTGTAAACAACCCTCTACATAAATTCATTAAGTGTACTACATAGACATTTACGCTTAAAATTTTTGAAATTTTACAATTTTTGGACACCCACTTTTGCTCACAATAGCAAGTTTATTGCTCTGAGAATGCATTAGAAGTGGTCACAATCTGTGTGAAACATTATGATCACGGGTTTGGTGACGACCCAGGCTATACATATGTATACTCAACTGTAGGCAAAAATGTCAAGCACTTACATATGTACATTTCCCAAATATGATGTGGTCCACTCAGTATGGCAGTTAATTTATACTCTAGCAAGCATAGTTAGCATGCATGTAGTTTAAATGTGTCAATTTGTCAAACATTCGCGGTGAGGCACATTCGCGTGACCGTTGACTAATGACAATGAGTATCGTTCACAGTGGAGCGGGCAATAATATTTAGAGTGTGTGAAAATAAGGCAATATTAATAAGTGCAATTCATTTGCCATTGGCGAGAGAAACAAATCCACACTTAGAGTAGGATGATTAGAATCTTAATTTTAACTACCTATTTATAGAAACCTGACCAAATGCTCTTAGGTTAGGTAGAGCACATAAATCCTATGTAAATATAACTAGACGGATTAGGTACATTTCTATTGTATAATACTTACTTACCTTTCTACACTTAAAAGAGGCAAATGTAATGTTCTAAAATTTATTATGTATAAAGTGCCGGCACAAAGCCAAAATTGGGTAAAATGTGAAATGGGTAAAAGGAAGGTAAAAAGCACATAAAAAGGTGACAATGGCAATAAGAAGGATCTAGAAACTTATCGGAAAATTCCCATTGTGCATGTAGATAGTATCTAATTCGGGCAAACTCAAGCACCATTCAAAGTTTATTTATGAGATTACTAATTTCTTAGTTTTCTGGCAGTGAAATAGCGCAACGCTAGTCAATCAACTATTACTACACAAGTTCACTATAACGCGCCAACATCTCGAACTCGATCCGCGTAAAATCAAATAACTCAATCAACCTTCAATTTTTCTCATTTTTCGCTACACTCAACCTCAATCTACAAAAATGCTCGAGCAAAAATAAAAAATAAAAAAAATTCACAATAAAAATATCAAATTTACCCGCAGGGCGATTTAGACGTAACCGAAGAGCAACTTGACGCCATAGTGGAGTCCATTGAGGAGGCCGCCGGTAGCGGCAAGCGAAAAAAGCGAAAAGTTGGCGCGCGGCCAATTTATGAATTGTGGGACAAAATGCCGATTTCCTACTCATTCGCCAGTTCGGTGCCATACAGCACGAAAATAGTCATTCGGTTAGTTATTTGTAGTGGTGAAAATCGCCGGGGAAAAGGTACAAAAATGAATGGTGCACGAGACAATTAAATAGGTATACCGTTTATAATGGCACCATCGTTTTTAGAATCATTTTGAAAAGGCAGCGACAGAAAAAAGGGCGCCTATGCATGCACTTGCAAATATGCCGACATTGCTTTTGTCTAATTACTAGCAGGATTCTCTCCGACCTTCGGTCGGGTTTTGTGGTTCTCTACAATTAATACCATTGGAGAAAATATGATACTTTAGTTAAGTTTGCCCACATGCTAGGCATGTGTTTTGAAATGCAGTATGTAATGTACCAACAATAACAAGACCAATACCAAAGATGCAATGTTTTGGAATGGATTTTTGTAAACTTGGTTGGTAAAATGTAAAACTGTTAACTGTAAAATGGTTGGGCATGAAACTCGGTAGTAAAATGTGGACAGTTTGCGATTTGGTATGATGGTGTGCAGTGTGCATTCTGTGTGGTAT
This sequence comes from Sphaerolaimus hirsutus, assembly GCA_964036195.1. Lineage (NCBI taxonomy): Eukaryota > Metazoa > Nematoda > Chromadorea > Monhysterida > Sphaerolaimidae > Sphaerolaimus > Sphaerolaimus hirsutus. The sequence goes on along the minus strand of OZ038454.1, from coordinate 21,802,850 downwards.
AGGTTTTGTGATATGATAGTGTGGTTTTTGGAAGGTGTCAAACTTTGTTGTAATCTTCAATTGGTTACATTTGTGCTTTGCTGTTCTTTTTGTGTTTGTAAATCCTTGTGGTATTAATTGTAGAGAACCACAAAACCCAACTGAAGGTTGGAGAGAATCCTGCTATAGGTACCCACTACTCAGAGGCTTGCAAAAACTGACACCCCAATGGGGACCCCCCTCCAAATGGCACCCCCCGGGGAACCCCCCAAAAGTGGCACCCCCTGGGAACCGTCCAAAAATGAGACCCCCTAGGGCCCCACTAATATGGCACCCCCTGAGGACCACCGAAAAAATGGCACCCCTTAGGGACCCCCCAAAAATGGCACCCCCTTGGGACCCCCCAAAATAGCACCCCCTGGGGACCCCCCAAACATGGCACCCCCTAGGAACCCCCACAAAAATGGCACCCCCTGGGGACCCACCCAAAGTTGGCTCCCCCTGGGGACTCTCCAAAAATGGCACCCCCTGGGGAACACCCCAAAATGGCACCCCCTTAGGACCCCCCTGCAAAAAAAAATATAGCACCCCCCTGAGGACCACCAAAAAATGGCACCCCTGGGGACCACCCAAAAAATGGCACCCTATGTGGACCCCCTTGAAATGGCACCCCCATATGTACCTCCAGAAAATGGCACCCCCTGGAGACCCCCCAAAAATGGCACCCCATGGGGACCCCCTCTAAATCCTGTAAACACAGCCCCTAGTTTGGAAACTCCTGTAAACTCAGCCCCTAATTTGGAAACTCCTATAAACTCAGCCTTTAACTTGCAAACTCTCGTAAACTCAGCCCCTCACTTGCAAACTCCCATAAACTCAACCACTTATTTGTAAGCTCCCATAAACTCAGCCTCTAATTTGAAAACTCCCATAAACTCAGCCCCCAATTTTGGAAACTCCTGTAAACTCAACCCATAATTTGGAAACTGCTGTAAACTCAGCCCTAATTTGGATACTCCAATAAACTCAGCCCCTAATTTAGAAACTCCCATAAACTCAGCCCCTAATTTGGAAACTCCCTTAAAATCAGCCCCTAATTTGGAAACTCCCATAAACTCAGCCCCTAATTTGGAAACTCCCGTAAACTCATTTTCAGGTTTATGGTAATGTAGTGTGAAAATGGTATGAATATTTCAAAAAATCACTATCATCAATCCACAAATGCATCAATTCACAATTTTCAATTTTTTAGCCCCAAGGGTTAGACTTAAAAGGTTATGGTAATGTAGAGTAGAAATGGAGTGCACATCTCAAATCACTGCAATAAAAAACCCACAAACGCATCATTTCACAAATTGAAAGTTTTTGTGCCCAGGGGTTCATTATCAGGGTTTTAGTAATGTGGTGTCAAAATGGAGTGCATATTTGAAATCGCTACAATCAGAAACCCACAAACACATCATTTTATGATTTGAAAATTTTTGGCCCTGGGGGTTCATTTTCAGGGTTATGGTAATGTAGTGTCAAAATGAAGTGCATATTTCAAATCAAGGCAATCAAAAAGCCACAAATGCATCATTTCACAATTTCTAATTTATTAGCCCCATGGGTTCAATTTAAGGCTTACAGTAATGTAGAGTTGAAATTGAGTCATTTCAAATCAGTGCAATAAGAAACCTGCAAAATGCATCATTTTACAATTAGAAATTTTTGGGTCTAGGGGTTCAATTTCAGAGTTTTAGTAATGTAGTGTCAAAATGGAGTGCATATTTGAAATCGCTACAATCAGAAACCCACAAATGCATCATTTTATGATTTGAAAGTTTTTGGCTTAGGGGGTTCATTTTTATGGTTATGGTAATGTAGTGTCAAAATGAAGTGCATATTTCAAATGAGTGCAATCAGAAACCTGAAAATGAATGATTTCACAAATTGAAAGTTTTTGGCTCCAGAGGTTCATTTTCAGGGTTATGGTTATGTAGTTTTCAGGGTTATGTAGTGTCAAAATGGATTGCATATTTCAAATCAGTGCAATTAGAAACCCACATCGAATCATTTCACAATTTCTAATTTTTTAAGCCCTGGGCATATTTGAAATAGCTACACTCTGAAACCCACAAATCCATCATTTTATGGTTTGAAAGTTTTTGTCCCAGGGGGTTCATTTTTAGGGTTATGGTAATGTAGTGTCAAAATGAAGTGCATATTTCAAATGAGTGCTATCAGAAACCCGAAAATGCATCATTTCTCAAATTGAAAGTATTTGGCCCCATGGGTTCATTTTTAGGGTTATGGTAATGTAGTGTCAAAATGGAGTGCATATATCAAATTGGTGCAATCATAGACCCAAATTTGAAATCAGTGCAATCAGAAACCCAAAAATGAATGATTTCACAAATTGAAAGTTTTTGGCTCCAGAGGTTCATTTTCAGGGTTATGGTTATGTAGTTTTCAGGGTTATGTAGTGTCAAAACGGAGTGCATATTTCAAATCAGTGCAATTAGAAACCCACATTGAATCATTTCACAATTTCTAATTTTTTAAGCCCTGGGCATATTTGAAATCACTACACTCAGAAACTCACAAATCCATCATTTTATGATTTGAAAGTTTTTGGCCCAGGGGGTTCATTTTAGGGTTATGGTAATGTAGTGTCAAAATGAAGTGCATATTTCAGATGAGTGCAATCAGAAACCCGAAAATGCATCATTTCTCAAATTGAAAGTATTTAACCCCATGGGTCCATTTTGAGGGTTATGGTAATGTAGTGTCAAAATGGAGTGCATATATCAAATCAGTGCAATCAGAAACCCAAATTTGAAATCAGTGCAATCAGAAACCCAAAAATGCATCATTTCACAAATTGAAATTTTTTGGCCCCAGTGGTTCATTTTCAGGGTTATGGTAATGTAGTGTCAAAATGAAGTGCATATTTCAAATGAGTGCAATCAGAAACCTGAAAATGCATCATTTCTCAAATTGAAAGTATTTGGCCCCATGGGTTCATTTTTCGGGTTATGGTAATGTAGTGTCAATGGAGTGCATATATCAAATCAGTGCAATCAGAAACCTAAATTTGAAATCAGTGCAACCAGAAACCCAAAAATGCATCATTTCACAAATTGAAAGTTTTTGGCCCCAGTGGTTCATTTTCAGGGTTATGGTAATGTAGTGTCAAAATGGAGTGCATTATATATCAAATCAGTGCAATTAGAAACCCACAATGCATCATTTCACAATTTGAAAATTTTGGCCCCATTTTGGGTTCAATTTCAGGGTTATTGTAATGTACTGTCAGAATGGAGTGCATATTTCAAATCATTGTAATCAGTAACCCACAAATGCATTATATCACAATTTATATTTTTTAGCCCCGGGGGCCTCACTTAAGGATTTTGGTAATGTTATTGTTAACTCCCATAAACTCAGCCCCTAATTTGGCAAACACCCATCAACTCAACTCCCATAAACTCAGCCTCTAATTTTTAAACTTGTGTCAACAGCCCCTTATCTTTAAACTTCTGTCAACTCAACCCTAATTTATCAACACCCATCAACTCAACCCTGAATTGTAAACTCAGCCCCTAAAAACTCAAGTCAACCCCCAATACATGTGCAATTGCATTCTTGGGAAGCAACTTTGCCATCTACTAACCCTGTTTGTCAAGATTGTGGATCGTGTTTGTAAAGGGCATTTGTACTAATAAATAGTGACTGCATTGTGTGCAAAAACACACACGAATCAGGCACAATGAGGCCTGTGATTGTGCCTCCTATCTTTTGCATTGAAGCATCCTTAGCGTGCAGTTCTTTCGAAATTGTATAGGTGGAGAAAACAACGACACAGTGTGTCGGACAAACCAACACGAATACACAAGTAACACAACACTTCTGTACCCACTTTCACAAAAAAATGCTATAAAACGCATTTCCATTCATGAAAAGTCATCTATTTTTATAGCAACAGTTTGCATTTTGTCAACGATGACGTCATGCTGGACCGTTTCGTTCAGAAACAAGTCACACAACCTCTAAACAATATCACAAACAAGGACACAGGCTAGCGTGCCAAAAATCTCGGGAAATTTATATATTTTTAAAATATAAGAAGAAAAAAATTCTCACAAGAAATACTTATCAGGAATACCTATAAGATATATAAGAAAAATAAAAGAAAATAAGAATATTAAAATATATATATATATAAGATATATCTTTCCCCATCTTTTTCCCGAGTTTTTGACAAAAAAACACTCATTTTCGGAATTTGCAAATTCGCAGCAAAGCGATCGCCGCATGGGAATCTGAAACGTGCGTCCGCTGGAAAGAAAACGGGCCCAACACGGACCGGATAGAGTTCGTAGGGGGCGCAGGCTGCTCCAGCTACGTGGGCATGATAGGCGGGACCCAGCAGATATCCATCGCCACCCCTGGATGCAACTATTTGGGCATAGTGGCCCATGAATTGGGACACTCGCTGGGGTTCTTCCATGAACAGGTGGGGCGGGTGGAGTAGAGCCCTGTAAAATGTCACGCAGAGTGTCAAAAGTCATGTAAAATGCCCGGTAAAATGGCAAACGTACGTTGACACTTTGCATGACATTTGACTTATTACAGGGCATGTGTGAAACGTTAATGGCACGCAAAGTGTCAAGAGTCATGTAAAATGCCAAATGTTTTTTTGGGTGTTTGACTGACACTTAGCGTGACATTTTACATTTTACAAGGTATTTTATTTCAGTGGCACCAAGACACCTTTTCAGAGGGGGGGGGCGGGGGGCACCAGTCAAATGTCCCGTGTATCCATCGAGCTGGGTTGTATACTTCAGTCACTTTACACACTGCACGCGTGGTTCCCGCTGGAAGCGTGCCAACGATTTTTTTACCCATGCACTTTTCATGAAAAGTTGTAAAAGTCATCACTCTTATAACGCCATACCTTAACGTAATCACAACAATGGGTTTTTTTAATGTCCGCCGAATATACACACCCTCCCATCTGTCTATGTAAACTTTTTTTCTCTACAGCTCTGTATAATAAAAAGCAGTAAATACAAGAAAACGCTAGTGTCGCTTTTAGCGCGCGTCTCTTCAAACACGACATGGTAGAAATGAGAACCGTCGAGTTAAGCGAAACCACTCAGACATCGGTCTATTTATGTGACGCTAAGTCTCAGCATTCACTCAACTCAATGAGTGTGACTCTTTAAACTCTTTGTTGAGAAACTTTTGAAGTCTCAATCAACTCAGCAGCTTATTTCTCTAATTAATTTAACCAAAGATGTCTATTTATGTCCCACCCTCTTAACTAGGAATTAGAAAAAAACGTATTTTAAATGATCCCGTTATTGACGGATTATTGAATTAATAATGAATTATAAAATTGAAAAACGGATTATTGTGTACACGCAGACTAGTACACCACTGGAATCAAGGAAACCCATAATCTGTTTTGAAAAAAAGTTGAGTTTACCTCACTCAAGTTCACTCAACTACTACACAATGTAGTCAAAATATAGGGTGGCACACGTCAGGCGCACGGTTTCAATTGGCTCCCAACACGTCAATTTTGAATGAAAACTGCTCAAATTTGGTATGGTGGTAGATAAATGTACCCCATTTGTTGTGTTAAGTGCACGGTTCCACATCACAAAAATTCATGTCGGAGCGTGAAGCAAAGTTTAATACGTGTTTGAGCGTGACGCATGGCAGGCAATCGTCTACCAAAGAACCAATTACCGTATTTCCTCGAAATACCCCCCCCCTCGAAATACCCCCCCCCTCGAAATACCCCCCCTCAAAATGGACACTATGAACTTATAAACCCCCCCCTCGAAATACCCCCCCCCCCCAAATTTAGTGTATAGAGAACCTAAATGACAAAGGCTGCGGTTTGTCATCTGGGTACTGCAAAACACACGTTAAAAACGATGACTCTGTTATGTGAGAACAGTTATTATACATCTACACACTTATACAAGTCTTTAGAGTCTTATAAATGGCGATTTTTGTTGCATTTTCGCCGTCTGCGTACGTTTCAGACGACAATTTAGTACTTGGTTTTCAAAAAATTTCTGGCGAAATAATTAACCCCCCCCTCGAAATACCCCCCCCCCTCGTTTAACCCCCCCTCAAAATTCTCACTCTGAAACAATAAACCCCCCGGGGGTATTTCGAGGAAATACGGTATTCATAAAAATAGTCCAAATTTGGCATGACAGTAGATAAATGTACCCTATTTAGTATGTTAAGCACACACATAAAGATCTCTAAATTTTCACATTTATCACATCGTATGCAAAACAACGTCACTCCGCAGGACCATCTAGAATGGGACACATTCAAAAACGTAAATATTAAACTCTTTCACGTTCTGACACGAAATCTTGCGATATGAAACCGTGCACTTAACACAACAAATGGGGTACATTTATTTACCCCCATACCAAATTCGAGCGGTTTTCATTCAAAATTGATGTGTTGGGGGCCAATCAAAACCGTGCGCCTGACGTGAGCCAGCCGGTAGATTTAGGGTTTCTCAAATTTCGGTGATGTACTAGTGTGCGCAACGCCAATATTACATTATAGGTAACATGTAAATATGAATGGAAGGGTTGCCACTAAAAATAAATATAAAAAGAAACTATGAAGACAACCCCATTTTAATTCGCGTTGGAGGAGATAACGCGTTTGCGTGTTAAAAAATCGCGAAATTAGTATTACCGTATTTCTTCTAATAGAAGAGCGCCGTTCTATTTTTTTCGTCAACTTTTTTACCTGCCGTTCTATTAGAGGTGCCGTTCTATTGGACGCTGCCGTTCTATATTTTTCACCAAAATTTTTCAGACATTTTTCATTTGAACATAGTGTTTTTAATGAAAAATTAACAATAGTTTACTATCAGAGCATCAATTCAAACAAAACTAAATATGAAAATCGCCCTAAATAATAGTTCTGAAAACACCTTGGATGTTCTCACAACACATTTTTCTAATATTTGTGTGTTCTGGCACTCTTCCAACGTAATTTCTACCTGCCGTTCTATTGGAGGCTGCCGTTCTATTAATTTCGTGAATGCAAAAAAGTGCCAAAACCTGCCGTTCTATTGGAGGTGCCGTTCTATTGGAGGTATGCCGTTCTATCAGAAGGAATACGGTAACAGCCTTGGGATTGGGAATAAGCTGAACAATACTGTAAATTTCAGCGACCACTCAAAAAGAAACAGTTTGAATGCTTGCATTAAAAATGTGGTTTGTAAAAACGGTTTAAAAAAAGCGCCGGCCATAAGAGAATAAATAACCCTAACCCTAAATAATTATCCACATCAATTTATGAAAACAAAATGCAAAAAAAAAAAATTCCAGGCGCGGGCGGACCAATCCCGCCATGTGGAAGTGATGTACGACAACATAAACCCGCTACGTTTTAACAACTTTTTGCCCGTCGACGACAGAGAAGTCGACTACGAGGTCAGTTTTAGTGATGTGTTTTTAATTAAAGGCGCGAAGGCGTAATTAGCTAGTCAAGTGAGTAATGTTATGCAATGTCATGTAATTAGCTTGTCAGTTGCATGCGTGTTTCTGAGATGGCGGGATTCTGAGTTTGATTTTCAAACCGGATCGAATACCTGATCGTGATCATGAAAAAATGTGTACCTATGAGATTGCAAGAAAAATATATGGAAGGAATTCTGGAAAAAGGTTCCACAAAGGCTCTTCACATCTTATTAAATGAATACTCGGTATCTAATTTGCATCAGTAGATGTGAAGATCAGTCGAGTCGAAACCGGTAACTCAAGAGTCTCAAGTAACAAGAGACACCTCACTATTCAACCTATTCAAACTACCGTATTTGCTTGAATGGGTAATCCCCTTGGGTATTATTTTTCGTCAGACTTTTTGATTGGGGAACTATTCGAGGGACGAATTATTCAATGGGAAGGATTTATATTTCGTCAAAATTTTCAAACATGTTTCTGTCCACGCATTCCGCAAAGTATGGTTACCGTATTTCCTCGAAATACCCCCCGGGGGGTGATTGTTTCATAGTGGTCCCGAGAGGGGGGGGGGGTTAAACGAGGGGGGGGTATTTCGAGGGGGGGGGTTATTATTTCACAAGAAAATTTTTGAAAACCAAGTACGAAATTGTCGTCTGAAACGTACGCAGACGTCGAAAAATGCAACAAAAACCGCCATTTATAAGGTTCTGTAGACTAATATTAGTACGTAGGTGGTATGTACACTGTTCTAACGTGACACCGACATTGTTTTAACGTGTGTTCTGCAGTACACAGAACACAAACTACAGTTATTGTCATGTACGTTCCCTTTACACTCAATTTGGGGGGGGTATGTCGAGGGGGGGGGGGTGATTGTTTCATAGTGGTCTCGAGAGGGGGGGGGGGGGGGTCAAACGAGGGGGGGGGTATTTCGAGGGGGGGGGGGGTATTTCGAGGAAATACGGTATTTATTTTTATTTATTTAACCATGTTATCGAAGTTTTTATTAAGGTCGAAGTAATGATCCTATAAAAATATTAAAGACCAGCAATGTAACAGTCTAATGCCTTAATGTGGGTGGAGATTAGCATGGTTGATTAGCACAATAAAAAGCATTTTCTATATTTAATTGTACACAACAAATTGATTGTATGCCTTGAAGGGGGATATTTATATTCAGGGGGGATTTTTTCCCCAGTCGTCCTTTTTTCTTTTTTCCTTTTTCCTCAGGGTTGAATGGCCAAGGACCTGTGCTCATCTTTACCCGGTACTCATCGAATGCTCATTTACGGCAATCGCCCGGTGCTCATCGTGGGGGGAGGGCACGGTGAGCACCGCGCGGGGGTCTCCAAAGGGGTCTCCACTGAGTTTATATGAGTACCGGGTGGCGCAGGATGAGCACCGGGTAAAGATGGGCACTGGCACAGGGCCGGTTGAACTATTCGAGGGGGGATTATTTAAGGGCTAGTATTCAAGCAAATGCGGTATTCAAAACATCACTATTAATCCCCCCCCCCACCAAGGGCTACAACTACGACTTCGGCAGCGTGATGCACTACGACCCGTACGGGTTCGCGCTGATATCCACGCAGGAGACCATTCGTTCGCTAGACCCCTACTACCAGACGACCATGGGCCAACGCCAGGGGCCCAGTTTTGTGGATGTGGCCCAGATCAATGCGGCTTATTGTAGGTGAGTTGGGGGAGGGGGAGTTTTAGACTGGAGGGGTCTACTACACAGGAATCTAGAAGGGGGGGGGGGGTTATCCCCCTTCCAAAAGCTCCAGCATCTATCTATCAATTATGCGGAAATTTTGGCTACTATCCCCTGAACCCCCCCCCCTAAATCGGGCGGGTATCCTTCCCCTCCCTCGTAGGAGCGATTTATTATAACGTAAATATATGAACCCCAGCGGTGGCCCAAATTTACAAAACCCCTGCCTGGACAGACATTAAATCGGAATCTAAGGTGCAGTTAAGGCGCGCTACGAGCAACTTTAGGTGATGATTAAGTGTGGCCCCTGGACTGCTTGGTGCGCCTTTTCAATACTGCTCTTACAAGTACTTCATATTTTCACGCCACAATAGCCACAGAAAGTTCATTATCACATATCTCGAACATCTATTGTAGTTATTTAGGATTAGGGTCAATATTAAAGCTGCGTTCAGACTGCATTATGTGCCGACAAATAAAAAAGTAAAAAAGTTCCATAAATCCGGAATAAAGTTCCATATCTGCAAGAAAAAACAGTGAAGTATACTCACTAGTTCAGTGTACACACATGCCAAATTTCAGATACCTAAATCGGGCTTTTCGTTTCATAGTTATAAGCATTTGAAAAATTTGATCAAAAAAAGCGAACCGACAACGTCAAATTTTTCAAATGCTTATCACTATGGAACGAAAAGCCCGATTTATCTGAAATTTGGCATGTGTGTACACTGAACCAGTGAGTATACTTCACTGTTTTTTCTTGCAGATATGGAACGTTATTCCGGATTTATGGAACTTTTTTACTTTTTTATTTGTCGGCACATACATAACGCAGTCTGAACTCTGAACGCAGCATTATATCCTTTCAAACCACTATTCAACTCAACCTTCTTTTTTACTCAGACCACTTTTTCCACAATCGCATTTTTATTAATCGGTTTATCACATTCTGAACACCTGCTTTGTCACAACAACAGGTTAATTGATGACTAACTGTGTTTGCTGCCTCACTCCCAACCCAGGTGCCAATCCCAGACATTGTCAAATGCCGTGTAAAATGTCAAGTCAAGTAAAAGGCCGTAGACTTTTGACACTT